>JACVVK020000170.1:207500-447500 GCA_018292915.2 Batillaria attramentaria
TCTCGACAACTGTCTGTCACCGACTGTCCCCGCTGTCGTTGTCTGTGTGTGGGTGCCACCATCCTGCCCTGTGGACACGTCCTGTGTAGACCATGTCTTCGCCAGCTACTGGAACAGCAAGGACCTGACCCAACATGTTCTTCCTGTGGTCACAGCATCCCTAGGGGTCAGGGGCAGACAATCAGCGAACAGCTCGATCAATTCTGTAAAGATCTCGTTCTTCAGGAAATTGTAGCTGATCACATTTTCAAACGAAGCGATTCGTCTTGTCAGACATGCTGTAGATCCGCCTGGACAAACGTCTGTCTGGACTGTGGAACCTTTTACTGCATACACTGCTCGGAAAATCATCGGACAGAGCATGCAGCTGACTGTCACACTGTAGTGGATCCTCGACAGGTCCTGATATCAGCGTCACCGACCACATCCAGACCTCCCGGACATGAGGATGTTTCACAGACCAGCACTTCATTGTTAGAGTTTCAAAGACAGGAAGTCAAACTTCTTGAGGAGAAACACTCTGACCATGGCCGAGTAGAAAGTGATCTTGATGAGTTGATTGCAAAACTACAGAACGGAAGAGACAGAGTGCGGGATCAAAAGCATCTCTTGCATATGTACACCACTCGTATGCCTACAACCATCAACACGACGTCCATGAGAGAACGTCTGCGTCGCGTGCGAGAAGACATCAGCCTGCCCACAAGGGAAATGCTGCAGGATCTGAGGCGTGAGACAGACAGACTGGTGGCCCTGTGGATGGAGTCAGTGGAGGTTCAAGTGTGGAAATCATCGGATGGTATAAATTCATGTCCTTTATAAAGCTTTTTTCATGGTGATGGTGATAACGAAATTATCTTATTTCCTTAATAAGCTTTGGGACACGGCGCGTGGCAAAGCTTGAATGGCAAAACCTAAACTTGTATTTTTGCAGACCATAATCATATTTCAATATTCATCATTTTGCCCCGTCTTTGATATCACCCTATGTGGTGGAAAAGGACGTTAAACCCCCAAACACCCACCCACCCACCCCATCATTATGAATTATTCACAACGCGCTGTTGTTTTGTTGTCTACTGTGAGCCCTGTTTTAGTTTTATACTTGAGATATTGTCTTTTACGACAAAAGGATTTGTTGTGCACATCGCGTGTGCAAGATCTTCCTTCAGGTCCAAATTGTCTCAAACTGACGATTCATGTGTGACAGATCATGGCGCGACATCAGCTGTAAAAGGAACCACAGAGTGTGTGATGGTCACTCCCAAATCTACCACCATCAGCTTGGACTCGAACTCGGTCTGTGTCGCTCAAATTAGTGATGACGTCATACATCGAAGAGGTATGTGTGTCAATATCTGAAGTCAATGTCATCATATGATTAAAAATTACACAGCTCGGGGTATTTACATTATTTAATAAAGCCCAACTTACTCGTACTGATACATCGTCCCGACATTTCTTTTTCTAAGCACACGTTACTGGATTTCAGTGACAGCACTAATCAAACACAAGAGCCTGTCTCGCACATTTACCTCCCTTTTTAACTGTTGACCTGTTAATCTCTCTGGTCTCCTGCACGTATACATTCACTTCAGGACAATTAAACTTTTTTTCCAGACTTCTTGACATTTTCATTGGCCTGTCTCATACGTGTCACTTACAAAACGGATGTGTAGACAATTTACCTACTCCCGCGAACATGTTTTTTTTTTTTTTAATTCTGTTTTGGTATGAACAGACGTTTACAGACAAGGTGAAGGCGAACAGGCATGGACATTTCAGCCTTAGTAGTTATAAACTAATTAGTGAAGCACATAGAGTAGCATAACCAGTGAGCAAGACATTCATGCGTAACGCTTAGCAAACCAACAATGAATAAAGTGGTAATAACGTTTTGGGCAGGCTGGTACTGCAAGGCCACTTACTGAGCCAGACATCAGAGATAGAGGCAGCACTGCTCTTGTCAAAAATATACTTATTGTACATGCATGCGCCAACACACACACACACACACACACACACACACACACACACACACACACACTATATATATATATATATATATATATATATATCTGCCTTCCTAAACAAAATGTGGTTAATTCATGATGAAGGTGTAAGTCACATTACTAGTATTCTATTGGGGAACCCAATCGTTTGTAAATTTGTCCAAGTTCCCAGACACTGCATGACTGTATCGCTCCATGGCATATCTGTGTTTTAGTATTTGTAGAAAAGCTGCTTTACTAGGAATCTGGTTCTGCAATTTGGATTTGTAAATATAGAATTTAGCTATTAAAAGAATCAGGTCAAATACTTTGTCTGTTTTGTATTGATGTTTTGTACCTAATATTACCAGGATGTCAGAGAAAACCAGATTGGTACAGTGTTCACACCTTTCCTGAAGCAAACTCAACCATTCTGCCCAAAACTTCTGTATAAAAGGACTTCCCAAAATAGGTGGACAAGATTTTCCTCATACGCATGACAAAAGGTACACTTTGAGGTGTCCAAAATTTTACATAGATAACGTTCGTGGGTAACAATCTATGCAACAATCTCAGCTGAAACCATCGAAGTTGTGAATCTAGTGTGGTTTGAAAAGGGTGAAGAAAAATACGTTTCCAGTCAAAGTTGCTATGAAACTGTTGCTGCCACTTCAAAACACTTGACGGTTCGGACTGGGTATCTGTCAAAATTGAATAAACCCTTTTTTTCTCTCCATATAAGATCAGTCCCCACACCTTTGAAAGGTTCTTACTCTGACCTGAGTCAGCATCAAGACCACATTCGTGTCTATATTTCTTGATGGCACTAATAATACCATTGTACAATACAAAATTGGTTGATATGCCTGGATATTTGCTTTTAAGCTCCTTAAAGCTATAAAAAAAAATCTCCCTTGTCATTCACAAAATCTCCAATCACCCATATATTTCTCTCTGTCCATTCTTTGATATGCACTGTTCTTTTATCCCTGACAATATGAATGTTATAGTGAATAGGCTCTGGCCAGAATTCTTCGATCTTCTTAGGTGTACATGAGTTGCAAAGTTTTCTATCATGTATAGCAGCATCACACCAGAATATATTTCTGCATTTGTTTATCATAACATTTGCAAATTCACATCCAAATTTCATAAACTTTGAGATATCTGGACACATACAAGTAACTAAATCCTTCATAAAAGACTTCGCACCGGAGGTGAACACTGCTCAGCGGTCCAGTTCACACGTCCTTGGTTGAGCTCTGGCTCTGTTTTGCTAATTATCAGATAATTAGCCACAACCGGGCTCTACAAATTATACCATGTGACTTGTCGGGATCGTGTCTACCTTCCTGCGAGAGATGGACTAATTTTTTGGAGTACTTCTGACGAAATTCGCGTGGAAAGTCCGGCGATGTCAGCGTGAATTGCGTGAACTGTTATGCGGCAGTGTTGTGTCAGTTGTGTCAGAGCTCGCCATGTCCGGTCAGCGCTATGGGCAAGAAGCGTAAGCAGTCACAGCATTCGTCAAGTCAGGAACATAGTACTGAATCACCAGCTGTGAACAAAACGTTCGTAAAAAAGACAGAGACATATCGTCCAAAGAGATCGAAAAGTGCCCAGCCCATAGAATCGAACAGAGACAGCGCTCCGAACATTCTCGAACATTTTTCTGTAGCTAGACGGGTGTCGACTACAGCTATGGCGGACACACTAGTGACTGTCATAGGGGCGGATCGTGAGGTCAGTGCAAGTGGCAGTGGCAGTACAGTGAAGAATATTTCCATGCAGGACGTGTGGGAAAAGCTCGGAGTAGTGATAAGCTCACTACAGAAAATAGACGGCAAACTAGACAAAGAAGTGGAGGAAATCAAGGGTGTGCTATTTGAACTGAGACAAGAAAATGATACACTGAAGAAAGAGCTGGCTGAGTGCAAGTCGGAGGCAGAGAAGATGAGAACAATTGCCGAAGAGGCGAAAGCTGTTGCTGCTGCAGCGAAGAAAGACAGTGAGGAGTTGGAACAGTACGGCAGACGAAATAACGTCAGAATGTTTGGGGTCCCTGAATCGGACGACGAAACAGTGGAGGCGTGTGAAGCTAAAGCTTTGAAGATCATCCATGAGAAACTGGGTCTAACCAAAATCGGACCCCGCGACATTGATGCTATCCACCGGCTGGGGGCCCGGAAGAGGCGACAACAGCGACGACATCCTCAGGGTGCCAGGGACGACGGGGGCAGCGACAGCGACAGCGACGCTGAGAAGAGACCACGTCCGATCATCATCCGCTTTGTCTCCAGGAAGTGTACCCAGAGTGTGCTGACAAATCGGCGTAAACTTAAGAACAGTGGTGTCGTCATTGTGGAGGACTTGACGCAGGCTCGATACTCACTGTTCATGCAATGCCGGGAGCATGACAAAGTCGACGATGCCTGGACCAAGAACGGGAAAGTGTTCGTGAGGGGATCTACTGATCGTAGAGTGCACTTGATCCAGTCACTTTCTGACTTGATGAAACTGTCGGCGTCCTCTACTCCGGCACACCCAGGATTCGGCAGACGTGATCGTCATCGCCGGGCTCTGCTCCGTAACACCTTGGACGAGATCGCCATGGAGGAGGATACTATGCCGAAATCAGTGCGCCTCTAACTTTCATGTAACAATTGCTTGACAAGGTAGGTTGGTAGCTTGTGGCCTTTCCCCGTAGAATCCCTTTCTCGACATTCTACGTTCCCGTGCCTGTCCCCTTCCACCCCTCCACCCCCTCCCCCACCCCTCCACTTTACCTACCCCACCCATGCAAGTTGATCATGGGGAAAGGGCACTTGAGACCAAACCTCCCGTGCTATGCACTGGTTATGCCAATTAATACTTTTGTTCGGGTAATTTCGCTCGTGTCACATTGCTTCTGAGTCCGGAGCACTGATGAAGACTGACAGGCTGTACATAATAGCATTGTTTTATGACGATTTTGTCTAACCATCCGTGCTCCTACGCGCGCTGAGTTGTCAGTGAGCAAAGTTGTAAAGTCGGAGATACACAGCTGTATGTCTCTACAGGCTTTGGTGGACAATCGCGCTCACTCGTATAACTGCTAAAATCTGAAAGGCTGACAAATGATGCGAGACTCGTCTAATATCAGTTGGGATGATCGTCTTCTTCTTGTTTTCTTGTGTATTCTTGATAGCTTTACACGACTCTTGTATCGGGTACGCTGTACTCAATGATGGTTAGTAGTGGGCGTGTCCTGAGCACGTGGCATTGTTTACCTTTTTGCACAGCATGCGCGCGCAAGCCGGCCTAACGTCCTGTCAGCCTTTTTTCGTTTTTCTTAATCTTGTCATTTACTTAATACATGCATGACCGTGTATCTGCACGATACCAGTCGGTATTTCACATTTACTTTACGTTTTCGTTACCTACTCGTTGTTCATTTCAACATACGAGGTCGTATGTCATAAGAGTTGACTATTTTTGTATTTTGCGGTCAGTTGTCAGCAAGCATGCGCAGTCGTGACCTTTCACCTCATGTTGAATGCGGGGTAGTACACATTGCTCGAGGGAAGTTTTCGGACGAGCTGTAAGGAAGTGCGAGGGTGCTCGGAGTATACCAGCAACCCTTACGTAAAGGATGCAAACTTTATTTAATCCTGCTGAGCTCGGGTCATTATGTTTGACCGCATGGATTACCAGACCGCATGTTCTGTGTTGACACTGACCTTGACTCTCGGCATTGAAAGCGAGACTCATCTCGTGGAAGGTAGGCTTCGCCATTCAGAGCGGTGTTGTCACCTGAAATAATGTCCTATGTTTATATTTTGTGTGTGTGTGTGTTGTTTGTCCGTTTTGGCGTGTGAGTGTGTCTGTTGTTTCTTCATGCACTGGGGTTACTTTTAAGTTGATCTTAGCTGACTTTCTGTGTAACACTCCATTTCTGCGTGACACCTGTTGTAAACCGAAAGTGATGTTCTACTTGGCAGACAATCATGGCTAGTACACATGGAGTAAAATTATTAAGTCTTAATGTGAATGGTCTTGGGGACTATCAAAAGAGAAAGGATGTCTTTGATTATTTGAGAAAACAGGATGGGCACATTCTTCTGTTACAAGAAACTCACCTAAGGACACAAGATGAAAATGTAATTAGTTCAATGTGGGGATTTGATTGTATACTGAATGGTGTAGACACTAATAGCAAAGGGGTTGCTGTGCTATTCAACAATAATTTCCATTATAAAATACATAAAACTGTGAGAGGTGGTGCTGGTAGTTTTATTGTACTGGATATTGAGATAATGGGGAGAAGATTGTCAGTAGTTAATGTCTATGGCCCAAGTGATAGTGACTCCCCCCAGTTCTTTGATAGTATTTTAATAGAGTTAAATGAACTTGATAATGATCTTATAGTAGCTGGAGGTGACTGGAATGTTGTGCTAGATGTTCAAAAGGATACATTTAGATATAGAGGTAGCAATCGCCCAAGGACAAGGAAAAAAATAACAGAAATAATGGAATCGCATAATCTGGTTGACATTTGGCGAGAAACTCACCCGGATAAGAACCAGTATACATGGCGTAGATTTAATTCTACACAACAAGGACGTTTAGATTACTTTTTAATATCAGAAGAGTTATTGTTGAACGTTAGATCTTCCTGTATTAAACCTGGTTATAGAACCGACCATTCAATTATTACACTTGAACTGAAAGCTGATGATGAGTGTAACACCAGATCAAGAACTTATTGGAAATTTAATAATTCACTCCTAAAAGATAAAGGCTATGTTGATGCAATTAAAAAAGTAATTGTAGAAACAAAGAAACAATATGGTGTTTTAGTTTACAGCCATGATAAAATCAGTGAAGTACCCTCTGACTTACTGGAACTACAGATAGATGACCAATTGTTTTTTGAGATACTGCTTCTTGAAATAAGAGGAAAAACAATTGCTTATGCATCACATAAAAGAAAAGAGTGTAACAAAAAAGAAATGCTTTTAGTGGAAGAGATAGCTGAACTGGAAAAGGCAGTTGTAGATAGTAATATAGCATTATTGGAAAGTAAAAAAGATCAGTTACAGTTATTGAGAAAGAGGAAGGTTGAGGGAATGATAGTTAGATCAAAAGCGCAGTGGATACAGGAAGGGGAGAGTAACTCAAAATATTTTTGCAACTTAGAAAAGAGGAACTTTGTAGAGAAATCAATGCCATTTATTGAAACTGAACAGGGTGAAATTGTCAGTGATCCTCTAAGAGTCAGAGAAGAAGTTAAATCTTTCTATGAGAACTTGTACTGTTCTAGAGAAATTGATATTTCTGACATTGAACTTTCATCAGTTTTGAATGGTCCTATATTAACAGAAGAAGAGAGTAGCTCCTTGGAAGGGACTATTACTCTGAAGGAAGCCACTTGTGCACTTAAAAAAAATGAAAAATGGTAAGAGTCCAGGTTCTGATGGTTTTACTACAGAATTCTACAAATTTTTTTGGCAAGATTTAGGCAGTTTTCTGGTTCGATCCATTAATTTTGGTTTTCACACAGGCAAAATGTCAGTAACACAGCGCCAGGGAGTAATAGTATGTATTCCCAAAGAAAATAAGCCTAAAAGGTTCTTAAAAAATTGGCGTCCAATAACTTTATTGAATACTTCTTATAAAATTGCGTCAGCTTGTGTCGCTGAGAGACTTAAGTCTGTCTTACCTAGTATTATTAGTGAAGACCAAAAAGGTTTTTTGTCTGGAAGATTCATTGGGGAAAACATTCGTATGCTGTATGATATACTTGTTTATACAGAGGCTCAGAAGATACCAGGTATGTTATTGCTTATAGATTTTGAAAAAGCGTTCGATAGTATTGCTTGGTCGTTTATTGTAAAAGCACTTGATTTCTTTCACTTCAGACCAGAGTTGAAAAAGTGGGTTCAGACTTTTTATGCTGAAATCAGTGCTTGTGCCTCTGTGAATGGCAATTATTCTGACTGGTTTAATATTCGGCGTGGCGTTAGACAGGGCGATCCCTCTTCACCTTATTTATACCTTATTTGCGCTGAGATTTTGTCATTGTTACTTAAGCAAAACAATCGTGTAAAAGGTATCAGATTGGCGGATGATCTTGAAGCATTGTTATCACAGTTTGCAGATGACACCGCCATATATCTGGATGGTACAGAGGAATGTTTTGAGGAGTGTGTCCATTGTCTCAGCTTTTTTACATCAATTTCAGGTTTGAAAATGAACTTTGAAAAAACTCAGGTAGTTTGGATTGGCGCACGTAAGAAATCAGAAATCAGGTATATGAAAGATATGAATTTTGTTTGGAACCCTGGTGTGTTTCGGGTTCTTGGTATTCTTTTCTCAACCAATACCGAGGAAATCGTGGCTCTTAATTTTCACAACAAATTAAAAGACATAGAACGTTTGTTAGTATCATGGTCAAGAAGGCATCTGACACCTATTGGGAAAATTACGGTTATTAAAAGTTTGGCTGTATCGAAGGTTGTACAC
Organism: Batillaria attramentaria; assembly: GCA_018292915.2. NCBI lineage: Eukaryota > Metazoa > Mollusca > Gastropoda > Batillariidae > Batillaria > Batillaria attramentaria. The sequence goes on from JACVVK020000170.1 coordinate 215,996, forward strand.
CTGTTAATGAATTTACCTGATCCTCCAAGTCAGTTTCTGTCAGAACTTAGTAGTAATACTAGTAGTAGTATGTTTTATAAATTTCTGTGGGACGGTAAGAGAAGTAAAATAAGTAAGTCAATTGTCTGTTCCCAGTACGAAGATGGTGGCCTAAAAATGATTGATCTACATTCATTTTTGGCAGCCATGAAAATTGGATGGTTGAAACGATTGTATTGTGCACAAGAAGATTCATTTCTAAAAAAACTTACATATTGTCTTTGTCCAGACATTTTAAGACTTTCATCCTATGGTAGTGAATATGCCAATATTATAATGAATATGTGTAAGAACAAGTTTTGGTTTGATGTGGTGAAACACTACAAAAATAGTTATTCCAGATGTACTCCTGAGACAACTGGTGAAGTTCTTTCTGAATGCATTCACTATAATTTGAACATTGTTCGTGATAATAAGGTAATTCACTTAAAGAAATGGTTGGACTGTGGGATATTGAAAGTGATGGATATTGTTGGTGAAAATGGTAATTTCCTGGATTTTGTTAGCTTTCAAAATAAGTTTCCACAACAATCATTCAGTTTTCTGGTATATGCTGGAGTAGTAGATGCAGTCAAAAGTTTTCAACGAAAAATTGGACTGGAAGAAATTAATGGCAATATGGCCAGTGAGTATTCGAAATTCTGGAATATGGTGTTGTCTGGTGGAAGTAAAAGGGTTTATTGTTTTCTAACTAGTAGTCGCTTGAATCCACCATGTATTAGAAAATGGAATGAAAAGTTTGGAGTGGAAATTAACTGGAAGTCCGTGTTTTTGAAGGCCGTAAAAAATACATCTGATCCACAGTTGAAATGGTTTCAGTTAAGAGTCTTACATAGACTTATACCAACAAACAGGTTTTTGCACCTGCGTAACTTGGTAGACAGTTCCTTGTGCTCCTTTTGTGGCCAAGGAGAGGAAAATATTGTTCATTTATTTTGGGACTGCCCATATGTGCAACAGTTCTGGGCAGATATTCTTTCATGGATACAATCGGAATGCAGTCATTGTGATAATCTGGCTCTGTCAGCCACTTGGATTATCCTTGGTGTAAAACAACATGTACAAACAGACAAGGTTATAGATTTGTTGATTTTAATATGCAAGTTCCATATCTACAAAAGCAAATTACAAAACACTGTTCCAAATGCCACAATTGTCAAAAAAAATACTTAAACACAGGTTTATAGTGGAAAAATACAGTAATGCCATTGGATGCACTTTGTCAAGATTCACAACAGATTGGTCTCCCTACATGTCATTAGTCGGATAAACTGATGGCATGGTAACCCAGTGTGTGTGTGTGTGTAGAGGGGCAATTGTGTGTGTGGAGGTGGTTGAGAGAGACTGAGAGAGAGAGAGAGAAATAACCTATTATTAGGAGTAGTCTCAAATACATCCTGTACAAATGTATCCTGTACACATACATGTATGAATACTTACGTGTATGTACCCACTACTGTCTATGCTTGCATGGTGCTTTGTTTTATTTGTTTGATTTTGCTGGCTTTTTGTGTGTGTGCGTTTTTCGCATCTGGCTGTTCGTTTTTTTGTTTGTTTTTTTTTTTGTTTGTTTTTTTGTTGGTTTGTTGTTTTTGTTGTTGTTGTTTTTTTGGTTTTTTTGGGGGGGAGGATTTTTGTTGTTGTTGTTGTTGCTTTTTTTTTTGGGGGGGGGGGGGGGGGCGAGGATTTTTTTTTTGGGGGGGGGGGGTTCTTGTAATTGTAATATTATTATTATTAATTTTTTTATTTTTCAAGTATTTTCCGATGGTAGTTATGATACATCCACGTATCCAGGGATGGTTGCATGTAATGATATGACTGTGTATGTTTGAAAGCCCCAAAGTATGAATGTTTGTTCTATATATGTATGTCAGATATACCAAAAAAAACGAATTAAAAAAAAAAAAAAAAAAGACTTCGCACCCAACACTCTTCTCAGCCATCCTATCTTTAAACTAGCAACAAAGGAATAAACATTTAACATTTTTAGTCCCCACTGATCGTGGTCCGAGGACACAACTGCTTTTTATCTTTGGCTTTTTTCCCACCCCACAGAAACTTATAAAAACAATCATCGAGTTCCCTCAAAAACGCCTGCGGGAGATCAGGGATGTTCATTAGCAAGTGAACAATTTTGGATATAGCTAAACTCTTAGTAATTATTATCTTGCCCAGTGGTGTCAGTTGTCTCCTCGACCATGCTGAAATAATACGTTGAATGCTGATCAATTTATTTTCATAGTTCAAACTAACTATTTCTTCTATCCGTGTGGAAAATAAAACGCCAAGAACCTTAAATATTCCAGGATTCCAGACAAGTCGCAGTTGTGGCATATATACGACAGAACAATTCTTCCTGGACCCAATCCAAACAACCTGTGCTTTGTCAAAATTAATTTTCAAACAATTAAACTTCCTCTCTAAATTCTCAGGACCCCATCTACTAAGACGAATTCCTTTGGTTCACACCGGCTTTGTGGAAAGCCTACGTCGTGAAATCCGTCACAGTAATTCTGTAAAATTTCCAGTTTCAAAAGCCCCATCTTTTGGTATCATTCCACGTGCGTAAGTCTACTGTAAAAGATTACTATTCTTAACTGTCAAAAATTAGTTCCTGAGAAAATGTCAATGTTAAAGTTTACAACTGACACGCATACATAAACATTCGCGCGGACAGCCGACGGAGGATCTATATACAGGCTCACATTGTTACACTTGAGCAAAAAAAAACTTTTCTTAAATGTTAACATTTGTTTCTCTCAAAAATCTGTGACCCAGTGAAAGACGTAGTGATCGCCAAGTTAGACTGGCCCGAGAACTTGGCGAGGTTCCAGAAGCTGAAGAAAGAAAAACAAAGCCTGTTCCGACAGTTAAAGCAGATGAAAGTCAGCGGTCAGAGCAAACTGAAGATGGAGAAGGTCAGAGGTCAGCAACAACTGGCGGCGGAGAAGGTCAGAGGTCAGCAACAACTGCAGGCGGAGAAGGTCAGAGGTCAGCAAAAACTGGAAGTCAGCGGTCAGCGCAGACTGAAGATGGAGAAGGTCAGAGGTCCGCAACAACTGGCGGCGGAGAAGGTCAGAGGTCAGCAACAACTGGCGGCGGAGAAGGTCAGAGGTCAGCAACAACTGCAGGCGGAGAAGGTCAGAGGTCAGCAAAAACTGGAGGCAGAGAAGAGAAGGGCGGAGCAGGAGAAGGCGACAGAACGGGAAAAGGTGAAGACATTTTATACCGGGATACAGCAGAAGAAGACGAGCTTGTTGAAACAAGTGATGGAGAGGATTGAGGAAAAGGATGTGCTGTCCAAGCTGGTGCAACAACTGTGTGAGGAGTTTGACGTCCGTCTGCTGGCTATCGACTCTGGCCTGAGGTTCCTGATGGACGTGCCAGTTGAGGAGTGGGAGGGGGTCAAAGAGTTACAAGAAAAGCTTAAGAAAATTTTGGAGGATGCGCTGTTGCCGAAACAGGAGAAAGAGAAAGTGACGTGGACGGAAGTGACATCATGCAGTACTCAGACGGGAGATGCGGACGTGAGACTCGGCCAGCCACTACCAACATACGTGACTACAGTCGCTCAGGTGTGTGTGTGTGTGTGTGTGTGTGTGTGTGTGTGTGTGTGTGTGTGTGTCCGGCGTTTCAAGAGGAGCGCAATAAGCACATACCACTTCGTTTCCTTAGAGTCAAATCGACGTACAATCTTTGTAAACTATTGGGATCAAAATCCAAACAAGTTTCCCTTGCTCTAGCAAAATTTTTGAAAGCGAGTAGGACGGTATAGTGTGTGTGTGTGTGTGTGTGTGTGTGTGTGTGTGTGTGTGCGCGCGCGCGTGTTTCAGAGATGTCACAGATGGTTGCGCTTTCCTGTGTGTAGATTAATAATATCTTCTGTCGTATCGTTCTGTGTATAATTATGTGGTCTTGGTTTATTTGATTTTTTGTTTTTTGTATCCTCCATACCCCAACAGGGGAAAAAGGAAAATAAAATCTTGAATCTTGTGTGTGTGTGTGTGCGCGCGCGCGCGAAGAGAGAGAGAGAGAGAGAGAGAGATTTTGATTCATTACTATATGATATGGGTGGCGTCCAAAGGTAGGATATGCACAGTTTGTGGTGTCTATGTTACAGTTTCATACAGCAGCGCCAACTGAAGAAATAATATTGATTAATATTGTCATTTTTATGGCAGACACCAAAAGAAGCAGACGCTAGTGGAAATGATCACCAGCAGACAGTAACAGAAGGTACCACTGGTAGTGCGAAGGATACGATGTTGCAAAAACAGCAGGGAAAGGAAGTGACGTCAACGGAAACGACATCATGCACTACTGAAGCGGGAGATGCGGACGTGAGACTCGACCAGCCACCACCTACACACGTGACTACAGACTTTAATGTGTGTGTGTGTGTGTGTGTGTGTGTGTGTGTGTGTGTGTGTGTGTGTGTTTCCGTGTCACAGGCAGTAGCAACTAAATAATAATAATGATAATAATAATAATAATTGTGTTATTAGCAAACAGAGAGAGAGAGATTTTGCTTCCATTACTATACGATACGAGCGGCTTCTAAATATAGAACATGCACAGTTATTGGTGTCCGTGTTACAGTCTCGTAGAGCAGTAGCAATTGAAGAAATAATATAAGTACTGCTAATTTACCATTTCTTTTATTTTTTCAGACACAAAAAGAAACATACGCTACTGGAAATACAAGCCGGCAGATAGTAACAGCAGGTACCATTGTTTGTGTGTAACACACAGAGAGAGAGAGAGAGAGAGAGAGTTTTGTTAAACAGAGCACACGCACCCTCCTAAAAAAAAAAGAAAAAAAAATTGCCAGCGCGTGACAAGGTAATACGTACTCTCAGTATAACAAACACCGTGTGTGTTACAGGTGGAGTGAGTTTTGACCCGATGACGGCCACCCCACACCGTGTGTTTCTGTTCACACCTCACTCTGCTGGTGACACTGACAGTACAGGTCCCTTCATCACGTCTATCGTGGCTACACAGGACGGACAGCGACTTGTTATGACTGACTTTAACAACAAGATGGTGAAGGTTGCTGACGTGACAAACCCGCACACCGTCCTCAGTGTTACACTTGATGATAAACCATACAGACTGGCCCTGCTTCACGACGGTCGTGTGGCCGTCACAGCATGGAACAAGCGTCTTTACCTGCTTGATGTCAGCGACCACCCGACCGTCGTGTCGCGGGTACAGACCGCCAGACAGTACTGTGGGGTGAGTGCAGGGACCACGCACGGCACACTCATCGTCAGTTGTATTGACGGTCCGGCCAGTGTGGATGTGATTACATATGAAGGTAAATTCATACATACGGTGATAGACAGCAACACGCTGATCGATCTGAAATGCCCGTTATACTTGAATACTGTGGGTGGCGACCTGTTTGTATCGGACCGTGACAGTAACACCGTGTTCCGTGTAGAGCTGGCTACAGGCCGTGTTGTTGCCACACTCACTCACCCACACATGAAGGGTCCATGGCAAGTGTGCGCTGACCCGTCCGGTAACGTCTACATCGCCTGTAGCGACAGTGAGTGTGTGCTGGTGATGTCGGCTGACGGATGGTGGCGGCGACTGGTGGAGGGTTCTCAACACGGGGACGGACCTCGTGTCTGGCCATTTGCTGTCTGTGTCACGGGCTCGCGGCTTGTTGTGTCGTGGCATGAATACTCTTGTTACACTGTTGTGGCGGGCTATGACCTCAAAAAGTAAAGATCTTTATTTTCATTATTGGAATTGGTGCGTGGGAAAAAACCGTTCAAAAACTTTCATTCGAGCACGTTACAATTTCGAAATCTTTTTACCGCAGCAAAATATTCGATCATCCCTTGAACGACAAACGAAGAACAACTACACTATACTGAAATGTTTGAAATTGAAGAAGACACACCGAAATGGAATAACATTTAAAACTTTCTCATTCAGTGAGTTTAGATCCCATTGTCTATTTGAAATGTCCAAAAGAATAATAGTCAGTTTGAAAATTATGAACAGTCAAACGTTTTGAATCTGCATATATTGCCTTGCTTAGTTGGATTTGAACGTCCATCTGCACCAAATGTGATAGGAGGTATGCCCTGACTGAACAGGCCAGCTGAACACTATTCAGTCCAGTCAGACTGCCAGGTCGGCCACATTTGATGTATCCTTGACTGTGATGGACAAATTAAACAACCAGATCCACTTCACACAGCCAGAGAAAACGAGCAACGTGTTGGAGTAAGTATAAACGTTTTACTCCAGCCTGAGGTATGAGTCGAACTCACACACCTCGCAAAAAATGCAAGATCGCGCATCGACCCACAATGATACCGTCTCATTCTTGTGAACTATTTACTGATAAATTACCTTAGAGCGTCTATGTCACTTTATGTACATGCTTATATATATAAAATAGGAACAAAGGCGTCGCTAAAGCCGAAAACATGCGCTCAATCAGGTCAATTTGAAAGTAGGGGAAGTAAGTAAAGCTGAGAGCGCTCCCTAGATCTAGGAGGTGTGTGCTTTGTATGCCATTGGACAAGTCCGCCTTGCCCTATATTGGCTACAAGCCACAATGGAGGGGGGGGGGGGGGACATACCATCCTACCGCTGAAACGTCTACCAGATCTAAGGGTATCTCACCATTCATAGAACCCCCATTCCCCTCCCACCGGGAGGAAAATGGTCGGTACAACCAAGGCCATATGAATTGGTGATTTTAGCCGCTCATTGACCCGAAACCATATAAATATATATGAAGTAAGTATGATGTGTGCTTTGTATGCCATTGGAGAAGTTTCCCCGCCGTAGAATGAATAAAGCTTTGCAATATTCCTATGTGAACTAGGCACGCGAGGTTTCTAGGTGACCCGTGTTGATTGCGACTCATGACAAAACTCCCGTGCAGGAAGTCTCATCTGCTTCATGTGGTTAAAACTAGGGATTGCACCGGCCTCTGTAGTATAGTGGTTAACCCTTCGGACCATGGACCGGGGACCCGGGGTCGACTTCGGGCCAAAGCAAGCTGAAGTTTCCCTAGCTAGGTTGGCTCCTACCCAGAGCGACTGTGACTTGTTAAGCCACATCTCATGATGTGGATGATTACACGGCCTGCACCGCAGGTGCCGTCGTTTCCGTACCTGGTCAACGCCGGGATGTGTATGACAGGAAGCGTGGAATACGGCCCTTTCATGCAGCCCCACATCACATGGACCTCCATGGCATCATCATACCACCATCCTCGCCCGCTTTTGCCCAGCTTCAAAGTCCTCCGTGGATTCCACCCATGACATGGGAGGAATACAAACACAGATGATAGAGAGTTGTGGCTGAAAAACAGGATTGCAAGTGATACATAATTAGTTTGCTGTTTGTGGTCAGCGTTCTGCGCTGTACTGCCCCTACGCCTGCCCCGGAATCCGCTACTCTCGAACCATGGCCCCTATAGACTGCCCACTAACTAACAGTAATAAACTCATACAACATACGTTATCTGCCGGTAATGGTCATTTGTATTGGGTGTTTGTTAGGAGAAGCTGTAAACAGGACAATGTTAAACTTGTTAACACTTTTAATATCTGTTTCAATGGTGTTTAAAATTAGCGGTTTTAGTTTGTGTGTGCCATATGATTGTATATAATGAATGAATTCATTCAGAGAAAAAAAGAGGCTTTAGTCAACCCCTGCCTTACGCAGCTTCCTCCCCCTTCTCCCCCCTTCTCCCCACCCTCCGTCCTCCGCGCTTCCTCCGTCCACCTTTTCTCCCGTTTGTAAGGCGCTTAGAGCTTTCAGGCTAACAACTGGCACCATAAAAATCATCGTCATTATTATTATTATCATTATGTTTCATGACTTTGTCAACAAGGGTAACCGTGAAGTGCTTACCATAACACGTGTGATTGTTTTTGTACATAGGCAAGTAAATAAACAGTGTTTATAGTCAGGCTGATAGTTATAGGATGCTTAATGGTGGGAGATGAATCCGTAAATTTTGTATCTGTTGGATCTATTTGTTATCTCCCTTGTGTGTTAACTTCACCAATTCTTGTTTCTGCACGCGTCTAACGTGTTGAAGCATAGAATTTTTAAATGTTATGGACTTTACTTGTCCTACTTGTTTCATTAATTCATCTGCAGCTCCTCACGTGCATGTACATGAATCACGAACACTTTTGTGTCACTGCTATTACGCACGGCGTATGCTGACCGAAAGCTTCATGGCGCATTACTGTATCACACTGTATCGCCTGAATTTGTGGAATAAAATAAAGTTAAAATCTTTTTCTTAATGTGTTTTTCTCTTGTCCTTTGTACAGTTGTGGTTTCTTATATTCAGACCATTCATGTTCGCTCAGATTTTCTGTATTTCCTCCACACCCCAGACGGGGCTACAGGAAGAAACACTGTTGACTTTGACTCTGACAGTCAGTGCTCTTTTCTGCACGGATAGTACACGTTTTCTCTCAAAGGAGACTAAAATACGATAAGATTACCACTTATGTAACCGACAGACATGCTGAGAAGCGAATTATTTGGTGCAGTATGAACACCACTATAGACGGACCGTGATGAATCGCGATCGATCAAAGTTTGCACACTAAACTCTCGCCGATTTCGTCAGATTATTACGAAGTTACCGCCATCTTTCGAGCTTTACCTGCTAGATGTAGGTGCACCAATCTCTAAGCTTGTTGTACATGCTTATAACATTCCCCATACTTATACTTTGACAGATACAAGCCTGAATAGCAAGCTAGTGTGTAGTTTGTGTGAATATTACCTCTGCACAGTGTATCACCGTTCAAAGGCACTTACCCACCCTGCTCATTCGAGTTTTCATTTCTGTGCTACACTGAACTGCAGGTATTCCACGTGTGACAGTGTTATGCTAAAGTTTTGTTGAAAGGGTAAATGAGGTAACTTTGTTTCTAAGTGTTCTAACGGTCTCGAAATTTGAAGTAAGGGAAAGTCCACCTTATGGACCACTTTTTAACAAGCTGTCTCAGAAACAGTATTTTGGGACTGAACACAATGAAAATGTTTGTGTGCTTTTATTTCTTCTAAAGGCACAATATTTCAAAGCCTGAACAACATCAGAAAAGGGAAAAAGGAAATAAATGGATTAAAAAAAAATGCAAACGGTCCATATTCCAGGACACAAAGACTAATATGGACCACCTAGTCCTCAAATATGGACCATATGTATATGCAACACATGGAAAGTCCACCATTATGGACTTTTTTAAAAAGCTGTCTCAGAAACAGTATTTTGGGACTGAACACAATGAAAATGTTTGTGTCCCATTTTAGAGCTTCATGACTAAGAACCTCGACACACACACAAAAAGGTTACCAATATGGACCACTGTGGCACACTCTACAAATATGCATAGAGACACTGGTGGTCCATAATGGTGGAACATGACTCATAGGAAAACACATGTGGGCCCGGCTGCTGTGGCTGAAACGGGACATTTGTCACCCCACATAAACAATCAAAGATCTGGTGTTGCTGCTGACACATGCACTCTTTCGTATTTCAGTCGACTGAAGCTAATACGAAGTATTTCTGACGTGACAGTTTTAGAGAAAACCATTGTGATAGTAAAAAGCACTTATTGCTTCTCAGGGCAACGCGGCACCGCCAGGGGAGCCGGGGTGGTCGAATGGTAGAGCGTTGGACTTCTAATGCTCGGGTCGTGAGTTCGAGGCCGGCTGGGGCCAAATATTTGTGCTGGCTTTTTCATCGTCTTTGATATCACCCTATGTGGTGGAAAAGGACGTTAAACCTCCAAACACCCACCCACCCGCGGCACCGCCATCACGATCGACGCATTCAGTTCCAGGGGAAGCAATCTAATGACTGAAAGCGCAAAATGTGTGAAAAACAATGCGAGTTGTCCAGAATGGGAGTGGTCCATATTAGGAGCCGGTCCATAATCGTGGACCTTCCCCCTACATGATAAATTCTGAGGCAACAAATACGCTAACACTTCTGACAGGACTTGGAGAAAGGCCATACACTACAGTGCATGCACGGCGTTTGTCAACCCGGATGTTGATCCCACGCTGCGAGTGTCCCATATCACTGTGTCAGTGAGGTAGTGCAGCCGGGCTGGGTCAGACATTGGAGAGGGTCAGATATTGGAGAGGTTCAGATAGTGACGACAAGCAATATGGCGACACTTAACAATGTACTGACGTTGTCGTTCTTAGCTCATCTCCGTCCCGCGTTGTAATGTTTATATGACGTGACCTGCGCCACGGCGGGAATATGGTATAGCATGAGCTGCACGTATATCGTGTCGAGACTGTGAATTGCCATCATGAAAGTCGTTCCCTAACACTTTAATGGGAACACGTGTATCTTGTCTGAGTGTTGCTTTTTGTAAAGTCGTGATGGGGCATTGCTGTAATGGCGGAAACTGGCCTCAGGAGAGCCACTAATAGCACGGACTTTCACCTTAGGCATGAAGATATCTATGTAAATGCAGGCAAAATACACTTTATTTGTGTTGCTGAGTACCTGGCCAGCACCAGTTTGTTTGTTTGATAACTTTACCAGCTTCAGCAACTTGTTTAATTGTTAGACATTATGGCGTCAGTGGTGCTCTCTCTCTCTCTCTCTCTCTCTCTCTCTCTCTCTCTCTCTCTCTCTGTGTTCTTGTGTGTATTTGTTTGCGTCCTGGTCCGTAGTTGTCGTTGTCGTTAATATTGGAACCTCTCCAGTGACAAACTACGACACCGAAAGACGTAAAAATGCGGCCCTGACAGACCACCGTGGCTATAGGGTAGTGCCGAGCTGGCGGGGTCCTATAAATTATGACATGTATCGGGGAGGACCGCAGATACTGTACCAACAATCCGTGCTGAGAGCAGAAAACAACCAACAGCGTCAGTACACAACGCACGGCGGTCAGTCCTCGGTACACAGTGAGGACGGTTGCCATGACATGACATTCTCATTAAAAATAAATTTGTGTTTTTAATAAAAGTATTTTTTTGTCTTTAATAAAAGGACGACCAGTGATACTTTGCGTACAAATTCTGTGTTACCAACTTGTTCGGGCAACGTCAACTTTAGTGTAAAAGGGGCGTGTAAACCAAAAAAAATGTGTATCGTCTTTAACAGCAGGTTTGCGTAACGGACACATCACTCCTGAATCACTGGCTTGTTTGCCGTTAATGGTAGCAGCCGAAGTCGGAACTTTGTGTATATATTTTACACACACACACACACACACACACACACACACACACACACACACACACACACACACACACACACACACACAGAGAGAGAGAGAGAGAGAGAGAGAGAGAGAGACTATTTATCGAGGATAAAATCCTAGATAAGGAGAGCAGATATGTCTACAATCTTGTCCTTGCTACCCCCCCCCCCCCCCAATCGAAACCGGTACCCAATCGACCCCCCGTATTTCTTATCTCAAGATCTTTGTAAATAAAGAAGGCCAGACTGCCCATGACGGTAAAGCTAATGCCTGCCAATGGCTAATTTTTTTAAAAAATTTTTAATCTGAACAATTGATGTGTTGGGAAAAGATGTACCCGGTACACCCAGCCCTTCGGTCCTCCGTGAACTAAAGCTCCTAGAACACTTAGCAATCTGGCCATTAATTATAAAATCTGTTACAATGACGCTGTAATAACTGTTTTGCCCACACGTATGTATGTGGTTTCTATTGCATGTATGTATGTATGTATGTATGTATGTATGTATGTATGTATGTATGTATGTATGTATGTATGTATGTATGTATGTATGTATGTATGTATGTATGTATGTTTATACTTGTATATGGAAACACCGTAAGAGTAACAAAATGGCTACCCCGAGGAAGACACGTGCGAATATGTACACACAATGGTCGTCATGCAATCATTGTCTGTTTAAATGCGTGCCCATGTATCCAACTATGTCTTCATCTTGTACGTGCCTGCTCCTGTAAGTGTGTGTGTGTGTGTGTGTGTGTGTGTGTGTGTGTGTGTGTGTGTGTGTGTGTGTGTGTGTGTAAATATATACCAAAAAAGAGAGTAATAAAATAATAATAATAATCTGAAAAAGTGTTACGTGTAAAGTTTTGGGGTATAAACTTTCTCCTCATTAGTAATTTCTGCAGATAAAAAAAAGAACAAATAATTCTGTCCCGCTCTCTTCAGGGAATGGAAATTTGCAACACACTTCACCTCCTGTAGTATAGCAATGTTTGTGGCACTTCAAACATGCCACTCCTACCCTGGTTTATGAGTGTGCATGTCTCATGCCTGTTTGGTTAAGCTGTCAGATAAGAACTTTGCACTAAAGAAGTCTTGTGTGTATTGTATGGGGAAGAGTGCAGAGAGTGATATGAATTTTTATACAAGGAGAGAGAGAGAGACAGAGAGAGAGAACTCCAAATGTTCGTGTCGTTGACATGTTTTCCATATGAAAGGTCTGGGTACACTTTACAACACAAAGGGCATTATATACGCGCACGCACAATTTCAGTGTTTGTCAAAACAAAACAAAACCAAAAATTCACCATAAGTTCCACTTTCTTCTAACAAAACATAAAGCAGTGGTATTCCTCCATCCAGACTAAAACACATAGACACGCCCGCGCCCGAGAGAGAGAGAGAGACAGAGAGAGGCAGAGAGAGTACGTGAGACAGAACCAACCACGCCATTATTGTTATCTAACAATAAAACAAGTCGCTGAAGTTATAAAACTACTTAAACAAACAAAACAAACTGGTACTGGCCAAGTACTCAGCAACACACATTAATTATGTGCACTTTAGTAAGGCTGCACATATAGGGGAAACGGGAGGGGGGGGGGGAGAAGAGGCTTTATCTTGTAAGGTCAAGTAGGCCATGATAGCACAAATAACGGCTTCGTCAAGTTGCCATTCGTCTAATGTCGCCTGTTTCTTCAGCGTTTGAAACAGATGAAAGTCAGACAGTGCCAAATCTGGCGAATAAGGTGGCGGTTAACAAGTTCGAAAGCCAGGGTTTTGAATTGTTTCCATGATCTTGTCTGACCTTTGGTCTACTTTCTAAAGCGCTTGACGATGATTTCATTCTGTAGCTTCCGCAGCAAGATCGAGTAGGATGCCCCATCTATTGTGTGACCCTTTCCAAGGAAATCAACCAGCAAACTTCCAACTGCATCCCCAGCAAGCAGACACCATCACTGTCCCAGCAGACTTGATGATCCTGGCTTTTTTTTTGGAGGAGGCGAGCCACGGTGTTTTCATTTCAATAGCCGTTGTTTTGTCTCAGACGTGAAGTGTTGAACCAAGGTTTCGTCATCCTCTCTCTCTCTCTCTCTGTGTGTGTGTGTGTGTGTGTGTGTGTGTGTGTGTGTGCCGGTGTTGTTAATTAGGCTCAGCTGGGATAGTTCGCCCGTTATGGGGTGCAAATGTATACCAGCCATGCGCAGGAAGGGCAAATAAACTCCAGTCGTCCAACAACGGGGGCGACTGTATCCCCGCAACGCGGGAGGGTGCAAATGTATTCCGTGGTCTGGCGAGATGAAGTCACGTGGCCGCTGACTTCGTTCTACGACTTTACTTTATATAGTGTACGAAATATCGACGAAATTGACTGGTATGCATTTGCACCCCCTGACGGATGAGCTATACCAACTGAGGGTTAATTAGAAGCTTTTTGATATGCTGATTTAGTTATATATGCTATGATTGAAAGTGAGCGCCGAATCACCGTGGTACATCAGATTGTGTCAAATATTGTTCTTTTTCGCACGGTAGTGTGTAAACAAGAGAATAAAGTCCTGTTGATGTGTGTCCTGACTACAGCGTGTCGTACCCGCAGTACCTCACACAGCCTGGATTTGTGGGTCTTGCAAAGTGGCGATAAGGCGCTAGAATTTCAAGATAACGACAAGACGTTCTTACGTGTCTGAATTACCCTCCACGGAACTCGCACGTACCACGGTAGTTATATCTGTTTGAAACGCTTTTCTGACACTGTGTGGACAGCTCAAACCAACGATAAGCCCTTTCGAACGCGCCCGTAAAAAAAAAAAAAAACAACATCAAAAAAACAAAACAAAAAAACCACGAAATCCAGTGAAGACTTGAGTGGAGAACCCGACAGGAATACGGATTTAGGCTCCGGTAAACGTGAACGTAAACATCAGCATCATCTACGGAAATAAATAACTGCAATATTTACAGTTTTTGCTGTTGTCTGTTCTGTACTGCGTGTAATGCTTTATTGTTAAGTGTGTGGTACACTTTGTTAAAATGAAGTAAAGTTACGGTTTCGACCTCCGTTTCCTTACGGACTGCCCCTGTCGTCAATGAACACAGATTTGCGTACAGTTAGGAATGCTGATGTTAGCTTTCAAATCAAACAAATCTAGGTACGGACGGGATAGAAATAATTTCTTCGAATTGGGTGCCACGATTATATAAATTACAACACAATCATTACATGATTTCGACCGAAGAACTGACTTTTACTTCAACTCTTACTAGCAGCTTCTGGGTAAAAAATTACTCAGCAAACTTGTGTGGTGCACTATCTGTTATCGGGGACAGCTCACTGTGGAAACTGTATTGACGCTGCACTTGAGTGTCACAGTGATAGTGTCGGAGGTCCGTTGCCTTGCTGCATGTACGTAGAGTGTCACCTAACGTTCTCTAGAAATATTGTGTTCATGAACAAGTGAACCATAAGACTTGCTACATAGCGCTCCGTCGTCTTGTGCGACTACACTCAGCAGGGATTGCCACTGTTTTCTGAATCTGACAGGGGGAGAAAAGAAGAGAGATTTTACCATCAATCGCTTCAGGTATGTTGATTGGCCCTTTGTAACTGCTGCTGTTTTAATGCTAATGATGGCTTGTCTTCTGTTGTTTAGTGATGGTGGTGATCTGTTTTCGTTTGTTTTGTAGTGATGATGGTGGTCTGTTTCTGTTGTTCTTTAGTGATGATGGTCTGTTTTCTGTTGTTGTTTAGTGGTGATGATGGTCTGTTTTCTGTTGTTGTTTAGTGGTGATGATGGTCTGTGATGGTGGCCTGTTTTCTTTCGTTGTTAGTGGTGATGGTGGCCTGTTTTCTTTCGTTGTTAGTGGTGATGGTGGCCTGTTTTCTTTCGTTGTTAGTGGTGATGGTGGCCTGTTTTCTTTCGTTGTTAGTGGTGATGGTGGCCTGTTTTCTGTTGTTGTTTAGTGGTGATGGTGGCCTGTTTTCTGTTGTTGTTTAGTTCTGATGGTGGCCTGTTTTCTGTTGTTGTTTAGTGGGGATGGTGGCCTGTTTTCTTTCGTTTTTAGTGGTGATGGTGGCCTGTTTTCTGTTGTTGTTTAGTGGTGATGATGGTCTGTTTCTTTCGTTGTTAGTGGTGATGATGGCCTGTTTTCTGTTGTTTAGTGGGGGTGGTGGCCTGTTTTCTGTTGTTGTTTAGTGGGGACTGTGATGGTCGAGTTACACACACAGACCCAGTTCACACAGCTACAGGAAACAGGCAACGTGTTGAAGTCAGTACATGTCTTTACTCCGGCCTCGGGTAGGGCTCGAACTCAAACACCTTTCCATGAAATGCAAGAGCGCGCATCGACCCACAATGTCATCATCTCTTTCTTGTCAACCATTTGCTGATAATGCACCCTACAGCGTCTACGTCACTGTATCTACATGTTCATATACAAACAGTTCTAACGACAGTTGATCTCAAGTTTGAAATGTTCACTGACACGTTATTGTCATGTAAAGGTGTGTGCATGCTCGTCACTACGTCACTGTATCTACATGTTCATATACAAACAGTTCTAACGACAGTTGATCTCAAGTTTCATATGTGAGCATGCACACGCCTTAGCATGACAATAACGTGTCAGTGAACATTTTTCTTTTCTTTTTTAATTTATTTATTTTTTGCCCCTATCTCTCCGGCACAACGACAAACCAAAACCCAACCAGTGTTTGGGGCGGTCTGTGACCTAGAGGTTAACGGACTCAACGTCACAGTGTGGGAGGTCAGGTTCGAGTCCCATTCGAGGCAGACAATTTTCCCTTCATTCGGGCCTATCGTCGAGTACTCCGGATCCCCCCTCCTCCCCCCCCCCCCCAACCCTTTTCTGCTTTCGAAATGTTCAGCCCACACAATTTAAAAATAAGTACAATTCTAAATTCCTAAGTCGGCTCCTACCCAGAGCGGGAGTACAATGGACCCAATGGGGAGACTGTTGCCACACAGCCGAGTTTCACCCACTTCACGGGTGCGACTTCAGTTGGAGGTGCTTCCCTTGGTATGCAACATCTCATGATGTGGATGATTACACGGCCTGCACCACAGGTGCCGTCATTTTCGCACCTGGTTAACGCCGGGATATTTATGACAGGAAGCGTGGAATGCGGCCCTTTCATGCAGCCCCACACCACATGGACCTCCATAGCATCATCATACCATCATCCTCGCCCTCCTTTGCCCTTCTTCCAAGTCCTCCGTGGATTCCACCCATGACCTGGGAGGAATACAAACGCAGATGATAGAGAGTTGTGGCAGAAAAAAAGATTGCAAGTGATACATAATTAGTTTGCTGTTCTTGGCCAGCGTTCTGCGCGGTACTGCCCCTAAGCCTGCCCCGGAATCAGCTTCCAGACTAGATCCACGAAACTTGAACACCTTCTTGTTTCAGCAGTCACAGTAGACTACCAGAACACAGCGCCAGTCCCGGCTGTACATTTATTTCATTTAATTAATGTGTGTGACAGTACAGCTGTGTCTGTGTGTTGAGGGTGATTTGTGTTTGATAGTGTTTGAAACTGTGTATTTATCTGTTTGTATTATTGTCCCCCCCCCCCCTCCACACACACACACACACACACACAGACACACACACACACACACACACACACACACACACACACACACACACACACACACACACAAACACACCTCGATTTTTGCCGAAAATAGTCATTGTTGCTAGGGCGGCTCTACTACCCCTGCCTACCCCCCGCACTTCCCCCGCTCACCTTTTCCCCGGTTTGTACGGCGCTTAGAGCTTCCAGGTTAGTTATACACACCATAAAAATCGTCGTCATTATTATTATTATATTTCATGACTTTGTCAATAAGGGTAACGGTGAAGTGCTTACCAAAACATGTGTGATTGTTTTTGTACATAGACAAGTAAATAAACATTGTTTACCCTTCTGACACAGGATTCATAGTCAGGCTGATAGTTATAGGATGCTGAATATGGGAGATGAATCCGTTTGATCTATTTGTTATCTCCCTTGTGTGGTAACGAGCAAGTGTTCTTGTTTCTGCACGCGTCTGTCTGACGTGTTGACGCATAGAATTATGATGTGTCATGGGCTTTACTTGTCCCGCTTGTTTCACTATTTCATCTGCAGCTCCTCACATGCATGTAATGAATCAGAATTAGTTTTAATCATTTGTTAGCGGCACACAATCACACAATGTAATAATGACCTAGACAGCCATCGTTTGATAATGCGCATTTTTTTCTTCAGAATATTGTGGCTATAGAAATGGTCGTCCACGTATTGTTGTATCTGGTGTTCGTGAAGAGAAACTGTAAACAGAAAAAGGTTAAATTTGTTGACTTTTTTAATAATGGTGATTCAGCAATTAGCACTTTTATTTTGTGTGTGCGACAGTATGTAAATAATAAACGAATTCACTCGGGGGATAAAGCTGTTTGAGAGAGAGAGAGAGAGAGAGAGAGAATGACAATGACAATGAAACTTTATTTTTCAACGGTAGAAATTGTAGCACACGTGCCAGTTTCTAATTTGCCGTTGCTAAACTACAAAATGTAGAGCAAAAGAAGAGGCAAGAGACCCCCCCCCCCCCCCAAACAACAACAACAGCAACAACAAAAAGACAAACAAACAAAACTGTTAGGCTACAAGTAAGATAATATTTAGTCAGCGTGAGAACAACAGCCTGACATGTACATGGCAAAATTACATGTCATGCTTAATACGCTCGACTGAGAGAGAGAGAGAGAGAGAACAAACGCTGACAACCGAAGGGAAAAAAATGACAGGTACAAGCACGTGATGATATCAAATGACATCTCAAGCACTTCTTAAGAACGAAGTTTGTTTATGATTTGTAAACAATCGTGGTGTACTTCTCTGCTTTAAAATGAGACCAGTTCGGGTTTGAAGTACACTTGTTATGAAATGGGAAGCCCTTCAGTGATCCGCTGTTTGCCAAACTGAAATCTTGAGAGAGAAGTGGCCGTAAAAACACTCGAGCAACATGTATTTTACATGTCAGGTCTGACTTTACAAGTCTGACTAAACATTTAAGTCTCACCATACGACCATGTTAAACATTGTACATTAGACTATTTCAGTGGCATATACACCGAAAGGCAAAACAGTACAACAGATGTAGTGGTTAGTACTTCGGAACCTGGACCGGTGTCACGGGTTCGAATCCCTGCCGAAGCGAGATTTTTTTTCCTACGTAAGTCGACTCCTACCCAGAGCGGGGGGTGCTATGGAACCAGTAGGGAGGCTGTTGCCACACAGCCGAGACTCACCCACTTCAGGGGTGCGACTTTTGGGTGTTTTCCTTGTTATGACACATCTCATGATGTGGATGAATACCATACTTCCCTGTCCTCCTTGTTAACGCCGGGATATTCATGATGATGAAAATGACAATAATAGCAGTGAAGACGGTATGGAAGGTTTGTGGGACGATGAGGTTGAGATCCTTGATGGAGAGGAAGGTGAGGATGATGATCATGGGGCTTACCGTCGTATAAAGAATTCTTACCCCCCCCCCCCCCCCTCTCTCTCTCTCTTTCCCCCGCATCCCCCATCCCGCTTTTGTCGGACGATACCTTAGGGGTTATATTTTGTTTTTCAACATAGCATACTTAACACAGCAATAAATGTTGTAGAACATCAGTCTTGGTGGATTTTGCTTGGACATTGAGAAGCTCTTCCCCACCCCTACCCCTACCCCCACCCTCACACACACACACACACACACACACACACACACACACACACACACACACGCGCGCGTCTGCTTGTAGAATTCTCTCATGTTCTGGTGTGCGCGTCCTTCAGTTGTCACAAACATAAACGTTTTACATTTACAACACTACGTAACAAACGCCGAGCAGAAAACCTCTAAGCTGATGTTTTATGGCGTTATTCGGGTGCTTAAGTCTGACACGTATATTGCTTATAACACTGCACGTGAGAGGTCTCCGTTGTGTAGTTGTATGGGTAAAAATAATCCAGGTCGGAACTCAGCCCGAATAATCAAACTCAAAACTGAGGTGGTGGCCTGCGTGCTGTGCAAACGGAGAGCACGTGATTCTGCGCCGGGATGGATGCTGAACTGTATCGCTTGCCGTTTGTTAGAAGTATTATACACGGACGAGTGAAGCACAAGACTTGCTACAAAGAGCTGCGTCCTTGTGTTCGGCTACACTCAGTAGGGATTGTCACTGTTTTCTGAATCTGACAGGGAGAGAAAAAGCAGAGAGATTTTTACTTCAGTGGTTTCAGGTATGTTGATTAGTATGTTGTTGCTACTGCTGTTTTACTGAAGATGGTGGCCTGTTTTCTGTTGCTGTACCGTGGTGATGATAGAAGGGATATTTTTTTTTTTTTTTGTTGCGTTGGTGTTGTTTACGTTCTTTAAATATTTTCGTTGGTTCACAACAACATCCTTACTCATAGTGATCACCGCACGGAAAGAAAATTAAGAAGAAAAACCCTCTAACGGCGTAATGTTATTTTCTCATTTGAAACGTTCCACAAACTGAACAAACACAATCACATTTCTCATTTAGTAATGGAGCACACTGGAACACCAAGATTTAAAATCAGACGTACATTGGTCACCAGAAAATAAACAGTTATTGTTGTTTGTTAATTTGTTTGTCTGGTCATCTGAGATATTAAGTGGGTGAGTTCATCTCATCACATATAGATATGTGTTGATGTCTAGAGAGTACAAACTGAACTTGCGGAAGGATGGCATCAGCTTCTCCATCTCGACAACTGTCTGTCACCGACTGTCCCCGCTGTCGTTGTCAGTGTGTGGGTGCCACCATCCTGCCCTGTGGACACGTCGTGTGTAGACCATGTCTTCGCCAGCTACTGGAACAGCAAGGACCTGACCCAACATGTTCTTCCTGTGGTCACAGCATCCCTAGGGGACAGGGGCAGACAATCAGTGAACAGCTCGATCAGTTCTGCAAAGATCTCGTTCTTCAGGAAATTGTAGCTGATCACATTTTCAAACGAAGTGATTCGTCTTGTCAGACATGCTGTAAACCCACCGGGACTGTGACAAACGTCTGTCTGGACTGTGGAACCTTTTACTGCATACACTGCTCGGAAAATCATCGGACAGAGTATGCAGCTGACTGTCACACTGTAGTGGATCCTCGACAGGTCCTGATATCAGCGTCACCGACCACATCCAGACCTCCCGGACATGAGGATGTTTCACAGACCAGCACTTCATTGTTAGAGTTTCAAAGACAGGAAGTCAAACTTCTTGAGGAGAAACACTCTGACCATGGCCTAGTAGGAAGTGTTCTTGATGAGTTGATTGCAAAACTACAGAACGGAAGTGACAGAGTGCGGGATCAAAAGCATCTCTTGCATGTGTACACCACTCGTATGCCTACAACCATCAACACGACGTCCATGAGAGAACGTCTGCGTCGCGTGCGAGAAGACATCAGTCTCCCCACAAGGGAAATGCTGCAGGATCTGAGGCGTGAGACAGACAGACTGCTGGCCCTGTGGAAGGAGCCAGTGGAGGTTCAAGTGTGGAAATCTGATGAAGGTAAAATTTAATTTTTATAAAGCTTTTTTCATGGTGATGGTGAAAATGAAATTATCTTATTTCCGTAAATAACTTTGGGACACGGCGCTTGGCAAAGCTCGAATGGCAAAACCTAAACTTGTATTTTTGAAGACCATAATCATATTTCAATATTCATCATTATGAATTATTCACAACGCGCTGTTGTTTTGTTGTCTACTATGAGCCCTGTTTTAGTTATACTTGAGATATCGTTTTTTTTTTTTTTTTTTTTTTTTACGATAAAAGGATTTTGCTGTGCACATCGCGTGTGCAAGATCTTACCTCAGGTCCAGATTGTCTCAAACTGACGATTCATGTGTGACAGATCATGGCGCGACATCAGCTGTAAAAGGAACCACAGAGTGTGTGATGGTCACTCCCAAATCTACCACCATCAACTTACACTCGGGCTCAGTCTGTGTCGAGCAAATTATAGATGACGTCATACATCGAACAGGTATGTGTGTCAATATCTGAAGTCAATGTCATCATATGATTAAAAATTACACAGCTCGGGGTATTATTATTATTTAATAAAGCCCAGCTTACTCGTACTGATACATCGTCCCGAAATTTCTTCTTTTAAGCACACGTTACTGGATTTCAGTGACAGCACTAATCAAACACAAGATCCTGTCTCACACATTTACCTCCCTTTTTTAACTGTGGACCTGTTAATCTCTCCGGTCTCCTGCACGTATACATTCACTCCAGAACAATTAAACTTCCTCTCTAAATTCTCAGGACCCCATCTACTAGGACGAATTCCTTTGTGGAAAAGCCTCCGTCGTGAAATCCATAACAGTAATTATGTAAGATGTCCAGATTCAAAAGCCCCACCTTTTAATATCATTCCACGTGCGTAAGTCTACAAAAGATTACTATTCTTAACTGTCCAAAATTTGTACCTGAAAAAATGTCAATGTTAAAGATTACAACTGACACACATACACAAACATTCGCGCGGACAGCCGACGGAGGATCTATATACAGGCTCACATTGTTACACTTGAGCAAAAAAATACTTTTCTTAAAATGTTAACATTTGTTTCTCTCAAAAATCTGTGACCCAGTGAAAGACGTAGTGATCGCCAAGTTAGACTGGCCCGAGAACTTGGCGAGGTTCCAGAAGCTGAAGAAAGAAAAACAAAGCCTGTTCCGACAGTTAAAGCAGATGAAAGTCAGCGGTCAGCGCAAACTGAAGATGGAGAAGGTCAGAGGTCAGCAACAACTGGAGGCGGAGAAGGTCAGAGGTCAGCAAAAACTGGAGGCAGAGAAGAGAAGGGCGGAGCAGGAGAAGGCGACAGAACGGGAAAAGGTGAAGACATTTTATACCGGGATACAGCAGAAGAAGACGAGCTTGTTGAAACAAGTGATGGAGAGGATTGAGGAAAAGGATGTGCTGTCCAAGCTGGTGCAACAACTGTGTGAGGAGTTTGACGTCCGTCTGCTGGCTATCGACTCTGGCCTGAGGTTCCTGATGGACGTGCCAGTTGAGGAGTGGGAGGGGGTCAAAGCGTTACAGGAAAAGATTAAGAAACTTTTGGAGGATGCGCTGTTGCCAAAACGGGAGAAAGAGAAAGTGACGTGGACGGAAGTGACATCATGCAGTACTCAGACGGGAGATGCGGACGTGAGACTCGGCCAGCCACTACCTACACAGGTGACTACAGGCTCTCAGGGTGTGTGTGTGTGTGTGTGTGTGTGTGTGTGTGTGAAAGAGAGAGAGAGAGAGAGAGAGAGAGATTTTGATTTACTATTTTGATTTGATTACTATATGATATGGGTGGCGTCCAAAGGTAGGATATGCGGTGGTGTCTATGTTACTGTTTCATACAGCAGTAGCAACTGAAGAAATAATAGAGAAAGTTAGAAATCTTCGTCGGCCGATCTTCGTCGTCGGCGTTTGACGTCACGCACGCGCGCCCATACTCACGCCGACGCGGGATGCGTTTGGAACATAGCAATCGTTCGGTGTTCGTCCAGTTCGCGCGCAGAATGCTCTCCCCTTTTCCCCCCGATTGATGTCCATTCGCAGATCTGAGTCAAGAAATTTTGCATTTTCGGACACCCACCGACACAAAGACACACACTGGCAGACACGGAGACACGCAATGGCAGACACGGAGACACACAGCCGAAAGACATACTACGGCAGACACACACACACTCACAAGCAGAGAAGGCACTCTGTCAAGACTGCAATTATATACAACCTCACAGACAAGCAGTCTGCCAGTAACCTTATATACCCCATGAGCGTAGTTTTCAAAGATTTCGTGGTGTGGAGCTTTGGAACACTATCATTCCAACAAAAGCGGGCAATAAATTTTGCGTTAACCGTGCATGCAAAAGTATTCCTTTCCATGAGACTGATTCTAAACACAATTATAAACATTGTCATGTGGAAAGTATGCATTTTCATAGATGAATTGTCTATTTATTCATTAAGAATTTTTTTTGCACAACAATGAGCTACAGAGTTATTTCCCTTGGTGTGTCTTGGTGTCTGCCATTGCATGTCTTCCGTGTCTGCCTCTGCATGTCTTCCGTGTCTGCCAGTGGATGTGTTTGCTTTCTGAACTGTTTGTGTGTACACATAGTGAAAACGATCATGTACCTCACTCTACAAACGTTTTACAGACACTGAAAGCACAAACTTAAATGATTATGTACCTCCCTATATATATGATGTACCAATGATGCAAAAAAAAAAAAAAAAAAAAAAAGCCAGGCATAACAAGACACTGAAAACACAAATCTAAATGATTATGTACCTCCCTATAAATATGATGTACCAATCATGCAAAAAAAGAAGCCAGGCGTTAGCAATAACACACGGCTTGCTGGGGCACAATATATGACTACAGACTGGTCAGGCAGACACAAATTAAGACATGCACAGGCCGACACAAAGACACGAGACAGAATACACAAACATATATACAACCAATTGTCAGATTTTCTGTTGCATACTGCATGTTGATTTATTTTGGCAATATATTGGCTTGGGTATGATATATGAATACAGGCTGGTCTCTATTAAAAATATTAGAACACTGCACTGGCAGTCTCCAAAGTCACACAGGCAGACGCAAAGACACGCACTGGCAGACACAAAGACGCACTAGCAGACACAAAGACAAGCACTGGCAGTCACCAAAGACAAGCACTGGCAGTCACCAAAGACACACAAGCAGACACAAAGACACGCACCAGCAGAAACACACAGAATTTTTTTTTTAATGTAGAAAATTTTTGCCAAAAAACACAACGTGCAGCCTTTTCTGTATTTCTTCATTATTTTTTTTCGTATTCTGTAAATTCACACACAAACTACTTCTACACGCAAGACACACACGGGCAGACAGAAAGACACGCTCAGGCAGACACAGAGACACGCAATGGCAGACACGCAAGACACACAATGGGAGATAACTCCGTAACCAGTTATGCCAAACCATACTCTATTTTAGGAATAAATAAACACCTGGTACATAGCAATGCATATTATTTGCATGGCATTGTTAATACATGTGTTTGGATTTAGGTATAACTGGCAAGAAAAAAACAAAGTTTGCTGCCAACTTTAATTTCAATGTTAAAGTCAGTAGGGCTTCACACCACTCAATATTTGGCTTCCACAAATAGTGTGTTCTGTGCCTGTCGGCGTGTCTGTGTCTGCGAGAGCGTGCCTTGGTGTCTGTCAGTGCGTGTCTTGGTGTCTGCCAGTGCGTGTCGTTGTGTCTGGGAGTGTCTGAAAATGCAAAATTTCTTCATAGATCTGGCACGATCACAAAACTTCAGGTATGCGCTTTTTCTTATGATTTTTAGCACGTATTTCAAAATATTTGTACATGTCAGCTTAGCGTGCTTGCTGTTTTTGTAAATGGTAAAGAAACTCTTTCATGTGGAACGTGAAAAACCAAGTCAACCGGGCAAAACTATGGATTATCCAGAATGGTTTGCAGTGTCGTCTGCCGGCCATGTGTAGCCGTTTCAGCTTGTGGTACTATGATTAATGAATCATTCCAAATAGTGACTGACAACAGGAATCGATAATATTTCACCGGTATATGTGTGTTTTCATCCCTGCGGATCGCAAAGATATGAGATAGCCTGCTTTTATACATGTTTGTAATGCACATGCACTAGGATGTAGACAACACAGTGAGATGGCTCCAAATGGTAGGTCTCTTTGGAGACTGATTGTTCGTAATCCACGGCTTATCAGTTCTCATAAGTGTGCAAGACAACAGTGAATATGTTTAAAAATCACCAAATTATAGTGTCATTGTACCTACCACAATAGCACGGGCAGAAAAAGGGGGCCGAAGGTGCGTTCGGAAAAATCGCAATTTTCACGACGAAGATCAGAATCTTCGTTCGTGCCAAAGTTCACGCGCATGCGCGCTCGCGGCAATGCTAAAAATAAAGGGGAATCCCGACGACGAAGATCGGCCGACGAAGATTTCTAACTTTCTCTTAATATTGGGGCGGTCGGTGGTCTAGTGGTTAAGAGACCAATGCGAGAGGTCAGGGGTTCGAGTCCCACTCGGGGCAAAGAATGTTTCCTTCTCGTATGTGGCACCATTCATTCGGACCGATCGTCGGGGGTTCTCTCCGGGTACCCCGGCTTCCTCCCCCTCTGCTTTGGAAATGTTCAGCCCACCAAATTAGAAAAATAAATGCAATTCTAAATTCCGACATTTAAATAGCTGAGCTGACCCTTCGCACCACGTGATTGTAATGTGTTTATGTCCAGGGTGTGAGAGAATGCGTGTGATTCACGTGAGCATGCGTGTTGGGTTCAGTTCGCGGCGCTCTGAGCCGATTAATGAAATTGGGTAAAGCGCCTATACAATACCCATTATTATTATTATTATATTGATTAATAGTCATTTTTATGGCAGACACCAAAAGAAGCAGACGCTTGTGGAAATGAACACCAGCAGACAGTAACACAAGATACCACTGGTAGTGCGAAGGATACGATGTTGCAAAAACAGCAGGGAAAGGAAGTGACGTCAACGGAAGTGACATCATGCAGTACTCAGACGGCAGATGCGGACGTGAGACTCGACCAGCCACTACCTACACACGTGACTGCAGACTCTCAGGTGTGTGTGTGTGTGTGTGTGTGTGTGTGTGTGTGTGTGTGTGTGTGTGTGTGTGTATTTCCGTGTCACGGGCAGTAGCAAATAAATTATAAGAATAAGAATAATGAGTTTTGTGGTATTAATATATATATATATATATATATATATATATAGAGAGAGAGAGAGAGAGAGAGAGAGAGAGAGAGAGAGAGAGAGATTTTGCTTCCATTACTATAGGATACGAGCGGCTTCTAAATATAGGACATGCACAGTTATTGGTGTCCGTGTTACAGTCTCGTAGAGCAGTAGCAATTGAAGAAATAATATAAGTACTGCTAATTTACCATTTTATTTTTATTTTTTCAGACACAAAAAGAAACATACGCTACTGGAAATACAAGCCAGCAGACAGTAACAGCAGGTACCATTGTTTGTGTGTAACAGAGAGAGAGAGAGAGAGAGAGAGAGAGAGCTTTTTGTTAAACAGAGCACACGCACCCTCCTCAGAAAAAAATGGTTAATGCGTAACAAGGTGATACTTACTCTCAGTATAACAAACACCGTGTGTGTTACAGGTGGAGTGAGTTTTGACCCGATGACGGCCACCCCACACCGTGTGTTTCTGTTCACACCTCACTCTGCTGGTGACACTCACAGTAGAGGTCCCACCATCTCGTCTATCATGGCTACACAGGACGGACAGCGACTTGTTATGATGGACTGGAACAACAAGATGGTGAAGGTTGCTGACGTGACAAACCCGCACACCGTCCTCAGTGTTACACTTGATGATAAACCACACAGACTGGCCCTGCTTCACGACGGTCGTGTGGCCGTCACAGCATGGAACAAGCGTCTTTACCTGCTTGACGTCAGCGGCCACCCGACCGTCGTGTGGCGGGTACAGACCGCCAGACAGTACTGGGGGGTGAGTGCAGGGACCACGCACGGCACACTCATCGTCAGTTGTATTGGCGGTCCGGCCAGTGTGGATGTGATTACATATGAAGGTAAATTCATACACACGGTGATAGACAGCAACACGCTGATCGATCTGAAATGCCCGCGATACTTGAATACTGTGGGTGGCGACCTGCTTGTGTCGGACTATGACAGTAACACCGTGTTCCGTGTAGAGCTGGCTACAGGCCGTGTTGTTGCCACACTCACTCACCCACACATGAAGGATCCATACCAAGTGTGCGCTGACCCGTCCGGTAACGTCTACATCGCCTGTAGAGACAGTGAGTGTGTGCTGGTGATGTCGGCTGACGGACGGTGGCGGCGACTGCTGGAGGGTTCTCAACACGGGGACGGACCTCGTGTCAGGCCATACGCTGTGTGTGTCACGGGCTCGCGGCTTGTTGTGTCGTGGCATGAAGTGTCTGGTTACTCTGTTGTGGCGGGCTATGACCTCTAAAAGTAAAGGTCTTTATTTTTCTTATTGGAATTGTTGGGTGGGAAAAAAAAAAAACCGCTCATTTGCGCACGTTACAATTCCCAAATCTTTTTACCGCAGTAAAATATTCGATGATCCCTTTGAACAACAAACGAAGAACAACAAGTCCAATGTAAACTGAAATTTTTGAAATTGAGAAAGAGAAAAAAAATAAGAAGAAGACACACCGAAATGGAATAACATTTAAAACTTTCTCATTCAGTGAGTCTAGATCCCATTGTCTATTTGAAATGTCCAAAAGAATAATAGTCAGTTTGAAAATTATAAATATTCAAACTTATTGAATCTGCATATATGACCTTGCTTAGCTGGATTTGAACGTGCATCTGCACCAAATGTGATAGGAGGTATGCCCTGACTGAACAGGCCAGCTGAACACTATTCAGTCCAGTCAGACTGCCAGGTCGGCCACATTTGATGTATCCTTGACTGTGATGGACAAATTAAACAACCAGTTCCAGTTCACACAGCCAGAGAAAACGAGCAACTTGTTGGAGTAAGTATAAACGTTTTACTTCAGTCCAATGTAGGAGTCGAGCTCACACACCTCGCAAAAATGCAAGATCGCGCATCGACCCACAATGATAACGTCTCTATTTACTGATAAATTACCTTAGAGCGTCTATGTCACTTTATGTACATGCTTATATATATATATATATATATAGGGGAAGTAAGTAAAGCTGAGAGCGCTCCCTAGATCTAGGAGGTGTGTGCTTTGTATGCCATTGGACAAGTCCGCCTTGCCCTATATTGGCTACAAGCCACAATGGGAGGTGGGGGGGGGGGGAGAGACCTACCATCCTACCGCTGAAACGTCTAACAGATCTAAGGGTATCTCACCATTCATAGTGCCCCCATTCCCCTCCCACCGGGAGGAAAATGGTCGGTACGACCAAGGCCATATGAATTGGTGATTTTTAGCCGCTCACGACCATGGTTTCGGGTCAATGGGACCCTCATCAGGTGAGCATGCGGCGATACCCACGAGGGCTGCAGCGTCCAACTAGCACTAAAAGGCTGCCCCAGAAAAATCTGGTGCGTCTCCAGTACTAGCAGACGTTGCTACCCTAAAGCTCTGCAAGAGGTTTCAGCGGAAAAAGACTAAATAATTTAGAAGGAGCAACTGCCTACGTGTAATGTCATGTAATTACATTTAATATAGAATAGGAACAGAGGCGTTACTAAAGCCGAAAACATGCGCTCAATCAGGTCAATTTGAAAGTAGGGGAAGTAAGTAAAGCTGAGAGCGCTCCCTAGATCTAGGAGGTGTGTGCTTTGTATGCCATTGGACAAGTCCGCCTTGCCCTATATTGGCTACAAGCCACAATGGGAGGTGGGGGGGGGGGGGGGGAGGGAGACCTACCATCCTACCGCTGAAACGTCTAACAGATCTAAGGGTATCTCACCATTCATAGTGCCCCCATTCCCCTCCCACCGGGAGGAAAATGGTCGGTACGACCAAGGCCATATGAATTGGTGATTTTTAGCCGCTCACGACCATGGTTTCGGGTCAATGGGACCCTCATCAGGTGAGCATGCGGCGATACCCACGAGGGCTGCAGCGTCCAACTAGCACTAAAAGGCTGCCCCAGAATAATCTGGTGCGTCTCCAGTACTAGCAGACGTTGCTACCCTAAAGCTCTGCAAGAGGTTTCAGCGGAAAAAGACTAAATAATTTAGAAGGAGCAACTGCCTACGTGTAATGTCATGTAATTACATTTAATATAGAATAGGAACAAAGGCGTTACTAAAGCCGAAAACATGCGCTCAATCAGGTCAATTTGAAAGTAGGGGAAGTAAGTAAAGCTGAGAGCGCTCCCTAGATCTAGGAGGTGTGTGCTTTGTATGCCATTGGACAAGTCCGCCTTGCCCTATATTGGCTACAAGCCACAATGGGAGGTGGGGGGGGGGGGGGAGAGACCTACCATCCTACCGCTGAAACGTCTAACAGATCTAAGGGTATCTCACCATTCATAGTGCCCCCATTCCCCTCCCACCGGGAGGAAAATGGTCGGTACGACCAAGGCCATATGAATTGGTGATTTTTAGCCGCTCACGACCATGGTTTCGGGTCAATGGGACCCTCATCAGGTGAGCATGCGGCGATACCCACGAGGGCTGCAGCGTCCAACTAGCACTAAAAGGCTGCCCCAGAATAATCTGGTGCGTCTCCAGTACTAGCAGACGTTGCTACCCTAAAGCTCTTCCTATTCTATATTCTATTCTATATTTATATATATATATATATGAACAAAGGCGTCGCTAAAGCCGAAAACATGCGCTCAATCAGGTCAATTTGAAAGTAGGGGAAGTAAGTAAAGCTGAGAGCGCTCCCTAGATCTAGGAGGTGTGTGCTTTGTATGCCATTGGACAAGTCCGCCTTGTCCTGTATTGGCTACAAGCCACAATGGAGGGGGGGGGGACCTACCATCCTACCGCTGAAACGTCTAACAGATCTAAGGGTATCTCACCATTCATAGGACCCCCATTCCCCTCCCACCGGGAGGAAAATGGTCGGTACAACCAAGGCCATATGAATTGGTGATTTTAGCCGCTCATTGACCCGAAACCATATAAATATATATGAAGTAAGTATGATGTGTGCTTTGTATGCCATTGGACAAGTTTCCCCGCCGTAGAATGAATAACGCTTATAAAGCTTTGCAATATTCCTATGTGAACTAGGCACGCGAGGTTTCTAGGTGACCCGTGTTGATTGCGACTCATGACAAAACTCCCGTGCAGGAAGTCTCATCTGCTTCATGTGGTTAAAACTAGGGATTGCACCGGCCTCTGTAGTATAGTGGTTAACCCTTCGGACCATGGACCGGGGACCCGGGGTCGACTTCGGGCCAAAGCAAGCGGAAGTTTCCCTAGCTAGGTTGGCTCCTACCCAGAGCGACTGTGACTTGTTAAGCCACATCTCATGATGTGGATGATTACACGGCCTGCACCGTAGGTGCCGTCGTTTCCGTACCTGGTCAACGCCGGGATGTGTATGACAGGAAGCGTGAAATGCGGCCCTTTCATACAGCCCCACACCACATGGACCCCCATAGCATCATCATACCACCATCCTCGCCCTCTTTTGCCCAGCTTCCAAGTCCTCCGTGGATTCCACCCATGACCTGGGAGGAATACAAACACAGATGATAGAGAGTTGGGGCTGAAAAAACAGGATTGCAAGTGATACATAATTATTTTGCTGTTTGTGGTCAGCGTTCAGCGCGGTACTGCCCCTAAGCCTGCCCCGGAATCAGCTACTCTCGAACCCATGGCCCCTATAGACTGCCCACTGTAACTAACAGTAATAAACTCATACAACATACGTTATCTGCCAGTAATGGTCATTTGTATTGGGTGTTGTGAGGAGAAGCTGTAAACAGGACAATGTTAAACTTGTTAACACTTTTAATATCTGTTTCAATGGTGTTTAAAATTAGCGGTTTTATTTTGTGTGTGCCATAGGATGTATATAATGAATGAATTCATTCAGAGAAAAAAAAGGCTTTAGTCTTCTTTGTTCCTGTTGTGTCGATGCTTTGGCCCTTGCCTCTCGTTAAACCGTTGATATGATGTACACACAATCTCCTTACTATAACATAATGCGATGATAAGATTAGTTTCCGGAACTCTTTCATACCCACCTCTGTTAGTATACTAATTAGTAGCTTTCTGGTTGAAGATTCACAATCTATGTTATGCTGCACAGTACGCCGTGAGTGTAATTGCACCCACACTTGAACTCAAACGTCCGTAGCATAGTCAGTTTCCAGACTAGATCCACGGAACATGAACACCTTGTTTCATCAGTCACAGTAGACTACCAGAACACAGCGCCAGTCCTGGCTGTACATTTATTTCATTTTATTCATGTGTGTGACAGTACAGCTGTGTCTGTGTGTTGAGGGTGATTTGTGTTTGATAGTGTTTGAAACTGTGTATTTATCTGTTTGTATTATCGTACCCCCCCCCCCCCCCCCCTCTCAATTTTTACCGAAAATAGTCCTTGTTGCCAGGACGACTCTACTACCTATCTGCAAGGGTCTCTGTTGCTTACGCGGCTTCCTCGCCACCCCCCCCCCCCACCCCGCGCGCGCGCTTCCCCCGCCCACCTTTTCTCCTGTTTGTAAGGCGCTTAGAGCTTTCAGGCTAAGGATTGGCACCATAATAATCGTCGTGATTATTATTATTATCATTATATTTCATGACTTTGTCAACAAGGGTAACGGCGAAGCGCTTACCAAAACATGTGTGATTGTTTTTGTACATAGACAAGTAAATAAACATTGTTTACCCTTCTGACACAGGATTCATAGTCAGGCTGATAGTTATAGCAAAGATCTTGGAAACATAGGTCTTTGGTTATAGGCTGCTTAATGTGGGAGATGAATCCGTAATTTTTTTTTTTATCTGTTTGATCTATTACTGTTATCTCCCTTGTGTGCTGTGTGGTAACGAGCAAGTGTTCTTGTTTTTGTACGCGTCTGTCTGACGTGTTGATCGAAGCATAGAATTATTATGTGTTATAGACTTCATTTGTCCTGCTTGTTTCATTATTTCATCTGCAGCTCCTCACATGCATGTACATGATTCAGAATTAGTTTTAATCAGTTGTTAGCGGCACACGATCAGTGGTTTTGCGCCACCGTTGTTTTACACTGCGTATGTTGACCGAAAGCTTCACGGCGCATCTCGAGTCATGTCATACTGTATCGCAGTGTATCGCCTGAATTAGTAAAATAAAAATAAAGTTACAATCTTTTTCTTTGTGTGTTTTTATCTTGTCCTTTGTACAGTTGTGGTTTCTTATATTCAGACCATCCATGTTCTGATTTTCTGTATTTCCTCCACACCCCAGACGGGGCTACAGGAATATAAACACTGCTGACTTTGACAGTCCGCGCTACAGCGATCTTTTCTGCACGGACCGTGCACGTTGTCTTCTCAAAGGAGACTAACATGCCAAAGGTTAACCGCTGATTATCATGTGGTGCAGTACGGATCCTTTTGAACATCAGACTAGACGGACCCTGACGAATCGACCGCGCGATTGGTTGAAGTTTGCACACTAAACTCTCGCCGTTTTTCGTCACATTATCAAAAATCCTCTATACAATAAGATAGAGGATCTTTCATATTATTACGAAGTTACCGCCATCTTTCGAGTTTTACCTGCTAGGTGTAGGTGCGCCAACCTCGAAGCTTGTTGTGCATGCTTAAAATATACTCCATAGATTTATACTTTGACAAATACAAGCCTAAATAGCAAGCTTGTGTGTAGTTTGTATGATTATTACCACTGCACCGATCAAGGGCACTTCCCCACCCTGCTCAATCGAATTTTCATTTCTGAGCTACACCAGAGAGGCCACATTAATGTCGTCTTTCTGGCTACACTGAACTGTAAGTATTCCACGTGTGACAGTGTTATGTTAAAGTTTTGTTGAAATGATAAATGAGGTAACTTTGTTTTTCACTGTTCTAACGGTCTCGTAATTTGAAACAATCGTCAGAGTACATGATAAATTCTGAGGCAACAAATACGCTAACACTTCTGACAGGGATTGGAGAAGGCCATACACTACACTACTACAGTGCATGCACGGCGTTTGTCAACCCGGATTTTGAACCCACGCTGCGAGCGTCCCATGTCAGTGTCAGTGAGTTAGTGCAGCCGGACTGGGTCAGACATTGGGGAGGTTCAGATGTTGGAGAGGTTCAGACAGTGACGACAAGCAGTACAGCGACACTTAACAATGTCCTGACGTTGTCGTTCTTAGCTCATCTCCGTCCCGCGTTTTATGTTCAGATCACGTGACCACGGTGGGAAGACGGTATAGCTGAGTTGCACGTGTATCGCGTCCTGTGCTTTTTGTGGCTTTCTGAGACTGTGAATTGCCACAATGAGAATCGTTCCTTTGTGTTTTTAATGGGAACACGTGCATCTGTCTTATTTTTACTTTTTAAGTTGTTTCTCTACAGAGAAACAACTTTATGAGACGGGGCAGATTTTGCTACGCGCAGCAGCAAGTTTCAGTGATACAAAACAAGATTGTGACGTTTCTCCACACAATACTTACTTTCACGCACACAGTGACGTAACGAAATCTGCGTCATAGACACCTTACGTGCACACTTTTCTGCTGCGTTCTTTTTGGCGGGAATGACGTGTGTGTGTGTGTGTGTGTGTGTGTGTGTGTGTGTGTGTGTGTGTGTGTGTGTGTGTGTGTGTGTGGACGGATGTAATGATGGCTATCTCCTAAACCACCTGGTTGGAGGCCTTTTTACTTTGGGATAAAATGGGAATTCACCTTCTCCAGACCTATTTTTCACGATTTTTAGCCTACTGCATTTTCAAAAGAGTTATCGCCGATTTTTAAAAATCGGTCATGTTACGAATTTTTTCGAAAAAAATGTTCAAATGGCTTCATTTTCTGAAATTGGGAAGATCATCCAATTATACTGCCTGTTTTCGTAGCACAGCTATGTAGCTCTGACAGGTTTTGTGTAAGAAAAATATTTCCGAGGTAGGGGTGGTTTGCATATAAGGCCAAATATCTATGAAAAGACTCCTTCAAATTACTCATCATTCCGGTATTTTTGTCACTTGTGCCAACTGCACATATGACATGAACTGCTGCACTATTATAGCTTTAGTATTAAGAATAGCAGAGCTTTTAGATAAACACATTTTTCACGTTTCTGCGAGAAGCGCCGGTCAAAAAAGTTCCAATTTTGCAATTTCGTAAGTACAAACCAAGGCACTTAAGTCCACGTTTCATCAGCTCTCTAGATCTTCCAGATTTTATGTCAAATTTAATTCAGTCACGGAAGTCACAAAAGCTACAAGGAAATCACAAGATATGTAGAAGTATCATCTGTCAGACGAGCAGCGTGAGGCTGACGTCAAATGTTTGCTTCACAGACAAAATCTGCAAGTATCGCCACTGCTTCCGACATTTCATCAGCCCTCTAGATCTTCCAGATTTCATGTGAAAAATAATTCAGTCGGAGAAGTCACAAAGCCAACAAGGAAATCACAAGACATGAACAAGCATCCTCAGACGATCTCAGTGCTAGAGGCTGACGTCGAAAGTTTACTTCACGGAATTGACGTCATCTCTCTCTCTCTGTATGACGACCTGCCTGAGGCTGACGTCAAATGTTTAGATCACGGAACTGACGTCTCTCTCTCTCTCTCTCTCTCTCTCTCTCTCTCTCTGTGGGGAGCCAGGGTGACCGAATGGTAGAGCGTTGGACTTTCAATGCTTGGGCCGAGAGTTCGAATCCCGGCCGCTGGGGCCAAATATTTGTGCTGGCCTTTTTCTCGTTGCCCCGTCTTTGATATTACCCTTATGTGGGGGAAAAGGACGTTAAACTTCTAAACACCCACCCACCCACCCACCCTCTCTCTCTGCCTCTCTCTCTCTCCCTCCCTTCTTCGAGCCATATTTTCTGGCATGTTTTGACCACCATCGACCATGTCGACCACCACCCTCGACCATATCGACCACCACCCTCGACCATGTCGACCACCACCCTCGACCATATCGACCACCACCATCGACCATGTCGACCACCACCATCGACCATATCGACCACCACCATCGACCATGTCGACCACCACCCTCGACCATGTCGACCACCACCCTCGACCATATCGACCACCACCATCGACCATGTCGACCACCACCATCGACCATATCGACCACCACCCTCGACCATGTCGACCACCACCCTCGACCTCGTCGACCCTTACGGCGACAATCGTCGACCATAACGCGACATTGTTGACCACAAAGAATATGAAAGGCTTGTTTTGTCTTCTTCTTCTTGTTAAAACTGCCATTTTGGTTTTGTAGTGTGCTGAAGGTACATGAAGATTGTATTAATATTTCATTTGAGAGAGAGAGAGAGAGAGAGAGAGATACCACACATCAAAAAGATAATAATAATAATGAACTGTACTTATATAGCACAAAATTCTTACAGAGTGACTCAAAGCGCGTACTCCCGGACCCATACCCCCCCCCCCCCCCCCCCACACACACACACACACAGAGGGAGAGAGAGAGAGAGAGAGAGCTGAATCAGGATGGGGTTAGTGGGCTCAGTCGAAAGCCAGCCGGAACAGATGCGTTTTCAAGTCAGACTTAAAACGATCTATATCCGACTGGTTTCTCAGGCCGGCAGGTAGTGCATTCCAGAGTGACGGGGCAGCAAAACTAAACGCGCGCTCACCAACTGTTTTGAGGTTTCGACGGGGAATGTTCAGTCGTTTTTCAGATGAAGAACGAAGAGTGCGTGCTGTTTGGTGGACTGTAAGGGAATTTGAGAGGTAGGCCGGAAGAGTTCCATCAAAAAAGCGAAATACAAGTATGCAGATTTTGTACTGAATGCAGAATTTCACTGGCAGCCAGTGAAAATGCCGCAGGAAGCGTGTGATATGGTCGGATTTTTCTTTTTCAAAATCAGCCGTGCCGCGCTTTTTTGCACACGTTGGAGACGGTTTATCTGTTCTGCCGGCAGGCCAATTAACACCGAATTACAAAGATCCAGTCGTGATGTGACAAAGCTGTGAACGATTTTAGAGCAGGCGGTGTCAGAGAGAAAAGGAAGCGATGCCCCTTAACTCAAGTAAGAACTCGTGTAAGATTACTTTTAAAAGTGGTATGAAATCGGCAGAACCTGGGCGGGGAAAAAAAACAAAAACAAAAAAAAAACATGCCCACACTCTCAACTTCAGGAAGAGTACACGCAAGATCGAAGACATGTCTGTATGTGGTGGAGTTTAATGTCCTTCACTACGATCGAACACATCATGTCCGAGTCGATGTTCGGCGAATGTAGACAGTGGTGGGGGGGGGGGGGGGGGGGGGTAGGTGGGGGATGGGGCGGGGGGTGCTGGCTGATGCGGGTGGTGGTGGGCGTGGTTGTTTAATTACGTTCTCATCATCATCATTAGCTTGCTTTACGTCCTATGGCTTTTGGCCCTTAAGGACAAGTTGTTCCTGGCATGTGTCTTTGGCTGCTTGGCTGGGCAAGTGTCTTTGGGGTGAGTGTGGGCTGATTTGCTTAGCTTTGGGCAACGTCAGAGGATCTCTGCTTGGCTTTCAGAAGCCTGGTCTGAGTTTGTTTTTCAGTGCCTCAGTCTGTTCTGTCATCTGTACTTTTGCCTTTAGATCATAGCCGGGGTGTCCCCTCGCTCTTTGGTATTAGAACCATTTTGTCAGATCTGATCTGACGATCGCGTCGGCCAGGGCTCTCATTGGCCTATCACCTAGGGCTTGGTGTGGCCTGAGGAAGTCTACCGTCTTCAGTGAGTATCTGTCTCTCAGGTCCCAGACCGGCTGGAGGTTTGCGGGCAGGCCATCACATCCGTTTACAATGTGGCGGACGTCTGGGGGCTGCCCACACTGGCAGAGGTCGTTACTCCATGTGTGTGCGCAGCACAGTGTGCGTATTCTGCAGATGACTGCAGAGTGCCTGCGCGGGAAAAGTGGCACGTGGTTTTGGCCACCCGGGAGGTGGACCCAGCCATTTTCCTCACACAGTGCACGGAGTTTCCTCTCCCTGAGAGTGTGGGCCGCTCTTTGTATCTTACTTTTCACTTCACTGAGAGTCTGGGGTAGTTTTGCTTCCATGCCATCGCCGGTGGCACCCCGGGCCGCGCGATCGGCCAGCTCTTTTCCTCTGATGCCGCTGTGGGAGGGTAGCCACATGAGGGCTAGGACGGTTCCCTTCGTGATGATCTGATGGGCCAGGAAGAGGATCTCGCTTTGTACATCACTCCTGTTCCTCGTGCCCCCTCTCTCTAGGGCTTGGAGTGAGGACTTGGAGTCGGACAGAATGACCGCCCCCAGCGGGGGGTTTGGCATGTCGTTGACAAACGTGCAGGCCATGAGGATTGCATACATCTCTGCTGAGAAGATGCTTAACCCGGCGTTGAGTTTGTAGCGTCTTGTGATAATTACGTTCTGCGTTAATGTTTCCCACTTATACCAGAGGTGCCCACGCCAACTAAGCAACTAACAGCAGACCAACACGGCTCATGTGGCAGACAAGAGGCGCCGGTGGCAGCGCACGACACCTCGGTTAATTCACACCCCTGTCTAGGACACCAGGTACGCGGCCTTACGCATGGCGCCAAACGTGAAACTGGGCTCGACTGGACTGACTAAAAGAGATGCACAACCACATGTCACTATTCGGCGAAGGTAGAGAGTGGTGGCGGATGTTGGCGGGGGGGGGGGGGGGGAGGGTAGGGGATGGGTGTTGGCTAATGCGGGTGTTGGTGGGCGTGGTTGTTTAATTACGTTCAACAGCGCATTAAAGTTTCCCGCTTATATAGCAGAGGTGCCCACATCAACTAAGCAACTAACATCAGACCAACACGGCTCATGTGGCAGACAAGAAGCGCCGGTGGCAGCGCACGACACCTCGGTTAATTCACACCCCTGTCCAGGACACCAGGTACGCGGCCTTACCCCCTGGAGGTGGTAGTTGGCCACCTGTCTCCTGACGTAACGCATGGCGCCAAACGTGAAACTGGGCTCGACTGGACAGACTGAAAGCGATGCACAACCACATGTCAGTAAGCAGCGAAAAGACGTAGTGGGCGGGGCTAGGGAGGGGATTGACACTGCCTAAGTCTTTAAAACTTGAGATTGTACATGTAGTCGCTTCATTTGATAGAGCGACGTTTAACATCGTAGAAGTGGATGACAACTACAGTGACCCAAAATGGCAGAACCGGTTGAAGAAAGTCCGAACGAGAGCAAGTCACGGATCAGGCGACGTGAGTACGAATCTCACTTAACTCAACTCAGCAAACATGTTGAGTGGTTCAACAAGTACGGGTATTCTTGCTGCGCCGTGGTCTCCCATATATCCCAGAACGGGGCATTGTGCGTGGGTTCCGCAATTTTTGGGGACAATGATTGTTTGTGTGATGATGATGTGTGTGGGGGTGTTTGGTAGTTTAAACAATTTGAGCTGTGGTTCCGATCCATTGGTTTTGTGAGACACAAAACAGAAGACAGAACAGCGTCACTGACGCTTGGCAGTCATAACATTATCTAAGCTACATTCACCAAGCTACATAAACCAAACAACTTAAAATACGAGGCGCCTTGGAGAGTATATGCTTAAGAGAGAAGTGTGTGTGTGTGTGCGTGTGTGTGTGTGTGTGTGGGGGGGGGGGGTATTAGGGTTTGCAGTGACCGTGATGGTCGACAATGTCGCCGTAGAGGTCGACAAGGTCGAGGGTGGTGGTCGATATAGTCGACGGTGGTGGTCGATATGGTCGAGGGTGGTGGTCGATATGGTCGAGGGTGGTGGTCGACATGGTCGATGGTGGTGGTCGACATGGTCGATGGTGGTGGTCGATATGGTCGATGGTGGTGGTCGATATGGTCGAGGGTGGTGGTCGACATGGTCGATGGTGGTGGTCGACATGGTCGATGGTGGTGGTCGATATGGTCGACGGTGGTGGTCGATATGGTCGAGGGTGGTGGTCGATATGGTCGAGGGTGGTGGTCGACATGGTCGATGGTGGTGGTCGACATGGTCGATGGTGGTGGTCGATATGGTCGATGGTGGTGGTCGATATGGTCGAGGGTGGTGGTCGACATGGTCGATGGTGGTCAAAACATGCCAGAAAATATATATGCTTCTTCCCCCACCCGGCCCCACCCCCAGTCACGTGGCTAATTGGTCGAGGTCGTAGAGGATCTAGTGTCATTGGTAGAACTTGGAGAGGGGAGAACCGGCAACAATAACAACAAAGACAAAATAAAATGAAGTTTGGAGAAACAACTTTGTAGGACAGGGCCGTTCCTCCTTGTTGTAAAGTTGTGATTGGTCATCAGTTGCTCAGTGTCATGGCGGGAACTGGCCTTACGTGTGGAGGCTCGTGGCCCATGACTGAAGGGGGGGGGGGGAAACAGTGTACGCACGCAACCGCAATACACGTATACATGCAGGCCTATGTGATAAACCAACACTTCTATAGCACTATAAGGCACACTACACATAGAAACATTCCTTCCACATTTATACCAAAATACAGGTATACAGACAGAACTAGTGAAAAGTGTACATACATTTACTGCATTGACAAATTTGTAAGTTAATCAGCACTCATCAGTAAGATACAGCACATTAATAAACATATTCATTGGTGTATTTCACCTAGACCCCAGAAGCCTAAGATGTTACAGTAACGATTAACGTAACACTTATTTCACATCTCAAGAGCTTTGTAAAAGAAGGCCAGACTGCACATGAGGGGAAAAAACGCTTGCAATATGGCTGAAAATCTTTTTTTTTTTTAAAGTTACATGTAAATTATGGCGGTTGTGAACTGTGTTCTGATCTCTGCAGATTTTGCGCATACAAATAAAAAATGAATTTCTGTCTCGTCCTCGTTAGGGAATGGAAATTTACAACACACTTCACCTCCTGTACTGTAGCGAAGTTTGTGACAGTTCAAACATGCAACTCCCACCCTGAAGTTTATGAGTGTGCATGTCTCACGGATTTCCTGTTTGGTTAAGCTCTGTCAGATAAGAACTTTGCACTAAAGAAGTCTTGTGGGAATCGTGTGGGGAAGAGCGCAGAGAGAGATATGAAAACTTTTTTTCCCAAAAGGGGGGGGGGGGGGACAGACAGACAGAGAGCGCCAAAGACGCCATAATATCTAACAACGAAACAAGTTGGTGAAGGTAGTAAAGTAATTAAACAAACAAACTGGTCCTGACCAAGTACTGGGCAACACAAAATAATTATGTGCATTTAATTAAATTTGCATTAATGGGGGAAAGGGGGAAGCGGGAGGGGGAGGGAGTTCGTGGCCGCCACGTGAAGATGGCATAGCAGGAAAGTTTTAACATTTTTATTTAACAGTCGCCCCTCTACTGCACCCACAGCGCTTCTGCAGTGCTTCGATACCAGTACGGATGAAGGCTTTATCTTGTAAGGTTAAGTAGGTCATTGCAGCATCCATAACGGCTTCGTCACTTTGCCAATCGTCTTCTGACGAGGTGTTTCTTCACCTTTGGAAACAGATGAAAGTCAGACAGTGCCAAATATGGCGCATAAGGTGGCCGTTGACAAGTTCGAAGCGCTAAGGTTTTGAATTGTTTCCATGGCAACATCTGAGCTTTCGTCTACTTGCCACGGCGCTTGACGATGATTTCATTCCGGACCTTCCGCAGCAAGGTCGAATAGCATGCCATATCTATTGTGCAACCTTTTCCAAGGAAATTGACCAGCAATATTCCAACTGCATCCCCAGAAAGCAGACACCATCACTCTCCCAGCAGACTTGATGATCCTGGCCTTTTTGGAGGAGGCGACCCAAGGTGTTTTCATTGCAACAGCTGTTGTTTTGTCTCAGGCCTGAAGTGTTGAACCCAGATTTTGTCATCGTGTGTGTGTGTGTGTGTGTGTGTGTGTGTGTGTGTGTGTGTGTGTGTGTGCTGTTAAGTAGAAGCTTTATGATATGCTGATTTAGTTATATGTGCTATGATTGCAAGTGAACGCCGAGTCACCGTGGTACATCAGATTGTGTCAAAACTTGTTTTTTTTGCACGGTATTGTGTATAAAACAAGAGAATAAAGTCCTGTTGATGTGTGTCTTGACTACCGCGTGTCGTACCCGCAGTGTATTGCACAACACCTCACACAGCCTTGATTTGTGGGTCTTGCAAAGTGGCAATAAGGCGCTAGAATTTCAAGATAACGACAAAACGCTCTTGCGTGTCTGAATTACCCTCCAAGGAACTCACACGTACCACGGTAGTTATGTCTGTTTGAAACGCTCTTCTGACGCTGTGTGGACAGCTCAAACCAACGATAAGCCCTTTCGAATGCGTAACCCCCCCCCCCCCCAGCCCCCCCCCCCCCCCCCAAAAAAAAAATCGAAATCCAGTGGCATGCATGAAGAACCCGACAGGATTAGTGATTTTGGTTCCGGTACCCCGGGATGTAAACATAATCATCATCCACGGAAATATTTAATGCTTACAGTTTCTGTCGTTGTCTGTA
Organism: Batillaria attramentaria; assembly: GCA_018292915.2. Classification (NCBI taxonomy): domain Eukaryota; kingdom Metazoa; phylum Mollusca; class Gastropoda; family Batillariidae; genus Batillaria; species Batillaria attramentaria. Next base: position 257,506 of record JACVVK020000170.1, read on the forward strand.
CTGAATGTATTGCTTTATTGTTAACTGTGTGGCACACTCTATTAAAATGACATAAAGTTACGATTTCGACCTCCGTTTCCTTACGGACTGCCCCGGCCCCATGGGCTCGCCTTCACGCGGCGGGGCTGATTTCGCCAAGCTTGCCCACCCCTTTTGCTCTTTCTTTACTCTTATTTCTGCCTCCACCGGTCCATTCACCTGTCTTTTGCTCTCTTAAAATCTCCTCCGGGGGGAGGTCAGTAAGCGGGTGTCTGCTGACCCTTGGTCCAGTGAGACATCTGAGGGTCGTTTCTGAAGGCCGACTTCACTGGATTCCCCCCACTTGGTCTTCAGCCTGGCGGGCTTTGTTCGCAGTGCCCTGCTGGTGCTGCTGAACACCTGTCATGTTGAAGACCTTCACAACGCACCCCTCTCTGGTGTTTTCCCAAACCGCCTCACGGCGGGGAGGTTCCGTGTTGGAGCGGTCTGTTCTCCAACTGCCTCCCAGGCATGTTGTCTTCATTGGCAACTAAGGAATTTTCCTTCCTACCTCTCTGTCTATCCCTCACCAGCCCATTCACCTGTATCTTTCTCTTTAAAACCTCCCGAATTTAACCGCTCTGTCCTTCCTCTCTTCTCTCAGCTGATTTCTAAGTTCGGCCCTTTCATCTGTATTTCTTCTTTTTAACCCCTCACTCACGTCTGCACTACCAGTGGTTAGGAATAAGTGATGTTGGGCATATGCTGCGAACTGGTTTATTGCGCCTAGGAGATGATAAGTTGCAATATTTGCTGTATATGCGCTTAGTATTTATCTTTGTTTTACCCAGTTGTAATTGTTATTTGTTTTCTACGCTTTTTTGTAACCGGGAGTTTGAGAAATTAGCATGAAGGTGCAGCGTCTCCTGCATGTCCTAGGTTTATATTGCCCCGTAGACCAGTTTGCATCCTTTGTCCAACGTTACATTTTTGTTTTTTTCATGTAGTGCAGGCACACTCGGCCGCGAATTAGTCTTTGTGGCTTGCGCGGCTTTAAGCCCTAAAAACTCACTCACTCACGGACTGCCCCTGTCGTCAATGAACACAGATTTGCGTAGAGTTTGTAATGCAGCTGTTAGTTTCAAATCAAACAAATCCAGGTTCGGACGCGGTAGAAATAATTTCTTCGAATTCGGTGCCACGATTATGTAAAATACAACACAATCATTAGATGATTTCGACCGAAGAACTGACTTTTACTTCGACTCTTACTAGCAGTTTCACGGTCAAAAATTACTCAGCAAACTCGTGTGGTGCACTATCCGTTATCGGGGGCACCTCATTGTGGAAACTGTATTGCACTTGAGTGTCACAGTGATAGTGTCGGAGATCCGTTGCCTTGCTGCATGTACTTAGTGTGTCGTCTGCCGTTTGTTAAAAAGACTGTGTTCATTATCGAGTGAAGCAGAAGACTTGCTACACAGCGCTCCGTCGTCTTGTGTCTTTTGCGACTATACACTCAGCGGGCATTGTCACTGTTTTCTGAATCTGACAGGGGGAGAAAAAAGGAGAGAGGTTTTACCATCAATGGTTTCAGGTATGTTGATGTCTTTTGTTACTGCTGCTGTTTTAATGCTAATGGTGGCTTGTCTTCTGTTCTTTAGTGATGATGGTGGTCTGTTTTCGTTTGTTTTGTAGTGATGATGGTGGTCTGTTTCAGCTGTTCTTTCGTGATGATGGTGGTCTGTTTTCTTCCGTTGTTAGTGGTGATGGTGGTCTGTTTTCTGTTGTTGTTTAGTGGTGATGGTGGTCTGTTTTCTGTTGTTTAGTGATGATGGTGGTCTGTTTTCTGTTGTTGTTTAGTGGTGATTGTGGTGATTATGGTCTGTTTTCTGTTGTTGTTTAGTGATGATGGTGGTCTGTTTTCTGTTGTTGTTAGTGATGATGGTTTTCTGTTGTTGTTTAGTGATGGTGGTCTGTTTCTGTTGTTCTTTAGTGATGATGGTGGTCTGTTTTCTTTTGTTGTTAGTGGTGATGGTGGTCTGTTTTCTGTTGTTGTTTAGTGATGATGGTGGTCTGTTTTCTGTTGTTTAGTGATGATGGTGGTCTGTTTTCTGTTGTTGTTTAGTGATGATGGTGGTCTGTTTTCTGTTGTTTAGTGATGATGGTGGTCTGTTGTTGTTTAGTGATGATGGTGGTCTGTTTTCTGTTGTTGTTTATTGATGATGATGGTCTGTTTCTGTTGTTCTTTAGTGATGATGGTGGTCTGTTTTCTGTTGTTGTTAGTGGTGATGGTGGTCTGTTTTCTGTTGTTGTTTAGTGGTGATGGTGGTCTGTTTTCTGTTGTTGTTTAGTGATGATGGTGGTCTGTTTTCTGTTGTTTACTAATGATAGTGGTCTGTTTTCTGTTGTTGTTTAGTGGTGATTATGGTCTATTTTCTGTTGTTGTTTAGTGATGATGGTGGTCTGTTTTCTGTTCTTGTTAGTGATGATGGTTTTCTGTTGTTGTTTTGTGATAGTGGTCTGTTTCTGTAGTTCTTTAGTGATGATGGTGGTCGGTTTTCTGTTCTTGTTTAGTGGCGATGGTGGTCTCTTTTCTGTTCTTGTTTAGAGGTGATGATGGTCTGTTTTCTGTTGTTATTCAGTGGTGGTGATGGTCTGTTTTCTGTTGTTGTTTAGTGGTAATTATGGTCTGTTTTCTGTTGCTGTTTAGTGGTGATGGTGGTCTGTTTTCTTCTGTTGTTAGTGATGATGGATTTCTGTTGTTGTTTAGTGATGGTGGTCTGTTTCTGTTGTTCTTTAGTGAAGATGGTGGTCTGTTTTCTGTTGTTGTTTAGTGGTGATGATGGTCTGTTTTCTGTTGTTATTCAGTGGTGATGATGGTCTGTTTTCTGTTTTTGTTTAGTGGTGATTATGGTCTGTTTTCTGTTGCTGTTTAGTGATGATGGTGGTCTGTTTTCTGTTGTTGTTAGTGATGATGATTTTCTGTTATTGTTCAGTGATGGTGGTCTGTGTTGTGTTGTTGTTGAATGATGAAATATTTTGTGTTGTTTAGTGATGATGGTGGCCTGTTTTCTGTTATTGTTTAGTGATGATGGTGGTCTGTTTTCTGTTGTTGTTTAGTGGCGATGGTGATCTCTTTTCTGTTGTTGTTTAGTGATGATGGTGGTCTGTTTTCTGTGGGTGGGTATTTGGGAGTTTAACGTCCTTTTCCTTCACATCCTGGGTGATATCAAAGACGGGGTAACGAGAAAAAAGGCCAGCACAAATATTTGGCCCCTGCCGGCGGGATTCGAACTCCTGTTTTCTGTTGTTGTTTAGTGATGATGGTGGTCTCTTTTCCGTTGGTGTTTAGTGATGATGGTGGTCTCTTTTCTGTTGTTACTTGTGGTCTGTTTTCGGATGTTTAGTGATGATGGTGGTCTCTTTTCTGTTGTTGTTAGTGATGATGGTTTTCTGTTGTTGTTTAGTGATGTGGTCTGTTTCTGTTGTTCTTTAGTGGTGATGGTGGTCTGTTTTCTTTCCTTGTTAGTGGTGATGGTGGTCTGTTTTATGTTGTTGTTTAGTGGTCATGATGGCCTGTTTTCTGTTGTTGTTTAGTGGTGGTGGTGGCCTGCTTTCTGTTGTCGTTTAGTGGTGATGGTGGTCTGCTTTCTGTTGTTGTTTAGTGGTGATGATGGCCTGTTTTCCGTTGTTGTTTAGTGGTGATGATGGTCTGTTTTCTGTTGTTTAGTGATGATGATGATCTGTTTTCTTTCGTTTTTAGTGGTGATGATGGCCTGTTTTTTGTTGTTGTTTAGTGGTGATGATGGTCTGTTTTCTGTTGTTGTGTAGTGATGGTGGCCTGTTTTCTGTTGTTGTTTAGTAGTGATGGTGGTCTGTTTTCTGTTGTTGTTTGGCGGTGGTGGTGGCCTGTTTTCTGCTGTTGTTTTGTGGTGATGGTGGCCTGTTTTTTGTTGTTGTTTAGTGGTGATGATGGTCTGTTTTCTGTCGTTTTTCTGTCGTTGTTTAGTGGCGATGGTGACCTGTTTTCTGTTGTGATGAAGTGGTGATAGTGACCTGCTTTGTTGTTGTTTAGTGGTGATGGTGGACATTTTGCGTTGTTGTTTAGTGGTGATGGTGGACTGTTTTCTGTTGTTGTTTAGTGGGGCTGGTGGTCTGTTTTCTGTTGTTGTTTAGTGGCGATGATGGTCTGTTTTCTTTCGTTGTTAGTGTTGATGATGGTCTGTTTTCTGTTGTTGTTTCGTGGTGATTGTGGTCTGTTTTCTATTGTTGTTTAGTGGTGATGATGGCCTGTTTTGTGTTGTTGTTTAGTGGTGATGGTAATCTGTTTTCTGTTGTTGTTTAGTGGTGATGGTAGTCTGTTTTCTGTTGTTTAGTGGTGATGATGACAGGTTGGACACTTGTAGTCAGCTTACAGGTTCACCGCACGATAGTGATGTTCAATTCCAAGGTCAGGTTTTTGATGTTTTCCTGCCTGTGTCCGAGGAGGATGTCTGAAAGTTCATTGTGAAATCAGTCCCCAAGATATGTGAGCTTGATCCCGTTCCCACCTCCTTGCTCTTTGACTGTTTAGACACGGTTTTACCCTCCATTACTAAAGTCATAAATGACTCACTCAGATCCGGTTCTTTTCCGTTAGTGTACAAGACAGCTATTGTCAAACCCCTTCTGTCCCTCAGGGCTCCGTGTTAGGACCGGTTCTGTTCATAATGTACACCCAACCACTGTCCGCTCTGACTGATAAAACATTCCATATCTCACCATGCTTTTGCTGACGATTCTCAATTGTATAAACACACTACTTTTGAACTTCTTCCGGACGCCATCTAGTGCCTTCAGAAGTGCATTTCAGATGTCAAGAGTTGGATGTCTGCCAACAAGTTACAGATAAACGATGACAAGACGGAAGATTTGATCATAAAGTCTGCTTGTACGTCCAGTCATGGGCCAGTCCCCAAAATACTTACCATTGACAACACTAATGTTGATTTTTCATCCTCTGCTAAAAATCTTGGAGTGATTTTTGATGACACTTTGTCCATGAACCAACAGGTTGTAAACTCTTGTCGTGTTGTCTACCAAGAACTGCGGCGCATTACCTCAGTACGCCACTACCTTACCACCAATGCAACTGTCACTCTTGTCTGTGCTTTTGTACTGTCAAGATTAGACTACTGCAACTCTTTGTATGCTGGATGTCCAAAATATCTGTCAGACAAGCTACAGAATGTTCAAAACTCTGCGGCAAGGTTTGTGTTTAGAGTGCGGAGATCCGAGCATGTCACGCTCCTCCTCAAAGAACTGCACTGGCTTCCTGTTAGAGCAAGAATTCAGTATAAAGTCGCTACTATATGCTATAACTGCATCACTGCCTCCTGTCCTTCATGTCTATCCTCTCTGCTGCATCTGTACGCACCCTCCAGACAACTCAGATCCTCCGCTGACACCGGCATCCACAGGTTAAATCAAAAACATTAGGTCAGCGAGCATTGCTCTACCACGGTCCAGTCATTTGGAACAGCCTGCCTTAAAGATCTAAACTCCCAACAAAAAGCTTTCCGAAGTGTGAAACAAATTTACAGAGTCGACCGTGCAAGCACGGTCAACTCTGTCACAGTTGCAGAGTTCACACAGTGTCCAGAAACACCGACAAAACCGTGCCGCAAAGTTTCCCCCACTGCCAGTCGGGCTCCGTCCACGCAACTGTGCACAACCTCGTGCAACCCGGCTCATTATGTGACCACGCCGCGGATACGTCTGTTTATGGGGACTGAACGAACGAACGAACGAACTTTATTTTCCAACGGAAGTGATTTAACCAAACAATGATTATTTTTCAATCAGCCGTTGCTACAAAAACAAAAGACTACACTGGCAAGATTAAAGGAAAATACAAGGGGGAAAAAAAACCCAATGACAAAATAAAGAAAAAAAATTACTCGAAAGATATATATATATAGGTATGATTGTTTTGATTAACAAACCAATATAGGGCAAGGCGGACTTGTCCACTGGCATACAAAGCACACATCTCCTAGATCTAGGGAGCGCTCTCAGCTTTACTTACTTCCCCTAATTTCAAATTAACCTGATTGAGCGCATGTTTTCGGCTTTAGCGACGCCTTTGTTCCTTTTCTATATTAAATGTAATTACATGACATTACACCTAGGCAGTTGCTCCTTCTAAATTATTTAGTCTTTTTCCGCTGAAACCTCTTGCAGAGCTTTAGGGTAGCGACGTCTGCTAGTACTGGAGACGCACCAGATTATTCTGGGGCAGCCTTTTAGTGCTGGTTGGACGCTGCAGCCCTCGTGGGTATCGCCGCATGCTCACCTGATGAGGGTCCCATTGACCCGAAACCATGGTCGTGAGCGGCTAAAATCACCAATTCATATGGCCTTGGTTGTACCGACCATTTTCCTCCCGGTGGGAGGGGAATGGGGGCCCTATGAATGGTGAGATACCCTTAGATCTGTTAGACGTTTCAGCGGTAGGATGGTAGGATTCTCCCCCCCCCCCCTCCACTGTGGCTTGTAGCCAATATAGGGCAAGGCGGACTTGTCCACTGGCATACAAAGCACACATCTCCTAGATCTAGGGAGCGCTCTCAGCTTTACTTACTTCCCCTATATATATATATATATATATATATATATATATATATATATATACTCTTCCAAAAAAGAAACTTGACACTATCTAAATGCAATACTTCCGGAAACTTGCTAACTCTTCTGAAATATCAGGGGTGTTGTTGTGCAAAGGGCCTAACATTGTCGCAAAAAAGGCACTTTCAGCGCTGTGCATCGCTCAGTGTCAGGCTAAACACGTTTTGTTTGAATCCAGAATTGTGACTCGTACAACTTTCCCGTGCGTAATAGTGAACTGCAACTCAGTGTGTTGTGACCTCTATTACTGGGGAATAAACAGGCACTGCAACCATGGGTTTCGCATCTCAGACTACGCGACAGTGCACAAAGAGAACATGCCAAGGTTGACAGACACTCAACGCCATTGGCCGACTGCAAGCAGGAGCGACTCAACAAGCCGTGGCCACACACTTTGGTGTTTCAAGACAAACTATCGCTGCACTGTGGGCACGTTTCAACAACATTCAAAGTATCCATGACAGGCCTAGGTCAGGTCGACCCAGAGTCACCACTGCGGCCCAGGATCGTTACATCCGGGTCCGCCATCTTCGGGATCGCACCAAGACAGCAACATCGACAGCATCCCAAATCCCTGGACTGCGAAGAATTTCCGATCAAACTGTTCGCAACCGCCTCAGAGAAGCAGGACTTTTGGCCCGAAGACCAGTGCGACGAAACGCGTTGAACAGGCGGCATATGGCAGCACGTCTCCAGTGGTGCCGGCACAGAGTAGGGTGGCCACTAGTCCGGGCTAACCCATGAGTGTTCGGGGAAGACACGAGAGGGGAAACCATGACTAGGTGGCCACCTGCAACGTCCACACACTGCCATGGCCTGCCTGTTCACCCGATTTGTCTCCGATTGAACATCTCTGGGATGAGTTGGATAGACGCGTGCGTCAGAGGAATCCAGCACCTCAGACACTTCCAGGTCTCCTTGCTGCACTCCAGCATGAGTGGCAGGCCATCCCGCAACAAGTTATCGCCAACTTGGTTGCTTCTATGGGTTCCCGGTGCCGAGCAGTGATCAACGCAAATGGCGGTCACACCAGATATTGACGTTTCATGTACCCCACTCTCTTTGACAGCCTGTACAGCCGTTCTGCTTTTCTCGGCGAGTTTCATGTTTTGAACATTTGAACAGTGACTGTATTTTCGTTTTTCTACCGTTGATGTCCAATGAAATATTAAGTTGAGAAGTGGGTGTCAAGTTTCTTTTTTGGAAGAGTATATATATCACTCTCCCTCTCTCTCTCTCTCACACACACACGCGCGCACACACACACACACACACACACACACACCTGACATGGTTCAGATTATACACCAAAATGGACGCTTGAAAGAAACTTTCTTATTACCGAGAAGTAAACGTCTGGTTCAGTGTTTCAGTTTCAAGTAGATGGGAAAACAGTCTTTTTCTGAAAGTGGAACGTGACGGAATAATTTTTAGACTTGGTGGTAGTGAGTTCCAGACTGTGGGCCCAGAGAAAGCAAAGCTCGTTTTATATATGTCTATCCTAGGGAGTGGGAGTGGTATACAACCGTTTCTCATTCCTCTAATGGCATGTGTCGGTTGTTTGATGAGTGATTTAAGGTATGACGGGGGCATTCCCGTGAATGGTACTATGTACAAGTAGACATTTGTTCAGGATATGTTGACTGCGCAGAGACAGAATCCCGAGCTGTTTGAATCTTTGGTCCGTTGGAATGGTAGAATGGGGGTGAACTTGCTTTATTGATCTTCTATGTAACGAGTTGAGTTTAGATAAGTGAACTTGACTGCAGCTGTCCCATACATTAGAAACATAATCTATGTGGGGTTTAACATGGGCAAAAAGAAGAGCTTGCGATGGTCACAGTCCATATAGATTTTCAATTTAGATAATAAGTATAGGTTCTTAGCTACTGTCCTGCAAACGTGGTCAACGTGTGATTTCCATTTTAGCTGGTCATCAACAATCACACCTAATAGCCTATGTTCCGAGGCCTGTTTAATTTCAGCATGATCAATGGTAAGTTTGAGAGGTGGAGGAGAGAGTTGGTGTTTCTGGCGGGTTGTAATCAACATGCTTTTTGTTTTGTTAGGATTGATATGCATATGATTAGATGAACACCAGGAGGAAACGTCATGTAGACCCTGTTGGAGAGATTCAGTGATCTGGGATACTTGTTTACTTGACACATGGAGAGTACTGTCATCAGCAAACATGTCACATAGCACTGACTTATCTCAAATATGCATCGGCAAGTCATTTATGAAGACGGAGAACAACAGAGGTCCTAGCACCGATCCTTGGGGGACCCCATGACGAATATGCCCTTGGGACGAAAAATTCCCATTTAGGAGTACACTTTGTTTACGGTTTTCTAAGTAGGATTTTATGAAAAGACATGTTGATGAATTTAGCCCTTACAAATGCAACTTCTTCAACAGGATTGAGTGATTGACAACATCAAAAGCTTTCCTAAGATCCAGGAAGATAGCTCCTGACAACTCTGAATTATTTATAGAGTGAAGTGCGAAATCCAGACTGAAGGGGATACAGCAGGTCGTGATTCTCAAGGTAGTTTGTCAAGTGCTTGCACACGTGTTTCTCAAGGGGTTTTGATATTGTAGAAAGGATGGAGATTGGTCTATAGTTGTTGAGATCATCCTTGACCTTTGTTTTTGGAAGTGGAATAACCTTGGCGATCTTTAAGTCATCAGGAAAAACCTTGGAATAACCTTGGCGATCTTTAAGTCATCAGGAAAAACATTTTTCTGGATACATAGATTAAAATATATGTTAAGGAGTCTACTGTGTGTGGTAATGATAGTTTTAATATTTCCGCACTGATCCCATCACAACCCGATGTTTTGTTTTTCGAACTGTTTATATGTTTTCCAACTTCATATACCGTCATTAACGGGACTGAGAATGGTTGTTTGCCGCGGGTTCTTTCTTGGCAAAACTGCTTCAGAACATCAGAACAGATAAAAGCTGAGGGATTATTACTGTTCTGGGATGAGAGGGAATCAGCTACTGATAAAAAGTGGCCATTGAATGTATCTGGAGTAAACTCAGTAAACAAGTCGGCAGTTTTTTTATTATTTGTACGGTTAGTGAGGATATTCATAGCGCGCCAGACAGAAGATACATTCTTGCCATCCTGAACAATCTCTCTAACAAAAGCTCTTTTTGCTCTCCTAACCAAATCTCTTACACGATTTCGCTGCTTTTTGAATTCATCATACAGTTTGTTTGATTTGAGCTCATCCCTGTACTGCATGGCCTGCATGATTTCCTTAGTAAGCCAATGAGGCTTGACTTGTTTTTTTTTTTTTACACGTTTCTTTTTTAAGGGGGCATGTTTATCGAGAACATGGAGAAACAGTTTGTACCACAAAGCCATTGCTTCATTAGGATCTGAACAATTATGGTCGTCATTAAACGGTGCAGCATGAAGATCATTCAAGAAGGAGCTTTCACAGAATTTTTTGAATGATCGGTACATAATGAACGTGTGTTTGTGCTTCCTAGGTTTATTTATTTTAAGAGGAACCTCGCATATCACAGGGTAATGGTCACTAATACCAAATACAGGTACAGTAGGATTTTTCACGATGGCAGTATTGTTAGTATAGATATGATCAATTAAAGACGAAGAAGATGGAGTAACCCCGGTAGGCGAGGTGATAACTTGTTGTAAGCCAAATAATGAGATCGTGTATTCCCAGGATGGATGGATGGATTGAAAAGGTTGATACTAAAGTCATCTAATATAACCACATTCGCTTTGGGATTTGAATCGTGTACTTTATCCATCATTGACATAAATTCGTTGTACCAGTCAAAACTGGCAGCAGGATTGCGATATATATTCCCTACCAGAAGAGGAGTTGAGTTATCAGAAACCTTTATTTCTAACCAGATACTCTCTACTACTTTAGACTCTAGATCCACACGTCTACGTGTATTACAACGGATGGTTTCGTGAACGTAAATGGCAAGGCCCGTGTGTTGGGGAATGGAGGCATCTCTTCTGATGATAGAATAATTTGAGATCCAGAGACAGCTATCACTGATATCGGGAGATAATCGCGCTTCACTGAGCCCGAGAAGATGCAATGGCGGTGACCGATTGAGAAGTACCGTAATATCAGGTACTTTGTTCTGTAAATGACACACATTAAGATGTCCGATACTGAAACCGTCTAATTCAGTTTTGGTTGTAGATGACATGTTAATAGAAAGACACAAATCCAGCAAACACTACAAAATAGTAGCGGCAAAAATACAAGTATATCAACGCCAAAAGTACACTTTTAGAGCAAAGTAGTAATGAGAATATAGGGAATACAAAGACAGATGAAAGCAACTAAACCTAGAGGCTAATAACTAGATACGTAGCTGGGTAAGGGATTATACAGAGTATGAACAAATGATAATAATCCAAAATGAAAACGGTTACAGAGAAAAGAAAAGAAAAAAAAATGGTTAAAGACAAGAAAAACAACAAATAGAGAGTCAAGAATACAAACAGAAAGAAAAAATAAAGGGAAACTGAGAAACCCTTTTGAAAGGATCAGCGAAATGGGTACGCGTACAGTGTCCAAATCACACCCGGTCATCACTCACAGTAAAACAGTACAGTCACGAAAACAGTCACATCTGGAAGCCTACATGACAGGTTGCAGGGGAGGAAACCAACCCCCTCTGCGAAACTGGGGCCAAGGCGGAAAAAGGTGGAAGGGCGGTTTGTGGGGCCACGCAGGTTGTAGATTATAATTAGACGCCCACATTGGGCGGGTCGGATATGAGAGGGCACCGTATTGCGGCACACTTTCTGTGTTAGGGCAGTGTTCACGTGGGGGTTGTTGAGAGTGGTGATATGGCGTACTGGCGAAAGTAGGAACATTGTTTATGTCTGCCACAGTCCCGGCTCATTAGAGTGGCAGGCAGTTTACAAGTAAAAGTTTTCTGCAGTTTATCTTTTGTTTTTTTAAGTATTGGCCTAGTATTGTCAGACTCTTGTCCAGTGAGGACAGAATTTAGGGATGTACCAGTGGCCATGACTGATGCGCACGGCACACAGCCCGCACAGCGGGGCAGTACACTACACACACATGGTACTGTGCTGCTGATGACGACGGGTGTGCTGATAAAACGCAGCTTGGCTACATTGCGGCGCTGCCTTCATGCAGAGGACGATTGAAAAGTCTATAAACTCACTGGTTATAGGTCCAACACTCACAAAAGCCAATCCATCGTGTTCACTAGGGGCCGTGGTCACGACGCGAACGCAAATTTCTTTACGGAAATAGGTTGCGGATCGTAAGTTCGTACGTGGCTACGTGAAAACTATGTTTTCCGCTAGTTGGCCGGTCACGACACGCACTTACTGGAAACGGTGTCAGGTACGGGTTATTTTTAGATAGGTGTGGGACCCCTGGGACTCCCACGGAAAACACCATCACGTGACCTGCACAAATTCTCCTTCCAGCGTGAAGAGTGAAAGAGTAGAGGGGGTGTGTGGCGTCGCTAACTGCAGACTGTCGTTAACGGCAGAAAGTTGTAGGCGCATGTGGGAAATAAGGAGCACTCCCCGCACTCCTCATCTCGTTATACACATTCCAGGTACAGGCGCGTGATTTGCAAGAATGGCGTGCACGTTTGCGTATCATGTGCTCTTCTTTTGTGCAGCGTTGTACTCAGTCACTTTGAAAAAGTGAGTGCTTATGGTAAAATGATGACATTTGTGACGCTACGCCACGAAATGAGTCGGAAGTTACATGCAGCTGAATAGTGCAACACCCGATTTTCCGACCGAGGTGGCCATTTTGTTTCATGGGGTACGTCATTTCAACAGATCATAACTTCAAAAATAATTATCCGATTTTAATCTGGTTTTCATCATTGGATTCAGCATTATAAAACCTGTAAGATCATATCAAAACCTCAAAAACTTCAAAAAGTGACTTCAGACTCAAATCGTGGGGGGGCGTCACATTTCATAAGTGGGAGTCATAATATCAATACGCCTACAACTTCGACTTTAGATGATTGAATAAAAATCCATGAGAATGTGTTGAGAACGTGATTTTTTAATGGAAAGTACGGTAATACAAATAACTGAAATCGGCCACGGGGGACTGTATGCCTAATTCCATTTAATATTATGACTTCCACTCACAAAATGTCATCATTTTACCAGGTAAAAAAAACCCTCACTTTTCCTCCTGCTTTCCATCCGACACAGCAGTCGGTGCTCAAAGTGACTCGTGGGTGCAACGCTGCACAAAAGAAGCGCACATGATGCGCAAACGTTCACGCCATTCTTGCAAATCACGCGCCTGTACCTCGCGCGCACTCGAGGTCAAGGTCAGCACCGCATTGTTCGGGAGTTCTCATTAAATTATCACGGAACGCAAATTATTAAACTACGTTATGTTTACTGCTTTTATTGATCAACAAATCCTTAGGTGGAGGCGTGTTAACATTATCATTGTGCCTTAATTACCAAATTAGTGATGTATCCCAGTTATCATCAGTTTCTGCGATCTGTCTGCAGTTAACGACAGTCTGCAGTTAGCGACGCCACAGGGGTGTGTTCACTACGCGTTCACTACAGAGTTTTTGATCGAGTCATGTTTATCTGCCGTAGCGTCAGGTTAATTAAATGCGTGGCATGTATGCGGAGAGTGTGATCAGGAGTGCATGCAGGTCGCATATAGACCGCTCCTTAGCAGTCTCTATCTCAACATTGGACGGACTACAACCAGTAGAAGCATTTACTGCACGTACAAACCGTATGTAGCAGGAAGAAAACAACGGAATGAACCTCAATCAAAGAACAACGAAAAACGAAAGAGGAGAAGATAACAACAACATCATCAAAACTCTCCACATGCATGCCACGCATTTAACCTGACTTTCTACGGCAGATAAACATGACTCGACCAAAACTCTGAATTCGGAACCCGCACATTTCGGGTCCACAACACAATGAACGAGACCTGCATTGACAGGCATACGATCAAAACGGTGGTGGCTGATCAGTGAGGACTGACCGAGTGCGTTCAGCACTGAACTAGTCCGAAACACACACAACAAATGTTAACCCACAAAAAGGAAACAAAACAACCCACGATGTGTGTACGGCCGGCCATACAGGCCTTTGCATTGCAGGGTGCGTAGTGAACTGAACGCGCCCCCCTCTACACGGGTACCTCAAGTCGTCCTACAGCAGATCGCACAATTCCTGCAGGTCTCTCCTCCTATATCTAAACCTTTGAAGCAAAGACCTTGGAATCAGAAAGACGCGTCACTCCTGCCCTCGTAAGAGAGACATATAGCGGGACAACGCGAAGAGTTGTCTGCCCGCATTAGCGCGCATCCTAGATCTGGCCCCTATAGTGACAGCATGGCGGAAAGTGGAAAGCGATCACAAAAGCCGGGCATGCAATTGTGTTCTGCGCCGAATTGTTCAAATAACAGACAAATATAAACGGGGAAATACTTCTTTTGGTATTCCTGTTGAAAAACAAACATTTTTTTTTTTCGCTTTCTTGTCAAAAAAAAAAAAAAGACCTCAAGTGGTACGTGTGCATGCAGTGTAAACAAACAGTAAACACACGCGGCTGACGCAGATACAGCGTAATTTTTTTTCCCCTGACAACTTTACAAATCACGGTGACTTAAATTGTGCTAGCGTCTACCTGCATCTAAATTCAGAACACACACACACACACACACACACACACACAGAGTTGTCACTCATACGGCGGCAGGTACGTTCATCGGCACTTGTTCCAGTTCACATACTGTTGGGGGGAAATCTGTAGGTATGTACAGAACTCTTTTCTTAAAAATCAAGAGGTTTGCATGCAGTGTAAACAAACAGCAGTAAACACACGTGGCAGGCGCAGACATGAGGTTTTGGTGTTGTTTTTGTTGTTTTGTTGGCGGTGGTGTTTTTTTTTTTTTTAAACTTTACAAATAACGTTGACTTGAACTGTGCTAGCGGCACGTTGCACTGATACACACACACACACACACACACACACACACACACACACACACACACACACACAGAGAACAAAATCATCCGGCTGAACTTCATTCTAACCATTGTAAAACCATATCACAACATAGAATCTGCTCGTCCATCTTTGGATCTCTCGCACATTCGATCTTTCTGTGTTCCGTACTAGTTTTACTTGAACGCATCGAACGAAATGCACTGCGTAGCCTACGTACAGCAGTGAAAGCCAAACTAGATCTTTCGTTCGTCCTCCGGAACTTTGAGAGTACTGTCTTATGTTTTCCATAGGCCTAAAACACATGCGAAATATAGGGGGGGAGACCACCTGTCAGTCGCTGACATCTTCGTTTTTGTCGTTTATTTTGTTAAAATGTTTTACGGCGGCTAGTGTAGGGTTGGGTCAAACAAACAGACTTTTTACAAGCATGCGGATTTTATACTAAATTTACGCCAGTCACACGTCGTGGATGCGGCGATTTTGGTTTTCACGTGTGATGCTATGTGTTATGTTTGGGAGAAAACATAATCTTGGCTCCAACTTCGATACCGATCTTGGCTCCAACTTCGATATCGTAGGCATACCTACCTCTATTTTTCAAGGGGGAAATCTACAGAAAGGTTTTCCCGTTCCTGGTGTTCGCTTCTGACAGCAATTCGGCGCTGCACACCATTGCACGCGTGGTTTCTGGCTTTCTGCCATACTGCCATTACTGCGTAGATCTGCGGGATGCGCGCTAATGCGCGCAGACAACCTTTACGCGTTGTCCCTCAAAGGGAGGTAAGAGAACTATCTTTATGTTTTAAGGATCTTTGTTTGAAGCATGTCCACATCGTCGTACAAGTCAAAAGGGTTAGTACGATCGCGGAACACCCTTTCCCGTCGCAATGCTCTTCTCATTTGCAGTTGGTAAATCAAGCGGGCCGCGATTTTTCAGATTTACGCAAAGGCTACGGCACCTTTCCGACACCCTCCTAGGTGGTGTACAATACGCAAGGGTTTACGAGCGGCCGTAACTCTGCGCAAACGTCATGACCACCCAATTTTATCACAAATCGTAAGTTACGGACCCTCGCGTGCGTAAATCGGTGGCGGAAAAGTTACGAACGCGTCGTGACCACGGCCCATGGAACCTTTCATGATTACGTACACAACACAGACAGTTAAAGTAATAAGCCACAGATTGATAAAAGGTTGGAAAAAGACACTGCGAGAGAACCGTGCGAACTGATGCGCAGGGCGCTTCCCGCCACCCTCAATGAGCGATGTCGAGCAAGGCGCAAGCTATGCCACTACCGGTAAGTACACGTATTTGAAAGCAATTTTGCTTCTTGCGTTAACATTTCAGCTGGAGCTTGCAGAACGAAAAGTAAAACAGCAATTTGGAGATGTTGTTGCCGATAAAACGCGCTTGGAAAATCTGAGTGCCCGCGTGCTCCATTACTCACCAGGATAGGAGAAATGTTGACGGTAATTTTTGGGGAAAATTTGCCGAGATGTCTGAGAAATGGTATGATTGGCGAAAGCAGACAAAATTCAGTCTTTTCGCGAGAAATCCGTTTTTTTCGCGACAAAACCGCTTTTGTCGCGAAAAAAAATCAATCTTTCCGCGAAAAAAAAAAATGTCGCGAAAAAAAAAACTTTTTTTTTTTCGCGAAAAAAAATGGTATGCACTTTTTCTGCAGAAATTTGGTGTCCGTTTTTTGGCGGGAAAAAAACTAGCCCACTCAGTCAGGTTTCGCGAAAAAAAACTAACGGGTGCTTTTTCGTGAAAAAACTGCTTTTACTTTTTTCGCGGAAAAAACTTTTTCTGCAAAAATACTGACATTTTTCGCGAAAACCTGTTTTTTTCGCGAAAAAAGGCATTTTTTTGTGAAAAAGTCAGGGTTTTTTTTCGCGAAAAATTCGCATTAAATGTTTTCGCGATAAAAGGAAATTGTCGCTTTTTCGCGAAAAATAAAGTATTTTTGTCTGCTTTCTCCAATCATAAAATGGAGCACACGGGCAATCAAATTTGCCAAGCGCGTTTTATCGGCAACAACATTTCCAAATGTCGGTTTTACTTTTGGTTCTGCAAGCTCCAGCTGAAATGTTTACGCCAGAAACAAAACTGCTTTCAAATACGTGTACTTGCCAGTAGTAGCATAGCTTGCGCCATGTCAACAGTTAACATCGCTCAGTCCCCTAAACAGACGTATGCGTGGCGTGGTCACTTAATGAGCCGGATTGCACGGGAATGGAAGTGGGGGCAGTTTTTCGGCACGGTTTTGTCGGTGTTTCTGGACACTGTGTGAACTCTGCAACTATGACAGAGTTGACTGTGCTTGCATGGTCGACTCTGTAAATTTTTTCACACTTCGGATAGCTTTTTGTTGGGAGCTTAGATCTTTAACATGTTCGCCAACGGACTCTTTTAAATCTGCTTTGAAATCCTATTTCTTCCGGCTGTACTATACAGACTAACTTCTTACCTTCACTGTCACCATCATTGTCATTTTACGATGTCATGTTAAGATGTATCATAGCTGTGTGTATGTAACGTGTATGTGACGTCAATTTCATGTGTATGTAATGTGTAATGTATTTTCATGTGTATCTCATGTGTATGTAATGCCACTATACTAGCTATTGTGAGGCGCCCAGAGCTCCAGCAAGAGTTTGGGTACCAGACAAATCCTCATTCTTCTTCTTCTTATTATTATTAAATTGATCTGTTTGCTTTCGTTGTTAGTGGTGATGATGGCTTGTTTTCTGTTGTTTAGTGGTGATGGTGGTCTGTTTTCTGTTGTTGTTTAGTGGTGATGGTGGTCTGTATTCTGCAGTTGTTTGGTGGTGATGGTGGTCTGTTTTCTGTTGTTGTTTAGTGGTGATGGTGGTCTGTTTTCTGTTGTTGTTTAGTGGTGATGGTGACCTTTTTTCTGTTGTTGTTTAGTGGTGATGGTGGTCTGTTTTCTGTTGTTGTTTTGTGGTGATAGTGGTCTGTTTTCTGTTGCTGTTTTCAGGTGATGGTGGTCTGTTTTCTGTTGTTTAGTGGTGATGCTGATCTGTTTTCTTTCGATGGTGGTCTGTATTCTGCAGTTGTTTGGTGGTGATGGTGGTCTGTTTTCTGTTGTTGTTTTGTGGTGACGGTGGTCTGTTTTCTGTTGTTGTTTAGTGGTGATGGTGACCTTTTTCTGTTGTTGTTTAGTGGTGATGGTGGTCTGTTTTCTGTTGTTGTTTTGTGGTGATAGTGGTCTGTTTTCTGTTGCTGTTTTCCGGTGATGGTGGTCTGTTTTCTGTTGTTGTTTAGTGGTGATGGTGGCCTGTTTTCTGTTGTTGTTTTGTGGTGATGGTGGTCTGTTTTCTGTTGTTGTTTAGTGGTGATGGTGACCTGTTTTCTGTTGTTGTTTAGTGGTGATGGTGGCCTGTTTTCTTTTGTTGTTTAGTGGTGATGGTGGTCTGTTTTCTGTTGTTTTATAGTGGTGATGCTGGTGAGTTTTCTGTTGTTCAGTGGTGATGATGGTCTTTTTACTGTTGTTTAGTGGTGATGCTGATCTGTTTTCTTTCGTTGTTAGTGGTGAGTGAGTGAATGAGTGAGTTTTTGAGGCTTAATTCGTGTGTCTGCACTACATGAATAAAACAAAAATGCAACGTTGGACAAAAGATGCAAACTGATCTACGGGGCGGTATAAACCTAGGACATGCAGGAGACGCTGCTCCTTCATGCTAATTTATCGAACCCCCGGTTATGGTGATGGTGGTCTGTATTCTGCAGTTGTTTAGTGGTGATGGTGGTCTGTTTTCTGTTGTTGTTTTGTGGTGACGGTGGTCTGTTTTCTGTTGTTGTTTAGTGGTGATGGTGGCCTGTTTTCTGTTGTTGTTGTTGTGTAGTGGTGATGGTGGCCTGTTTTCTGTTGTTGTGAAGTGGTGATGGTGGTCTGTTTTCTGTTGTTGTTTTGTGGTGATGGTGGTCTGTTTTCTGTTGTTGTTTTGTGGTGATGGTGGTCTGTTTTCTGTTGTTGTTTAGTGGTGATGGTGACCTGTTGTTATTTAGTGGTGGTGGTGGCCTGTTTTCTGTTGTTGTTTAGTGCTGATGGTGGCCTGTTTTCTGTTGCTGTTTAGTGGTGATGGCTGTCTGCTTTCTGTTCTTGTTTAGTGGTGATGATGGCCGCCTGTTTTCTGTTGTTGTTTTGTTGTGATGATGGCCTGTTTTCTGTAGTTGTTTAGTGGTGATGATGGTCTGTTTTCTGTTGTTTTATAGTGGTGATGCTGGTGAGTTTTCTGTTGTTCAGTGGTGATGATGGTCTTTTTACTGTTGTTTAGTGGTGATGCTGATCAGTTTTCTTTCGTTGTTAGTGGTGAGTGAGTGAGTGAGTGAGTGAGTGAGTTTTTGAGGCTTAATTCGTGTGTCTGCACTACATGAAAAAAACAAAAATGCAACGTTGGACAAAGGATGCAAACTGATCTACGGGGCGATATAAACCTAGGACATGCAGGAGACGCTGCTCCTTCATGCTAATTTATCGAACCCCCGGTTACAAAAAAGCGTAGAAAACAAATAGCAATTACAACTAGGTAAAACAAAGGTAAATACTAAGTGCTTATACGGCAAATATTGCAACTTATCATCTCCTAGGCGCAATAAACCAGTTCGCAGCATATGCCCAACATCACTTATTCCTAACCACTGGTAGTGCAGACGTGAGTGAGGGGTTAAAAAGAAGAAATATAGATGAAAGGGCCGAACTTAGAAATCAGCTGAGAGAAGAGAGGAAGGACAGAGCGGCTAAATTTGGGAGGTTTAAAAGAGAAAGAGAGGCGAATGGGCTGGCGAGGGACAGAGGAGGTAGGAAGGAAAATTCCTTAGTTGTCAATGAAGACAACATGCCTGGGAGGCAGTTGGAGAACAGACCGCTCCAACACGGAACCTTCCCGCCGTGAGGCGGTTTGGGAAAACAACGCACCAAAGAGGTGCGTTGTGAAGGACTTCAACATGACAGGTGTACAGCAGCACCAGCAGGGCGCTGCGAACAAAGCCCTCCAGGATGAAGACCAGGTGGGGGGAATCCAGTGAAGTCGGCCTTCAGAAACGATCCTCAGATGTCTTACTGGACCAAAGGTCAGCAGACACCCGCTTGCTGACCTCCCCCCGGAGGAGATTTTAAGAGAGCAAAAGACAGGTGAAGGGACCGATGGAGGCAGAAATAAGAGTAAGGAAAGAGCAAAAGGGGTGGGCAAGCTTGGCGAAATCAGCCCCGCCGCGTGAAGGCGAGCCCATGGGGCCGGTGATGAAGGTCTGTTTGCTGTTGTTGTTAGTGGTGATGGTGGACATTTTGCGTTGTTGTTTAGTGGTGATGATGACCTGCTTTCTATTGTTGTTTCATGGTGATTGTGGTCTGTTTTCTGTTGTTGTTTAGTGGTGATGGTGGTCTGTTTTCTGTTGTTGTTTCATGGTGATTGTGGTCTGTTTTCTGTTGTTTAGTGGTGATGGTGGCCTGTTTTCTGTTGTTGTTTAGTGGTGATGATGGCCTGTTTTCTGTTGTTGTTTAGTGGTGATGGTGGTCTGTTTTCTGTCGTTGTTAGTGGTGATGGTGGCCTGTTTTCTGTTGTTGTTTAGTTGTGATGGTGGCCTGTTTTCTGTCGTTGTTTAGTGGTGATGGTGGCCTGTTTTCTGTCGTTGTTTAGTTGTGATGATGGCCTGTTTTCTGTCGTTGTTTAGTGGTGATGGTGGTCTGTTTTCTGGTCTTGTTTAGTGGTGATGGTGGCCTGTTTTCTGTTGATGTTTAGTGGTGATGGTGGTCTGTTTTCTGTTGTTGTTAGTGGTGATAGTGGACGTTTTGCGTTGTTGTTTTTATATTGTTTTATTTCCTTTGTTAGTTCTCAGCAATATTTTTAGCCACAATGGCTTCGCCACTGGACGAAAACAAACCAACAATGTAATGTCACTATCTTATTTGAACCGTTTGAAAGCACAGAACCTCTGCGATTAATGGAGCAGACTGAAACACAAGTTTAAACTTGCGATAAATTGGACAACAGAAGTAACGTTTCATCATTTATTTATTTGTTTGTTAATTGGTTTGTTTGGTTAGTTGGTTCAGATGGTGAGTGGATGAACTTTTTATGTTTATGCAAATATGTGCTGATGTCTAGAGAGTCCAAACTAATCTTGCTGAAGGATGGCATCAGCTTCTCCGTCTCGACAACTGTCTGTCACCGACTGTCCTCGCTGTCGTTGTCTGTGTGTGGGCCCCACCATCCTGCCCTGTGGACACGTCCTGTGTAGACCATGTCTTCGCCAGCTACTGGAACAGCAAGGACCTGACCCAACATGTTCTTCCTGTGGTCACAGCATCCCTAGGGGGCAGGGGCAGACAATCAGCGAACAGCTCGATCAGTTCTGCAAAGATCTCGTTCTTCAGGAAATTGTAGCTGATCACATTTTCAAACGAAGTGATACGTCTTGTCAGACTTGCTGTAAACCCGCCTGGACAAACGTCTGTCAGGACTGTGGAACCTTTTACTGCATACACTGCTCGGAAAATCATCGGACAGAGCATGCAGCTGACTGTCACACTGTAGTGGATCCTCGACAGGTCCTGATATCAGCGTCATCGACCACATCCAGACCTCCCGGACATGAGGATGTTTCACAGACCAGCACTTCATTGTTAGAGTTTCAAAGACAGGAAGTGAAACTTCTTGAGGAGAAACACTCTAACCATAGTCGAGTAGAAAGTGATCTTGATGAGTTGATTGCAAAACTACAGAACGGAAGAGACAGAGTGCGGGATCAAAAGCATCTCTTGCATATGTACACCACTCGTATGCCTACAACCATCAACACGACGTCCATGAGAGAACGTCTGCGTCGCGTGCGAGAAGACATGAACCTGCTCACAAGGGAAGTGCTGCAGGATCTGAGGCGTGAGACAGACAGACTGGTGGCCCTGTGGATGGAGCCAGTGGAGGTTCAAGTGTGGAAATCTGATGATGGTATACATTTACATAATTTATAAAGCTTTTCGCATGGTGATGGTCACGACGGAATTACGATATTTGCATTATTACACCGTCAATGTTCGCGAATGGCAAAACCTTAACTTTAAAACTTGCATTTTTGTGGAGCATAATTATATTTCGTTTGATTATTCTTAATTATTCACAAAACACTATTATTTCGATACCTATAGTGGGTCGGGTACTGAAAACCTTTTCAGAATTTTCATTTTCATGAATCGTTGGTACAATGAAAAGATTTTGTTGGTGTATATCGCGTGTGCAATATCTTCCTCCAGGTCCAAATTGTCTCAAACTGACGATTCATGTGTGACAGATCATGGCGCGACATCAGGTGTAAAAGGAACCACAGAGTGTGTGATGGTCACTCCCAAATCTACCACCATCAACTGGGGCTTGGGATCGGTCTGTGTCGAGCAGATTAGTGATGACGTCATACATCGGACAGGTATGTGTGTCAGGATCTGAAGTTAATTTCGTCTCACGTTTCTAAAAATACTCAACTCTGGGCATTGAAATTAGAGAGACCTTACTCATACTAATGCATCGTTCTGACCTTTCTTCTTCTTAGCTAAACCCCCAAACACCCACCCACTCTTCTTCTTAGCACACGTTACTGGTTTCCAGTCACAGCACGAATCAAACATTAGATCCTGTGTCTGACCTTACCACCCTTTTCACCCGAATTCGCATCACCCCACCGGCTGCCCCACCAAAGAGTTTGGTTCTTCCAAAGTCCTGCTCTGTGGAAAAGCCCTCGTCGTGAGATCAGTCAAATTCATTGTGTCGATTCTTTCAGAACAGTTATGTCACATTTCGTTCCGCGCGTGGGGAATCCCCGTTCGTGTGAGCTCTTTCAGTGTGGTAATCTAGGCGAGAATCAGGCATGAGTAGCGGTTCCTTAACGGCTCTTTTGCAAGGGAGAACAATTTGCCTACATTCTCTGTTTGATAGATCTGAAATGTTCGTCGTCTGTGTCAGTGGTGGAGAGAAGGCAAATATTAACGGGTGCTGAAGCCGCCATTTAGGTGTACACGTGCATGGTCAGTGAGGAGTCTGGCGAAAGTTATGATAAACTGGGTGATAGTTTTGAGCCAGAATTTCATTTTCGTGAGGCCACTGGTGCACATCAGCGACCCAAACGTACTTGGTAGGAACTGAGTGAAAACATCCACTGTTTCAGATCACTCTACGTGTGTAAATATATTGTAAAAAGATTACTATTCTTAAATTCACCGGCTTTAAGCCCTAAAAACTCACACATTCGCTCACTAACTCACCGGCTTTAAGCCCTAAAAACTCACTCTTTCGCTCACTAACTCACTCTTAAATGTACATTTGTTTCTCTCAAAAATTTGTGACCCAGTTAAAGACGTGGCGATCGCCAAGATAAACTGGTCCGAGAACTTGGCAAGAGTCCAGCGTCAACTGGAGGCAGAAAAGGTCAAAGGTCAACAACTGCACGCGGACATGGTAGGTGGTCAACAACAGCTGGCGGCGGAGAAGGTCAAAGGTCAACAACAACTGGAGGCGGAGAAGAGAAGGGCGGAGGCAGAACTGGCGGCCCTGTATCACACTCACCAGAAGGAGAAGACGAGAGAACGGGAAAGGGTGAAGAGATTTTATACCGGGATACAGCAGAAGAAGACAAGCTTGTTGAAACATGTGATGGGGAGGATTGAGGAAAAGGATGTGCTGTCCAAGCTGGTGCAACAACTGTGTGAGGAGTTTGACGTCCGTCTGCTGGCTATCGACTCTGGCCTGAGGTTCCTGATGGACGTGCCAGTTGAGGAGTGGAAGGGGGTCAAAGAGTTACAAGAAAAGCTTCAGAAAATGTTGGAGGATGCGCTGTTGCCAAAACAGGAGAAAGAGGAAGTAACGTGGACGGAAGTGACATCATACAGTACTCAGACGGGAGATGCGGACGTGAGACTCGGCCAGCCACTACCAAAACACGTGACTACAGACTTTCAGGTGTGTGTGTGTGTGTGTGTGTGTGTGTGTGTGTGTGTGTGTGTGTGTGTGTGTCCGCGCGCAAGAGAGAGAGAGAGAGAGAGATGATGATGAGAGAGATGAAACTTTATTTATCACGGGTAAAAGTTTTGACAGAAATTCGCCAGACTATCTACTAAGGGGTAAAAAATGGAGCAAAATATAAAAGAAGAAAACGCAACACAGAAAATTATGCACTAATCTACAAGAAACAAAACCATAGAGAAAATCGTCCATCAGGTCCAAACGCATTCACAAACACGTGCGACCTTTCTAAACACAAATCACTGATATAATACTGAAATGATGTAATATAGAAAATCAAAGTAACAGGTTGCCGCCGTAACCTACGTTACGTGCGATCCATCAGGTACTGTTTGAGTGTACGCTTAAATGTAAAAGTAGATATATATTTTGTTTCAGGTGTGAAGGGAGAGAATTTCATTGTAATGCTCCAGCGATTGAAAGGCTTGTTTTGAATAAGTCAATACGAGATAATGGTAAGCGCAGGATGCCATTCCTCGAGGTCCTCTCATGCTGCTGATTAAAATTAAAAAGAGTTTCCAGATATGGTGGCATTGTCTCGTTGAAGATTTTAGTATGAATACACACTTACTGTAAGTAAGCTGGTGTTCAAGGCTAAGAAGATTAAGGTTTTTTGTTTTTTTTAATTTTTCGCTAGTTGGGAGAGGTTCTAAAAGAGCCATTTTAACAGCTCTGTTGTGCAGCGAATTGATTCGGACCATATGGTCATCGCTGCTCCCGTTCCAGACAGTGGAGGTATAACTAACATGTGAGGTTATATGTGCGTTGAAAAACAGCTTTCGGCTATGGATATCAGTTATGTGCCTTAGCTGAGAAAGTAAATATACGTTTTTCGAAAGTTTTACACAATGCATTTACCTGTGCCTCCCATTTCAGCTGATCGTAACAATAACACCTAAAAATCGACGGTCTGTAACTTTCTGAACTGGCTGGCCGTTCAAACGAAGTTTTAATGGGGACAGATGGTGCTGGAGTTTTTGCCGAGAGAGAGAGAGAGAGAGAGAGAGAGAGAGAGAGAGAGAGAGAGAGAGAGAGATTGTTTGCTTTATTACTATATGATATGGGTGGCGTCAAAAGGTAGGATTTGCACAGTTTGTGGTGTCTGTGTTACAGTTTTATACCGCAGTAGCAACTGAAGAAATAATATTCATTAATATTGGCATTTTTATGGCAGACACCAAAAGAAGCAGACGCTAGTGGAAATGAACACCAGCAGACAGTAACAGAAGGCACCACTGGTAGTGCGAAGAATACGATGTTGCACAAACAGCAGGGAAAGGAAGTGACGTCAAGGGAAGTGACATCATGCAGTACTGATGCGGGAGGTGGGGAAGTGAGACTCGGCCAGCCACTACCTACACACTTGACTACAGGCCCTCAGGTGTGTTTCTTAAGTGTGTGTGTGTATGTGTGTGTGTGTGTGTGTGTGTGTGTGTGTGTGTGTGTGTGTGTGTGTGTGTGTGTTTCCGTGTCACAGGCAGTAGCAACTAAATAATAATAATGATAATAATAATAATAATTGTGTTATTAGCAAACAGAGAGAGAGAGATTTTGCTTCCATTACTATGCGATACGAGCAGCTTCTAAATATAGGATGCCATTCCTCGAGGTCCTCTCATGTTGCTGATTCAAATTAAAAAGAGTTTCCAGATATGGTGGCATTGTCTCGTTGAAGATTTTAGTATGAATACACACTTACTGTAAGTAAGCTGGTGTTCAAGGCTAAGAAGATTAAGGTTTTTTGTTTTTTTTAATTTTTCGCTAGTTGGGAGAGGTTCTAAAAGAGCCATTTTAACAGCTCTGTTGTGCAGCGAATTGATTCGGGCCATATGGTCATCGCTGCTCCCGTTCCAGACAGTGGAGGTATAACTAACATGTGAGGTTATATGTGCGTTGAAAAACAGCTTTCGGCTATGGATATCAGTTATGTGCCTTAGCTGAGAAAGTAAATATACGTTTTTCGAAAGTTTTACACAATGCATTTACCTGTGCCTCCCATTTCAGCTGATCGTCAACAATAACACCTAAAATCGACGGTCTGTAACTTGCTGAACTGGCTGGCCGTTCAAACGAAGTTTTAATGGGGACAGATGGTGCTGGAGTTTTTGCCGAGAGAGAGAGAGAGAGAGAGAGAGAGAGATTGTTTGCTTTATTACTATATGATATGGGTGGCGTCAAAAGGTAGGATTTGCACAGTTTGTGGTGTCTGTGTTACAGTTTTATACCGCAGTAGCAACTGAAGAAATAATATTCATTAATATTGGCATTTTTATGGCAGACACCAAAAGAAGCAGACGCTAGTGGAAATGAACACCAGCAGACAGTAACAGAAGGCACCACTGGTAGTTCGAAGAATACGATGTTGCACAAACAGCAGGGAAAGGAAGTGACGTCAAGGGAAGTGACATCATGCAGTACTAATGCGGGAGGTGGGGAAGTGAGACTCGGCCAGCCACTACCTACACACTTGACTACAGGCCCTCAGGTGTGTTTCTTAAGTGTGTGTGTGTGTGTGTGTGTGTGTGTGTGTGTGTGTGTGTGTGTGTGTGTGTGTGTGTGTGTGTGTGTTTCCGTGTCACAGGCAGTAGCAACTAAATAATAATAATGATAATAATAATAATAATTGTGTTATTAGCAAACAGAGAGAGAGAGATTTTGCTTCCATTACTATGCGATACGAGCAGCTTCTAAATATAGGATGCCATTCCTCGAGGTCCTCTCATGTTGCTGATTCAAATTAAAAAGAGTTTCCAGATATGGTGGCATTGTCTCGTTGAAGATTTTAGTATGAATACACACTTACTGTAAGTAAGCTGGTGTTCAAGGCTAAGAAGATTAAGGTTTTTTGTTTTTTTTAATTTTTCGCTAGTTGGGAGAGGTTCTAAAAGAGCCATTTTAACAGCTCTGTTGTGCAGCGAATTGATTCGGGCCATATGGTCATCGCTGCTCCCGTTCCAGACAGTGGAGGTATAACTAACATGTGAGGTTATATGTGCGTTGAAAAACAGCTTTCGGCTATGGATATCAGTTATGTGCCTTAGCTGAGAAAGTAAATATACGTTTTTCGAAAGTTTTACACAATGCATTTACCTGTGCCTCCCATTTCAGCTGATCGTCAACAATAACACCTAAAAATCGACGGTCTGTAACTTGCTGAACTGGCTGGCCGTTCAAACGAAGTTTTAATGGGGACAGATGGTGCTGGAGTTTTTGCCGAGAGAGAGAGAGAGAGAGAGAGAGAGAGAGAGAGAGAGAGAGATTGTTTGCTTTATTACTATATGATATGGGTGGCGTCAAAAGGTAGGATTTGCACAGTTTGTGGTGTCTGTGTTACAGTTTTATACCGCAGTAGCAACTGAAGAAATAATATTCATTAATATTGGCATTTTTATGGCAGACACCAAAAGAAGCAGACGCTAGTGGAAATGAACACCAGCAGACAGTAACAGAAGGCACCACTGGTAGTGCGAAGAATACGATGTTGCACAAACAGCAGGGAAAGGAAGTGACGTCAAGGGAAGTGACATCATGCAGTACTGATGCGGGAGGTGGGGAAGTGAGACTCGGCCAGCCACTACCTACACACTTGACTACAGGCCCTCAGGTGTGTTTCTTAAGTGTGTGTGTGTATGTGTGTGTGTGTGTGTGTGTGTGTGTGTGTGTGTGTGTGTGTGTGTGTGTGTGTGTGTGTTTCCGTGTCACAGGCAGTAGCAACTAAATAATAATAATGATAATAATAATAATAATTGTGTTATTAGCAAACAGAGAGAGAGAGATTTTGCTTCCATTACTATGCGATACGAGCAGCTTCTAAATATAGGATGCCATTCCTCGAGGTCCTCTCATGCTGCTGATTCAAATTAAAAAGAGTTTCCAGATATGGTGGCATTGTCTCGTTGAAGATTTTAGTATGAATACACACTTACTGTAAGTAAGCTGGTGTTCAAGGCTAAGAAGATTAAGGTTTTTTGTTTTTTTTAATTTTTCGCTAGTTGGGAGAGGTTCTAAAAGAGCCATTTTAACAGCTCTGTTGTGCAGCGAATTGATTCGGGCCATATGGTCATCGCTGCTCCCGTTCCAGACAGTGGAGGTATAACTAACATGTGAGGTTATATGTGCGTTGAAAAACAGCTTTCGGCTATGGATATCAGTTATGTGCCTTAGCTGAGAAAGTAAATATACGTTTTTCGAAAGTTTTACACAATGCATTTACCTGTGCCTCCCATTTCAGCTGATCGTCAACAATAACACCTAAAAATCGACGGTCTGTAACTTGCTGAACTGGCTGGCCGTTCAAACGAAGTTTTAATGGGGACAGATGGTGCTGGAGTTTTTGCCGAGAGAGAGAGAGAGAGAGAGAGAGAGAGATTGTTTGCTTTATTACTATATGATATGGGTGGCGTCAAAAGGTAGGATTTGCACAGTTTGTGGTGTCTGTGTTACAGTTTTATACCGCAGTAGCAACTGAAGAAATAATATTCATTAATATTGGCATTTTTATGGCAGACACCAAAAGAAGCAGACGCTAGTGGAAATGAACACCAGCAGACAGTAACAGAAGGCACCACTGGTAGTGCGAAGAATACGATGTTGCACAAACAGCAGGGAAAGGAAGTGACGTCAAGGGAAGTGACATCATGCAGTACTGATGCGGGAGGTGGGGAAGTGAGACTCGGCCAGCCACTACCTACACACTTGACTACAGGCCCTCAGGTGTGTTTCTTAAGTGTGTGTGTGTGTGTGTGTGTGTGTGTGTGTGTGTGTGTGTGTGTGTGTGTGTGTGTGTGTGTGTGTGTGTGTTTCCGTGTCACAGGCAGTAGCAACTAAATAATAATAATGATAATAATAATAATAATTGTGTTATTAGCAAACAGAGAGAGAGAGATTTTGCTTCCATTACTATGCGATACGAGCAGCTTCTAAATATAGGATGCCATTCCTCGAGGTCCTCTCATGTTGCTGATTCAAATTAAAAAGAGTTTCCAGATATGGTGGCATTGTCTCGTTGAAGATTTTAGTATGAATACACACTTACTGTAAGTAAGCTGGTGTTCAAGGCTAAGAAGATTAAGGTTTTTTGTTTTTTTTAATTTTTCGCTAGTTGGGAGAGGTTCTAAAAGAGCCATTTTAACAGCTCTGTTGTGCAGCGAATTGATTCGGGCCATATGGTCATCGCTGCTCCCGTTCCAGACAGTGGAGGTATAACTAACATGTGAGGTTATATGTGCGTTGAAAAACAGCTTTCGGCTATGGATATCAGTTATGTGCCTTAGCTGAGAAAGTAAATATACGTTTTTCGAAAGTTTTACACAATGCATTTACCTGTGCCTCCCATTTCAGCTGATCGTCAACAATAACACCTAAAAATCGACGGTCTGTAACTTGCTGAACTGGCTGGCCGTTCAAACGAAGTTTTAATGGGGACAGATGGTGCTGGAGTTTTTGCCGAGAGAGAGAGAGAGAGAGAGAGAGATTGTTTGCTTTATTACTATATGATATGGGTGGCGTCAAAAGGTATGATTTGCACAGTTTGTGGTGTCTGTGTTACAGTTTTATACCGCAGTAGCAACTGAAGAAATAATATTCATTAATATTGGCATTTTTATGGCAGACACCAAAAGAAGCAGACGCTAGTGGAAATGAACACCAGCAGACAGTAACAGAAGGCACCACTGGTAGTGCGAAGAATACGATGTTGCACAAACAGCAGGGAAAGGAAGTGACGTCAAGGGAAGTGACATCATGCAGTACTGATGCGGGAGGTGGGGAAGTGAGACTCGGCCAGCCACTACCTACACACTTGACTACAGGCCCTCAGGTGTGTTTCTTAAGTGTGTGTGTGTGTGTGTGTGTGTGTGTGTGTGTGTGTGTGTGTGTGTGTGTGTGTGTGTGTGTGTTTCCGTGTCACAGGCAGTAGCAACTAAATAATAATAATGATAATAATAATAATAATTGTGTTATTAGCAAACAGAGAGAGAGAGATTTTGCTTCCATTACTATGCGATACGAGCAGCTTCTAAATATAGGATGCCATTCCTCGAGGTCCTCTCATGCTGCTGATTCAAATTAAAAAGAGTTTCCAGATATGGTGGCATTGTCTCGTTGAAGATTTTAGTATGAATACACACTTACTGTAAGTAAGCTGGTGTTCAAGGCTAAGAAGATTAAGGTTTTTTGTTTTTTTTAATTTTTCGCTAGTTGGGAGAGGTTCTAAAAGAGCCATTTTAACAGCTCTGTTGTGCAGCGAATTGATTCGGACCATATGGTCATCGCTGCTCCCGTTCCAGACAGTGGAGGTATAACTAACATGTGAGGTTATATGTGCGTTGAAAAACAGCTTTCGGCTATGGATATCAGTTATGTGCCTTAGCTGAGAAAGTAAATATACGTTTTTCGAAAGTTTTACACAATGCATTTACCTGTGCCTCCCATTTCAGCTGATCGTCAACAATAACACCTAAAAATCGACGGTCTGTAACTTGCTGAACTGGCTGGCCGTTCAAACGAAGTTTTAATGGGGACAGATGGTGCTGGAGTTTTTGCCGAGAGAGAGAGAGAGAGAGAGAGAGAGATTGTTTGCTTTATTACTATATGATATGGGTGGCGTCAAAAGGTAGGATTTGCACAGTTTGTGGTGTCTGTGTTACAGTTTTATACCGCAGTAGCAACTGAAGAAATAATATTCATTAATATTGGCATTTTTATGGCAGACACCAAAAGAAGCAGACGCTAGTGGAAATGAACACCAGCAGACAGTAACAGAAGGCACCACTGGTAGTGCGAAGAATACGATGTTGCACAAACAGCAGGGAAAGGAAGTGACGTCAAGGGAAGTGACATCATGCAGTACTGATGCGGGAGGTGGGGAAGTGAGACTCGGCCAGCCACTACCTACACACTTGACTACAGGCCCTCAGGTGTGTTTCTTAAGTGTGTGTGTGTGTGTGTGTGTGTGTGTGTGTGTGTGTGTGTGTGTGTGTGTGTGTGTGTTTCCGTGTCACAGGCAGTAGCAACTAAATAATAATAATGATAATAATAATAATAATTGTGTTATTAGCAAACAGAGAGAGAGAGATTTTGCTTCCATTACTATAGGATACGAGCGGCTTCTAAATATAGGACATGCACAGTTATTGGTGTCCGTGTTACAGTCTCGTAGAGCAGTAGCAATTGAAGAAATACTATAAGTACTGCTAATTTACCATTTCTTTTATTTTTTTCAGACACAAAAAGAAACATACGCTACTGGAAATACAAGCCAGCAGATAGTAACAGCAGGTACCATTGTCTGTGGGTGACAGAGAGAGAGAGAGAGAGAGAGAGGGGGTGGATGGGTGGGAGTTTGGGGGTTTAGCGTCCTTTTACATCACATACGGGTGATATCAAACACGGGGCAACGATGGAGAGATAGAGAGCTTTTGTTAAAGAGAGCACACGCACCCTCCCCGAAAAAAAAATGGCCAGAGCGTTACAAGGTAATACTCAGTATAACGACTACCGTGTGTGTTACAGGTGGAGTGAGTTTTGTCCCGATGACGGCCGCCCCACCCCGTGTGTTTCTGTTCACACCTGACTCTGCTGGTGACACTCACAGTGAAGGTCCCCTCATCACGTCTATCGTGGCTACACAGGACGGACAGCGGCACGTTATGGCTGATTTTAACAACAGGACGGTGAAGGTTTCTGACGTGACAAACCCGCACACCGTCCTCAGTGTTACACTTAAGGATACACCACTTGCACTGGCCCTGCTTCACGACGGTCGTGTGGCCGTCACAGCATGTAACAAACGTCTTTACCTGCTTGACGTCAGCGGCCACCCGACCGTCGTTTCGCGGGTAAAGACCGCCAGACAGTACTGGGGGGTGAGTGCAGGCACCACGGCCAACACACTCATCGCCAGTTGTATTGACGGTCCGGTCATTGTGGATGTGATTACATATAAAGGTAAATTCATACACACGGTGATAGACAGCAACACGCTGCGGGATCTGAAATGCCCGGAATACTTGAATACTGTGGGTTGCGACCTGCTTGTGTCGGACTGTGACAATAACACCGTGTTCCGTGTAGAGCTGGCTACAGGCCGTGTTGTTGCCACACTCACTCACCCAGACATGAAGCGTCCACGCCAAGTATGCGCTGATCCGTCCGGTAACGTCTACATCGCCTGTAGTGGCAGTGGTTGTGTGCTGGTGATGTCGGCTGACGGACGGTGGCGGCGACTGCTGGAGGGTTCTCAACACGGGGACGGACCTCGTGTCAGGCCATACTCTGTGTGTGTCACGGGCTCGCGGCTTGTTGTGTCGTGGCATGAAGTTTTTCGTTCCTCTGTTGTGGCGGGCTATGAACTCAAAAAGTAAAGGTCTTTACTTTCATTATTGGAACTGTTGGGGGAAAAAAGTTCAGAAACCTTCATTAGAGCAGTTTAATAAGCAAAAACAATTAGCGTTACAATTTCCAATTTTTTTTTACCGCAGCAAAAATATTCGATGATCCCTTTGAACAACAAACGAAGAACAACAAGTACAATGTAAACTGAAAAGTTTGAAATTGAGAAAAAGAAAAAAAAAAGAAGACACACCGAAATGGAATAACATTTAAAACATTCTCATTCAGTGAGTCTAGATCCCGTTTTCTATTTGAAATGTCCAAAGGAAGAATAATCAGTTTCAAAATAATGAATATTCAAACTTTTCGAGTCTGCATATGATATTACCTTACTTAGTTGGGCTCTAAGGTCCATCTGCGCCAAATGTGATAGGAGGTATGCCCTGACTGAACAGGTCAGCTGAACACTATTCAGTCCAGTCAGACTGCCATGTCGGCCACATTTGATGGATCCTTGACTGTGATGGACAAATTAAACAACCAGTTCCAGTTCACACAGCCAGAGAAAACGAGCAACTTGTTGGAGTAAGTATAGATGTTTTACTTCAGCGTAATGTAGGAGTCGAACTCACACACCTCGCAAAAAATGCAAGATCGCGCATCACTGATACCGTCTCATTCTTGTTAAATATTTACCGATAAATAACTTTAGAGCATCTACGTCACTTTATGTACATGCTCATACATTGCCGAAAGTAGTCATTGTTGCTAGGGCGGCTCTGATAGCCCTGTCTAGCTGCAAGGGTCTCTGTTGCTGACGCGGCTTCCTCCCCCTCCCCCCCCCTCCCTCCTCCGCGCGCTTCCCCCGCCCACCTTTTCCCCCGTTTGTACGGCGCTTAGAGCTT
The DNA here is from genome assembly GCA_018292915.2 of Batillaria attramentaria. Lineage (NCBI taxonomy): Eukaryota > Metazoa > Mollusca > Gastropoda > Batillariidae > Batillaria > Batillaria attramentaria. The sequence goes on from JACVVK020000170.1 coordinate 290,415, forward strand.
TCAGGCTAAGGATTGGCACCATAAAAATCGTCGTCATTATTATCATTATCATTATATTTCATGACTTTGTCAATAAGGATAACGGTGAAGTGCTTACCAAAACATGTGATTGCTTTTGTACATAGACAAGTACAGACCCATACGCTTAAGTCAAACATGCTTAAGTCGAACTTCGGATACGTCGAAGCAAAAAGTTTTTCCCGGCAAAACTTGCTCTTTGTATGACTAAATTTTCCACGGATAAGTCGAACGAGTACTCAAAAACGGATAAGTCAAAACTCGGTTATGTCAAACGGAATCTGCAATTTTAGCCTCGGATAAGTCGTACCAGTCGCTGGCACGGGAATTTCTTTTTGTCCTTCTGATGCATCAGCGCCAAAACACGGCTTGCACAGAGATTTAACATTTTCCGTGCAAGTACAGGTTGACAGTGTTATGTGTCCTGCGGGCCTTAGGGCTGGTTATCTTGGGTGGTAGAACACGTAATTGGCGAGAAACACGTGCAAGAACAGAGCTAGGCGTGAGATCTGACCCTGTGCCCCTGATCTGTGAGGTTTTCTGTCGCCAGTGTTAAGAAGGTGATTTGCCGTCGGTTTCGGAGGGTAAGCAGTGAGTTATTCCTGGTGTGTGAAATGTGTGTGTGTGTGTGTGTGTGTGTGTGTGTGTGTGAGAGAGAGAGAGAGAGAGAAAGAGAGAGTTTGCCGGTTGGTGCTGTTAGAGTTGGATCTTGCTGCTATTTGACTGCGTGTGTTTATAATTATGACGTTGCACTAGAATTTATTGAGCACATGCGATCATATGACTGCGAACGCGCGCGCGCACGCGCACACACACACACACACACACACGCGCGCGCGCGCGCGCGCGCGCGCACACACACGCACAGATGACGCTGCTGATCTTACAAGCAGAATAAGAGTCAGTGAAACTAGAAAAGAAGAAGAAAACATAAGCTGGAAACGTATCACCGTTTGGTGCCAGACAGCTTTCATGTCAAAACGAAACAGCCATCAGAAGAACTTGGCTTTCTAATTCCTCTGCATTGCATGTGTGACTATAGTAAGACCAAGCCAATACTCTGAACTGAAAGTGAACTCAAAGTGAACAAAATAGCTACGGAGATTCGATGACATGGCAGCTTACACGAGCGTATTGAATATAACAAATCCTAGCAGTAAGGCTCAGTATAGTTCGCACCCCTGGGCCGTACTGGGCAAACTATTCAAACGCATCCACACTCGTTTAGTAGAGTTCGCCTGCTTATATCGATTTAGGGTTAGATTTAGGGTTGGGGTTACCTTGTGGTAACTGATGGTGCAATCGCTATGTTGTTCAGACGGTCGCAGTGCATTTACAGCAGGTGCAAGTGAGTGAGTGAGTGAGTATTTTAGGGCTTAACGCCGCGTAAACGACAAAGACTAATTCGCGGCAGCCACAAGTTTGAAGGCCCCTTCGTTAAAAGGTAAAAAGCTGGATTAAAACAACTAGTAAATATTGGCTAAAAATTTATAGGTTAAATGAGATTCTACCAGTCTTGGGTTACCACAAGTTCAAAACGTCAAGCATGGGTCTTGTACATGAATAAGTACAAACACAATGTTCAGATTTTATGAAGGTTAGTTAGTTAGTTATTTAATCAGATTTTATGAAACAAATTGACTTCCCGAAGGAAGCCAAAAATCTTGTCTGGAGGGACATTTCGGAACAAGAGCTCCATTGATTCGGCAGTGAAATACTTCCGTGAGGTCTGCACAAGAAATCAAAATATGTTTAATGGTATCTGGCTCACCGCAGCCAAAACAGAAAGGGCTGTCTTTATCTTTCAGCAAGTGCGAGGGGGTATAATATGCGTGCCCAATATGGAGACGGGCCAGGACCACCTCTTCCCGACGGTTAGTCCTACACCGGGGAATGATTTCCCGAAGTTTGGGAACTATACTGTGGAGTTTGTTGTTATTAAGAGTATCCCACTGGGCTTGCCATTGATCTACTATGTACTTATTTATTAAGGGTTTAAAATCAGTAAAAACACTACTCTTGCTCGCCACAGGACCATACAGCAGGTGCAAATGACACAAGGGGGTGAGCTATACCAACGCAGCAGCAGTAAATTCATGTTGACCAGGAAAAGTAAATTTCAGTTTCCAAATCGAATCAAGGGGTGAAAAGGTGCAACTCGCTTAACTCGAAGCTAGAGTCGAAATTCGACCTTATCCGTCGTCACGGATAAGTCAAACTTCGGATACGTCGAACAAAAATCCATTTCCCCTGCAAATTCGACTTAAGCGTGTTCGACTGTAAATAAACATTGTTTACCCTTCTGACACAGGATTCATAATCAGGCTGATAGTTATAGGATGTTTAATGTGGGAGATGAATCCGTAAGGTTTGTATCTGTTGGATCTATTTGTTATCTCCCTTGTGTGGTAACTTGAGCAAGTGTTCTTGTTTCTGCACGCGTCTGTCTGACGTGTTGAAGCATCTGTCATGGACTTTACTTGTCCTGCTTGTTTCGTTATTTCATCTGCAGCTCCTCACATGCATGTACATGAATCAGAATCAGTTTTAATCAGTTATTAGCCGCACACGATCAGTGGTTTTGCGGCACCGTTGTTTTACACTGCGTATGCTGACCGAAAGCTTCACGGCGCATCTCGAGCCGTGTCATACTGTATCGCCAGCATTACTGTATCACAGTGTATCGCCTGAATTAGTAAAATAAAAGTTAACTTACAATCTTTTTCTTTATGTGTTTTTATCTTGTCCTTTGTACAGTTTTCTTATATTCAGACCATTCATGTTCGCTCTGATTGTCTGTACTTCCTCCACACCCCAGACGGGGCTACAGGAATATAAACACTGCTGACTTTGACTCTGACAGTCTGCACTACAGCGATCTTTTCTGCACGGACCGTGCACGTTTTCTTCTCAATGGAGACTAACATGCCAAAGGTTAACCGCTGATTATCATGTGGTGCAGTACGGATCCTTTTGAACATCAGAATAGACGGACTGTGATAAATCGACCGCGCGATCCATATCAGTGTCACTGAGTTAATGCAGCCGGACTGGCCGGGTTAGACATTGGAGAGGTTCAGATATTGGAGAGGTTCAGATAGTGACGAAAAGCACTATGGCGACGGTTAACAATGTCCTCGGCAGTGGCGTTGCCGTTCTTAGCTCATCTCCATCCGGCGTTGTTCATATGACGTGGCATGCGCCACGGCGGGAAGACTGTATAGCTGAGCTGCACGTGTATTATGTCCTCAGGTGAAAGCCTGTGGTGTTTACGACTTTCTGAGACTGTGAATTGCCACCATGAGAGTCGTTCCCTTGTATTTTTAATGGGAACACGTGCATCTTGTCTGAGTGTTGCGTTCTGTAAAGTCGTGATGGGGCATTGCTGTCATGGCGGAAACTGGCCTCAGGAGAGCCACTATAAAAGGACGGATTTTTACCTTAGGAATAAAGATATCTATGTAAATGCAGGCTTAATTAAGTGCACATAATTCATTTGTGTTGCTTAGTACTTGCATGGTCAGTTTGCTTGATTAGTTTACCAGCTTCAGCAAACTGTTTAATTGTTAGACATTATAGCATCACTGTTGCTCTCTCTCTCTCTCTCTCTCTCTGGCGCGGGGGTGTGCTTGTGTGTATTTGTTTGCATCCTGTGCCGTAGTGTTTGTTGTCGTCAACATCTGAACCTCTCCAATGACGGCAACAAACACTACAGCACTTAGAGACGTACAAATACGGCCCTGAGAGAACGCCGAGTCTAGGGTAGTGACTGGCGGTGTCCTGTAATTATGACATGTATCGGGGAGGACCGCAGATACTGTACCAACAATCCGTGCTCAGCGCAGAGAACAACGAACAGCGTCAGCACACAACGCACGGCGACCAGTGCTCGGTACAGAGTGAGGACGGTTGCCATGACATTTTACTTTCTTTTTTTTAATAAAAAGTTTTTAGGTACGCGGACGACCAGCGATGTTTTGCATACAAGTTCTGTATTAGACCCCTTTCACACGCTGAGTGCCTGCAGCGAGCTCACACGCTCGCTGAGTTAATTTTCTGTTCACACGCTATCAGCGTGCACTTGGCGGACTGTGCTGCCGGTCTGGCGCTGGACACTACACAAAGAGCGGTCAACGGCGACCAGCTGCCGTGGCGAGGAAAAAATACGACCGTGTTCTATTTGCAGGGGTGGCGACGGCGTCCCTGCGCAGTGCCCTTTGCAAGCGGATTTATTTGGCTGGGAGTGTATAGGCGTTCAAATTGTCACGTGTGAAAGGCCTCTAACAGCTTGCTTGGGCCACGTCCTGGTCGGCTGTGTACTGTACTGCAGATCATCATCTGCAATACACAGTATAAGAGGCGAACAGGACGTCGCTCATTTCCGTACTTTTCTGACACGTCAGACTGACGCCTTTATCGCTGTCAGAACAGTGCGGACAGATCAGATTACAACAGTGGTGGTATGGGATGCATACTGGTATACAGACAGAACCAGTAAGAACTGTACATACGTATACAAATTTGTATATTTAAATATTGTTAATCAGCAGTCTTCAGACTTGTTGATACAGTAATATAGTAACATATTCATTCGTGTATTTCACCTAGACCCCAGAAGCCTCTGTGTGTGTGTGTGTGTGTGTGTGTGTGTGTGTGTGTGTGTGTGTGTGTAAGACCATGGCGTTATTGTGGCGTCGGTACTGAATGCACTTATCTCTTCAGTTTTATCTGTCTTCCGAGTTCTTTATCCAGCTTGTGGCGGGGAATCTTCACCAGTGACTTGACGTTCGACTTGGAGAAAAATCACTGGTCACTGTTTCTCTGTAAATCCCGCAAAACCCATTACACACCCAAAGTTCCATAATTCTTTGTTACAAATGAGAGTAACCATTACAACATGCGCCAGGGAGACGCGTACATTCATGCGTGAAAACTGGCTCTGCCCATACAAGGGATAAGAGTCGATGATTCCTCAATGAGAAATTACGGTGTCTGTTCTTCTGGAAACTAACTGAATCACGTATAAACAATACCAGCAGTCGCTCGCAACATATAACTACTTTAAAACGGAGTGTGCCAGGAAAAAAACAAACAACTTCTATTCCACAATAGTAATGAATACATTATCACAGCTTTACTCACTCACTCACTCACACACACACACACACACACACACACACACACACACACACACACACACACACACACACACATTCAAGTGACAGAAATTAACATCAGCAGCAATGGAGGGAGGAGGGGTGGTGGTGATGGGGAGTGTCATTTGCAGTATCAATAGCTCCCGGAATGAATGAATCCTATTAACACTGCGTGCGCACATTTGACAGTCTAAGTGTACCGCTTTGTTTGTTCAGCAGTTTCTCAAGCTCCTCTTTTACAAGGTGATTTTCGTCACTCCGTGTTTTCTCCGCCAGTAGCTTGTGACAAGACTGAGTCGAAGCTGGCCTGCTGCCTGCCAGTGACACCACATCATCAGTGAATCACGCGTTCGTGCAGGAAACGTGGCGGATACAGAGAAGTGATTCCATTTACTGACTAATAAAGATTTGTGAGGAATAGTTTTGTCGCGTTCATTTCGAAAAGAGAGAAAGAAAATATATATTCCCATTAAACATAACTCTGCACACGACACCATAGAAATGCTCAAACATTCACCAACAATTCACAAAAGCAACCACGCATGTGTAGGGTAATTTTAAACACATTCCAATCATGTATTCCCCGTTTACAATGTTAACCGCGACCACCTACGCCCTCATTCCATTGTCGTCTGCCACCTCTTGTGTCAGCCGCGCATGAATACAAATAGTGCACATTCCAGGCTCATTTTTCACTGTTTTCACTATTTCTTGGCATGAAACTTATTTACAAAGCCTACAAATAGCCCCAGACTGCCATGTTTTCCTCTGCACACAAATTTCAAAATTCTGTACCATATTTAGCAGAAATCTTACAACGTGCCCCGAAAGTTATTAGTGTGATGTAGCCTTTAAATGGGTCACACGACAGTCAGAAGGGACGTGTGAAAGGGTCGTGTTGTTGAGTACCGCGCACTACACAATTTCTCTTTTTGCTGCATCCGTTTGACTTCATCACTGAAGTAACCAAGCAGAGAACCAGTACTCGTTTAGTGGCTTGTGTCTAGCCAGCTCCTGTGGAACACATCGAACTCGATGGTTCTGCTTTTGATCTGGAAGTCTGGGCAGTTCTACCGTTGGCATCTCATCCTACACAAATTCACGATTATCAGCCAGTAAGTGAAAAAAGAGACCGAAATGTAGGGATTTCCTGAAATTCCGGGACATGTTAGAGCCTGTCCTTCTCTTCCGGATCTGACAGGGAGAGAAAAAGCAGAGGGATTTTACAATCAGTGGTTTCAGGTTCCAGGTATGTTGATAAGTCTTTTGTTGCTGCTGCTCTTTTACTGGTGATGTTGGTCTGTTTTCTGTTGTTGTTAAGTGGTGATGGTGTCCTGTTTTCTGTTGTTGTTTAGTGATGTTTGTGGCCTGTTTTCTGTTGTTGTTTAGTGATGTTTGTGGCCTGTTCTCTGTTGTTGTTTGGTGATGATGGTGGTCTGTGTTGTGTTGTTGTTGAATGGTGATGGTGATATGTTTTCTGTTGTTTAGTGATGATGGTGACCTGTTTTCTGTTGTTGTTTAGTGATAATGGTGATCTGTTTTCTGTTGTTGTTTAGTGGCGATGGTGGTCTCTTTCCTGTTGCTGTCTAGTGATCACGATGGCCTGTTTTCTGTTGTTGTTTTGCGATGATGGTGGCCTGTTCTCTGTTGTTTAGTGATGATGGTGGTCTATTTTCTGTTGTTTAGTGGCGATGGTCTGTTTCCTGTTGTTGTTTAGTGATGATGATGGCCTGTTTTCTGTTGTTGTTTATTGATGTTTGTGGCCTGTTTTCTGTTATTTAGTGTGTTGTGTTCTTGTTGAATGATGATGGTGATATGTTTTCTGTTGTTTAGTGATGATGGTGGTCTGTTTTCTGTTGTTGTTTACTGATAATGGTGGTCTGTTTTATGTTGTTGTTTAGTGCCGATGGTGGTCTCTTTTCTGTTGTTGTTTAGTGATGATGATGGCCTGTTTCCAGTTGTTGTTTAGTGATGATGGTGGCCTGTTCTCTGTTGTTTAGTGATGATGGTGGTCTATTTTCTGTTGTTTAGTGGCGATGGTCTGTTTCCTGTTGTTTAGTGGTGACGACGGTGGTCTGATTTCTGTTGTTGTTTATTGATGATGGTGGTGGTCTGTTTTCTGTTGTCGTTTAGTGATGATGTTGGTCTGTTTTCTGTTGTTTAGTAATGATGGTGGTCTCTTTTCTGTTTTTGTTCAGTTGTGACAAATGAGTTTTATTTTTGTTTACTTGTGATGGACTTTTTTGGTTGCTTCCTTTGCTGTCCGGAACATCTTTAGCCAAACTGGTTTCCCTACTGGACGTAAATCACACAAACAATGTAATGTAATCTCCTTATTTCAAATGTTTTCAAAACAACAAACACAATGACAGCTCTTATCTCTTAATGTAGCAGACTGGGACACCAAGATTTAAATTCAGAATAAAAAAAAAAAACACTTTTGCCGTGTTACAAATCAATGCTTGAGATAAGTTTTTATTGTATTTATAGCTTCGTTTGAATTCCTAGTTCTTACAGATTGTGTTGGATGTAGTTGTGAGGAAGGAAATTGCACTTCATTTGGTTGGTTTCAGGTTGTTTCAGTGTTGTAATTCATATCTTCCGCTTTTTGTGCAGCCACGGTTTTATCTGAATGTTCCAGAGTTGTGTAGAGAAGTTCAGTTCTAACTTGTTTTCCTTTCATGGTAGATTCCAGAATATCCTAGTTTTGTACCATACCATGCTGACCGAATTTTGCTTGTTTACTCTCAAGTTCACTTTCCTGGCGTAATGTTTTTTCTACAAAAATTATTTTGACGTTTGGTAGATCTCTAATTGACGTAATCGCTTGGCTTGTTTTGGCGTCATACAAAATGCAACGTTGCTCGAGTATGTTCCCGCGCAATGTAGGGCAATGGTGTAATGTCTTTGTTGACGTTCTGGTGGTCGAATTTGTACTTTGATTCAAAAAATTGTTTTGTGGGATGATGAGGTTTTGTGCGGTGGTATGTCCAGCATTTCCCCGAAAGTTCTTGAAGCGTGTGGTCGTATGGTTTACCTGTAAAAAAGGATGCCGCTGTATCTGAGAATGAGGCAAGGCGATTGAGGACGTGAGATGATGCATTGATGAGGTATATATGTGAGAGACTGATGTGAGACTGTGAGCCAGAGCTTGTAAATACATTTTTCTTCGTTTCAATCGAGAGCGTCGGTGTCTTCTTCAGCCATTGCATCTTGACAATACCGCCACGCAGGATTCCAATAGAACAGTCACATCTTACCATCAACACGTGACACACCGTTTGTTTGTTAGTCGTTATTTTCTTTGTAATTTTTAATTAGTTTGTTTTGGTATATTAGTTGGTTGACATAATGAGCGGGTGAGTTTTTCATGCGAATGTGTGCAAACCTCTAGAGAATCCAAAGTGACCTTGCAGAAGGATGGCATCAGCTTCTCCATCCCGACAACTGTCTGTCACCGACTGTCCCCGCTGTCGTTGTCTGTGTGTGGGCCCCACCATCCTCCCCTGTGGACACGTCCTGTGTAGACCATGTCTTCGCCAGCTACTGGAACAGCAAGGACCTGACCCAACATGTTCTTCCTGTGGTCACAGCATCCCTAGTGGTCAGGGGCAGACAATCAGTGAACAGCTCGATCAGTTCTGTAAAGATCTCGTTCTTCAGGAAATTGTAGCTGATCACATTTTCAAACGAAGTGATTCGTCTTGTCAGACATGCTGTAAACCCGCCTGGACAAACGTCTGTCTGGACTGTGGAACCTTTTACTGCATACACTGCTCGGAAAATCATCGGACAGAGCATGCAGCTGACTGTCACACTGTAGTGGATCCTCGACAGGTCCTGATATCAGCGTCATCGACCACATCCAGACCTCCCGGACATGAGGATGTTTCACAGACCAGCACTTCATTGTTAGAGTTTCAAAGACAGGAAGTCAAACTTCTTGAGGAGAAACACTCTGACCATGGTCGATCAGAAAGCGATCTTGATGAGTTGATTGCAAAACTACAGAACGGAAGAGACAGAGTTCGGGATCAAAAGCATCTCTTGCATATGTACACCACTCGTATGCCTACAACCATCAACACGACGTCCATGAGAGAACGTCTGCGTCGCGTGCGAGAAGACATCAGCCTGTCCACAAGGGAAATGCTGCAGGATCTGAGGCGTGAGACAGACAGACTGGTGGCCCTGTGGATGGAGCCAGTGGAGGTTCAAGTGTGGAAATCATCTGATGGTATACATTCACATACTTTATCATTATCTCATGATGATGGTGACGATGAAATTACGTTATTTTCCTAATGAGCTTTGGGAACGGCGACTTTTCTGGAATCATAAATCTAAACTGTAGAATTTGTATTTTTGCGGAGCATAATCCTATTTCATCATCATAAATTATTTACACGCCATATCTGTTTGTTTTCTTCAGTAAACCGGTTACTTTCATTCCTATTTCAGTTTTATTCTTAATATATTGTTAGTACAATGAAAGAATTTTGTTGTGTACACAGCGTGTGCAAGATCCCTCATGTCCAAATTGTCACAAACTAACGATTCATGTGTGACAGATTATGGCGCGACATCAGCTGTAAAAGGAACCACAGAGTGTGTGATGGTCACTCCCAAATCTACCACCATCAGCTTGGACTGGGGATCGGTCTGTGTCGAGCAAATTAGTGATGACGTCATACATCGGACAGGTATGTGTGTCAGTTAATTTCATCTCACGTTTCTAAAAATACTCAACTCTGGGCATTTAAATGAGAGAGGCCTTGCTCATATTAATGCATCATCCAGACATTTCTTCTTCTTAGCACACGTTACTGGTTTCCAGTCACAGCACGAATCAAACACAACATCCTGTGTCTGACCTTAATTTCCTTTTTACCCGAATTCGCATCACCCCAGCGGCTGCCCTACCAAAGAATTTGGTCCGTCCAGAGTCCTGCTCTGTGGAACAGCCTTCGTTGTGAGATCCGTCAAAGTCATTGTGCCGATTCTTTCAGAACAGTTGTGATACATTTCCCTACCGCGTGCGGGGAATCCGCGTTCGTGAGAGCTGTTCTACTTTGGGCATATGATATAGGCGAGAATAAGGCATGAGTAACGGTTCCTTAACGGCTCTTTTGTAAGGGAAAACAATTTGCCTTCATGGTCTGTTTCAAGATCTGACATGTTCGTCGTCTGTGTGGTGGAGAGAAGGCGATTACTGACAGCTTATGAAGCCGCCATTTAGGTGTACACGTGCATGGTCAATGAGGAGGAGTCTGACGAAAGTTATGATGACCCGGGTGATAGTTTTGAGCCAGAATTTCATTTTCATGAGGCCACTGGTGCACAACATCAGCGACCCAAACGTACTTGGTAGGAACTGAGTGAAAACATCCACTGTTTCAAATCATTCTACGTGTGTAAATGTTTTGCAAAAGATCATTATTCTTAACTGTACCTGTACCTTAACTGTAACTTAGACCCTAAAAACTCACTCATTCGCTCACTAACTCACTCTTAAATGTACATTTGTTTCTCTCAAAAATTTGTGACCCAGTTCAAGACGTGGCGATCGCCAAGATAAACTGGTCCGAGAACTTAACAAGAATCCAGCGTCAGCTGGAGGCAGAAAAGGTCAAAGGACAACAAGTGCACGCGGAGATGGTCAGAGATCGACAACAGCTGGCGGCGGAGAAGGTCAAAGGTCAACAACAACTGCAGGCGGAGAAGGTCAAAGGTCAACAGCAACTGGAGGCGGAGAAGAGAAGGTCGGAGGCAGAACTGGCGGCCCTGTATCACACTCACCAGAAGGAGAAGACGAGAGAACGGGAAAGGGTGAAGAGATTTTATACCGGGATACAGCAGAAGAAGACGAGCTTGTTGAAACAAGTGATGAAGAGGATTGAGGAAAAGGATGTGCTGTCCAAGCTGGTGCAACAACTGTGTGAGGAGTTTGACGTCCGTCTGCTGGCTATCGACTCTGGCCTGAGGTTCCTGATGGACGTGCCAGTTGAGGAGTGGGAGGGGGTCAAAGAGTTACAAGAAAAGATTAAGAAACTTTTGGAGGATGCGCTGTTGCCAAAACAGAAGAAAGAGAAAGTGACGTGGACGGAAGTGACATCATGCAGTACTCAGACGGGAGATGCGGACGTGAGACTCGGCCAGCCGCTACCTATACACGTGACTACAGACGCTCAGGTGTGTGTGTGTGTGTGTGTGTGTGTGTGTGTGTGTGAGAGAGAGAGAGAGAGAGAGAGATTTGCATTATTACTATATGATATGGGTGGCGTCCAAAGGTAGGATATGCACAGTTTGTGGTGTCTATGTTACTGTTTCATACAGCAGTAGCAACTGAAGAATAATATTGGGGCGGTCGGTGGTCTAGTGGTTAAGAGACTTGTCACCAATGCGAGAGGTCAGGGGTTCGTGTCCCACTCGGTGCAAAGAATGTTTCCTTCTCGTATGTGGCACCGTTCATTTGGGCCGATCGTCGGGGGTTCTCTCCGGGTACTCCGGCTTCCTCCCCCTCTGCTTTGGAAATGTTCAGCCCACAAAATTTGAAAAATAAATGCAATTCTAAATTCCGAAATTTAAATAGCTGAGCTGACCATTCGCACCACGTGATTGTAATGTGTTTAGGTCCAGTGTGTGAGAGAATGCGTGTGATTCACGTGAGCGTGCGTGTTGGGTTTAGTTCGCGGCACTCTGAGCCGATTCATGGAATTGGGTAAAGCGCCTATACCATACCCATTATTATTATTATTATATTGATCTATATTGTTATTTTTAACAGTCAAACACGCTTAAGACGAACTCGCCCGGGGAATGGAAAATCGTTTCGCTTATCCGAGTTTCTGCATATCCGAGTTCGGATAAGCCAAACCTTTCCCGAGAAATCACCCTGCAGTTCGGCTTAACCGAGTTTTTTTCAGGATAAGTTGTAAAATCACTTGGAATGTTTGTAAAAAGTTTTTGCTTCCCTTTGCAACTGAAACGTCAAATTGACAATTTTGCGAAAGTTTGTAGACTTGTATGCTGCTTTTCTATGGGCAAATGTATACTATATGTATATGCAAATGTGTATAATGGCAACGGTCTGAGAGAGACACGGGTCGAGCTTATTGATTCCTGAGACTAGTAACACAAACAAAACTCTCTCTCTCTCTCTCTCTCTCTCTCTCTCTCTGTGTGTGTGTGTGTGCGTGCGTGCGTGCGTGCGTGTTTTTAAATGAATAAGATCAAAACAGTGACAAGTTATAAGTGCTTTCTTCAGTGGGGCTTAAAGGTGAACACACACACACACACACACACACACACACACACACACACACACACACACACTGGGAGATTGCATGTTACACACTCCCTCCCGTACACACGCCAAAAGAAACAATCGTGCACGCACAAATCTAAGCCCGAGCTCACATCCTTTCGACTAGCCCATAAACCACGCCCATCGCAAATCTCCCAAGGTTACCTTTCGACCTGCCCCTCCCCTGTGCCCCTCCTTCGGTCATCCCATTTCTAACCCTGAACCCACCACCTAATTCACGCACGCAAACTTAGATCTGCCAAACAATGGCGCCTGCAAAACATGTGGCACGCGCACAGACCTAAAGACTCCCTACGGTGCTGGAAGTGTGACGCCGCCGCGCGCCATGTTACGAGTACCTGGAAGTGCCAGACGCTATTAGCTGTTTACGTAGCGCGCATAGCACTGGCCAGACGCTATCAGCTGTTGGTCCGCTTTATCTTACGTCACATTTCTGATGACGTCTTTCTAAAGAACTTTGTATTGCGAACGAGGCGTCCTGTACACAGAGCATCTGAGTTCTGGTATTCCCAAGATGGCCGCGATAGCGACACTCGCAAGCAGCGGTGGCAGCGTGATGCGGTGGGTCTATCTTTTTTAGGTCTGGGGGCACGCGTCATCAGTTTCCCCCATACTGAAAAACAGGTGACGTGTTCGTTTCCGTAGGATAATCATAGCCGTGACGAAATATGTTCATAAGTTATCTTCCCGGCGTGTTTTTCAAGCAAAAAAAAAAAAAAAGTCTCTCCGACAGTGTTTAGAGTTCGGCTTATCTGTCAAAATCACGTTTGAGATATCCGTGTTTGAGTTAGCTATTTTTTGACAGAGTTTGGCTTATCCGAATTAGAAATAGTCTTACAAAGAGGGGGGTCTGGCGGGGAATTGGTTTTGGTTTCTGTTATCCGAGGTTTTTGCTTAAGCGTGTTTCGTTTAGGCGAGTGCGGCTGTATTTCCGTGTCACGGGCAGTAGCAAATAAATAATAAGAATAAGAATAATGAGTATTGTGGTATTAGCACAGAGAGAGAGAGAGAGAGAGAGAGAGAGAGAGCGGTTTCTAATTATAGGACATGCACAGTTATTGGTGTCCGTGTTACAGTCTCGTAGAGCAGTAGCAATTGAAGAAATAATATAAGTACTGCTAATTTACCATTTCTTTTATTTTTTCAGACACAGAAAGAAACAGACGCTACTGGAAATACAAGCCAGCAGATAGGAACAGCAGGTACCGTTGTGTGTGTGTGTAACAGTGAGAGAGAGAGAGAGAGCTTTTTGTTAAACAGAGCACACGCACCCTCCCCGAAAAAAACTGACCAGAGCGTGACAAGGTAATACGTACTCTGAGTATAACAACAAACACTGTGTGTGTTACAGGTGGAGTGAGTGTTGACCCGATGACGGCCACCCCACACTGTGTGTTTCTGTTCACACCTCACTCTGATGGTGACACTGACAGTATAAGTCCCTTCATCACGTCTATCGTGGCTACACAGGACGGACAGCGGCTTGTTATGATTGATTTCAACAACATTATGGTGAAGGTTGCTGACGTGACAAACCCGCACACCGTCCTCAGTGTTACATTTGATGATGAGCCATGGGGACTGGCCCTGCTTCACGACGGTCGTGTGGCCGTCACAGCATGGAATAAGCGTCTTTACCTGCTTGACGTCAGCGGCCACCCGACCGTCGTGTCGCGGGTACAGACCTCCAGACAGTACAGGGGGGTGAGTGCAGGGACCACGCACGGCACACTCATCGTGAGTTGTATTGACAGTCCGGCGACTGTGGATGTGAGTACATATAAAGGTAGATTCATACACACGGTGATAGACAGCAACACGCTGATGGATCTGAAATACCCGCTATACTTGAATACTGTGGGTGGCGACCTGCTTGTATCGGACTGTGACAGTAACACTGTGTTCCGTGTAGAGCTGGCTACAGGCCGTGTTGTTGCCACACTCACTCACCCACACATGAAGTGTCCACGCCAAGTGTGCACTGACCCGTCCCGTAACGTCTATATCGTCTGTAGTGACAGTGAGTGTGTGCTGGTGATGTCGGCTGACGGACGGTGTCGGCGACATTTGAAGGGTTCTCAACACGGGGACGAACCTCGTGTCTGGCCATACGCTGTGTGTGTCACGGGCTCGCGGCTTGTTGTTTGTTGGCTTGAATGCTCTTCTAATTACTCTGTTTTGGCGGGCTATGACCTCAAAAAGTAAAGGTATTTGTTTTGATTAGTTCTGAAAACGTTTATTCGAGCAGCTGTTTACTCCCGCCTAGGCTGACAGAGCTCTGGCTCACACACCTCCCCATGAAATGCAAGGGGGCTGACCTACAATGATATCACATCTTTCTTGTCAACTATTTACTGATAATCCACACTACGTACAGCGTCAACGTCACAGTATTTACATGTTCATATGTATGTGTATACATGTGTATGCTGATCGTAGAGATCACACATGATTTGTTCGAGTGGTTTATATATTACGTTATGTTGCGTTAATTTTTTTGCCGTAGCTACCGAACCCTCCGTGCATTCCGATCTTTGACCTGAGAGGAATACCGTTGGAGATGGCGAAGAGTTAGGGCAGAAAAAAGAAGATGCTAATAAAATTAATATTATGATGGTATAAGTATTACAGTAATATAAGAATTTCAAGTCGTAGATCTTTTGTTGTTGATCGACACTAGATCCAGCATCTTCATAATCTTTTGTTAAAGATGTGCCCGATGTTTGCCAGTGGTCACGGTATCATATCATATATCGAGTTTTGCGCTTTTTGTCCTGCTCATGCATAAACGCAGAAGCCTCCAGCCTGACCTCATTTCGCACGCTGGCCGCTTCCTCCCTTTGTTAGACGTTAAACTCCCAAACACCCACCCACCCTCCCTTTGTTGGTGTCTCCAGCTCCTTAGCTATCGTCGCCCTAAGAAGATAGACTTCAGTTCCCTCGGCAGCAGCGGCTTTCCTCAGTTTTTACTGACGATCCTGCTACCTCCCATTTACCCTCCCTCGGCGTCATACGCTTTTTCTCACCCATTTTCGTTTAACCTTTTCTAATAGAAGCTCACATATGCCTACCTGCGCTTTGAATTTCTTGCGCTTCTTTGTATCTTTGCATGTTTTTTTTTTTTTTTTTTTTTCTACTTTCTTATTAGATTACTCCCTTTGTGCCTGGTATACTTTTTTTTTTTTTTTTTGTAACGTTAGCCTTTATTTTTTTAGTGTTCGTAGATTAGCAGGACAGCTTGTAAGATAGGCAGACCATGCCTACAAGTCTTTATCCTGAAATAAACGTTTCAGTCAGTCAGTCAGTCAGTCAGTCAGTCAGTCTGTACCACATGATAGTGCAACTATAGCTTGCCTTTGGTATGTACTCTTTCCCGACCGGGCTTCCGTGACGCTTGTGTCGGGAATCTGCTCTTGAACTGTTTCTGCGTAGTTACCGCTATTTGCTGGTATCTAAGAGTTTCATTTGACCTAACCGCTCGGCTTTTTTTTTTTTTTCCGTTGCTTTCAGTATCTCAATGTACAGCGTAAGGCGGGTTCAGCCTCCAAAACAGTAGTGGAATTCGTAACACTGCTCTTCTCCTAGAATCTTGGACTTGTGTGTTTTATTATTCCTTATTTTTTTGGATTTTGCTTTTCCGTATTGTTTAATTAATTCACTGAACGTGGACAACTCGATTTCTGCCTCTTGGGTCGTTTTGTAGGTAGTGAAGATAGGATTTAAAGCGCTGGACACTATGCAAAACTCCCATCAAGCAAGAGATATAGGTCAGTTAGAACAAGTACATCCCGTTCCCGGAACTTTTTTATACCCATCCCTGTTACTACTCTAAATAGCTTTCTAGTTGAAGATTCACAATCTATGGTATATTGCACCTTACGCTTTGGGTGCATTTCCACCCATATTTTCACTCAAACGAGCGTATCTCATGCAGTCAGTTCAGTTCCAGATCCACGAAACTTGAGCACCCTGTTTTAGCAGTCACAGTAGACTAGCATACACAGCGCCAGTCCTGGCTGTACATTTACTGTGTGTGACAGTACAGCTGTGTCTGTGTGTTGAGGGTGATTGTGTTAGAAATGTTTCTTTCTTTCTTTGTAATATTACACCCCCCCCCCCTATTTTTAGCCGCAAAATAGTCTTTGTTGCTTGGGCAGCTCTGCTACCCCTGATAGTTGTAGGATGCTTTGTGGTGGGAAATGAATCCGTAAAATATCTGTTTATCTATTACTGTTATCTCCCTTGTGTGTTAACTTGAGCAATTGTTCTTGTTTCTGCACGCGTCTGTCTGACGTGTTGAAGCATAGAATTATTATGTGTTGTGGACTTTACTTGTCGTACTTGTTTCATTATTTCATCTGCAGCTACTCACATGCATGTAATGAATCAGAATAAGTTTTAATCAGTTGTTAGCGGTACACGATCAGCAATGTTTTGTGTCACTGCTGATTTGCACGGCGTATGCTGACCGAAAGCTTCATGGCGCATCATATCACCAGCATTACTGTATCACACTGTATCGCCTGAATTTGCAGAATGAAATAAAGTTAAAATCTTTTTCTTTATGTGTTTTTATCTTGTCCTTTGTACAGTTGTGGTTTCTTATATTCAGACCATTCATGTTCGCTCTGATTGTCTGTATTTCCTCCACACCCCAGACGGGACTACAGGAAAAAACACTGATGTTGACTTTGACAGTGTGCGCTACAGCGATCTTTTCTGCACGGACCGTGCACGTTTTCTTCTCAAAGGAGACTAAAATGCCAAAGGTTAACCGCTGATTATCATGTGGTGCAGTACGGATCCTTTTGAACATCAGACTAGACGGACCCTGACGAATCGCGTCCAAGTTTGTACACTAAACTCTCGCCGATTTTCGATTATTACGAAGTTACCGCCATCTTTTTTTTTTTCACTGCTAGGTGTAGTTGCGCCAACCTCGCAGCTTGTTGTGCATGCTTAAAGTACATTATCATCCATAGCGGTCTCTTTTTCTTTGATCTCTCCTGTGTAAAAAGTGACCGTATTGTACTAGTACTTGAGAAATCATGTGACACGGAGCACGACATCACATGGCAATCAGGCATGCTTCCCTGCAAAAAGGTTCGTTCACAGATACAGCTTTTTTGGGCCAAAAACACAAAACAAAAAAAAAAAAAAAAAAAAAAATCGTCATCGATGAGCAAGTACATGTATTACTACTCTTCGGGGAGAACTCGCTCCCTATGTCAACACCATCGACGACGAAACATTTTGACTCGGCATATCGGTGTTTCCAACTTCATAAACTCGTTGTTCAAGTATAAAACAACAGTAGCCTGTACCTAGCAAGCACTCTTCACTCAAATTTCGGACAGTTTTAACCAACACTTATCAAAAGTCGTTCTCAAAAAGTTCAATCGATAGCTGGCGTCTCACCGACGTGTATGCTGTTTACTGATTTGGTGGCGAATTCGTGATCTAGATAGATCTCCGATTGAACAGAAGCTTCTTAATGCAGTCTCTCTGGCTACACTGAACTGTAAGTATTCCACGTGTGACAGTGTTATGTTAAAGTTTTGTTGAAAGTGTAAATGAGGTAACTTTGTTTCTAACTGTTCTAACGGTCTCGAAATTTGAAACAATCGTCAGAGTACATGATAAACTCAGAGGCAACAAATATGCTAACACTTCTGACAGGAATTGTAGGCCATACACTACAGTGCATGCACGGCGTTTGTCAACCCGGATTTTGATCTCACGCTGCGAGCGTCCCATGTCAGTGTCACTGAGTTAGTGCAGCCGGACTGGGTCAGACATTGGAGAGGTTCAGAAATTGGAGAGGTTCAGATAGTGACGACAAGCGCTATGGCGACGGTTAACAATGGCCTCGCGTTGCCGTTCTTAGATCATCTCCGTCCCGCGTTTTAACTGTTGTTCATATGACGTGACCTGCGCCACAGCGGGAAAACGGTATAGCTACGCTGCACGTGTAGCGTGTCCTCAGGTGAAAACCTGTGGTGTTTACGACTTTCGGAGACTGTGAATTGCCACCATGAAAATCATTTCCTTGATTTTTTTTTATGGGAACACGTGCATCTCGTCAGAGTGTTGCTTTTTGTAAAGTTGTGATTGGGCATTGCTGTAATGGCGGAAACTGGCCTCAGGAGAACCACGAAAAGCACGGACTTTCACCATAGGCATAAAGATATCTTTGTAAATGCAGGCAAAATACTCTTTAACGGTGTTGCTGAGTACCTGGCCAGCACCAGTTTGTTTGTTTGATAACTTTACCAGCTTCAGCAACTTGTTTAATTGTTAGACATTATGGCGTCAGTGGTGCTCTCTCTCTCTCTCTCTCTCTCTCTCTCTCTCTCTTGGGCGCGGGTGTGTTCTTGTGTGTATTTGTTTACGTCCTGGTCCGTAGTTGTCGTTGTCGTTAAATACTGGAACCTCTCCAATGACAAACTAAGGCACCGACAGACGTACAAATGCGGACCTGACAGACCGCCGTGGCTAGGGTAGTGACAGGCGGGGTCCTATATGACATGTATATCGGGAGGACCGCAGATACTGTACCAACAATCCGTGCTGAGAGCAGAAAACAACGAACAGCGTCAGCACACAACGAACGGCGTCAGCACACAACGAACAGCGTCAGCACACAACGAACGGCGGTCAGTCCTCGGTACACAGTGAAGACGGTTGCCATGACATGACATTCTCATTTTTATTTTCAATAAAAGTTTTGTTGTTGTTGTTGTTTTGTTTTTAATAAAAGGACGACCAACGATATTTTGCGTACAAATTCTTTGTTACCAACTTGTTCGGGCAACGTCAACATTAGTGTAGAAGGGACATGTAAAGAAAAAAATGTTAATCGTCTTCAAAAGCAGGTTTGCGTGACGGACACATCACTCCTGAATCACTGGCTTGTTTGCCGTTAATGGTAGCAGCCGAAGTCGGAACTTTGTGTATATATTTTACACACACACACACACACACACACACACACACACAGAGAGAGAGAGAGAGAGAGAGAGAGAGAGAGAGACCTTATTTATCGAGGATAAAATCCTAGATAAGGTGCGCAGACAGGTCTACAATCTTGTCCTTGCTACCCAACCCCCCCCCCCCCCCCGACCGAAAGCTGTACCCAATCGATTCCCCTCCGTCACCTTCTCTCCCACCCCAACCCCCCGCCTTCCCCTTTGAGTTGTTTTTAGCTTGCCCACTCATTTCTTTTTCCTCGAGTGACTGCCCCCCCCCCCCCCCCCTTCCATTTTCGACTCGCCAGTGAGAATTGTACATACCAAACATTGACAAAATTAATTTGTAAGTTAATCAGCAGTCACCAGACTTGTTGATACGGTAATAGTATAGTATAGTATAGTATAGTATAGTATAGTATAGTATAGTATAGTATATTTCACCAGAAGCCTGAAGTCTAATAGTTACAATTTAACGTAGCATGTGTTGATACACACTTATTTCATATCTCAAGACCTTTGTAAATAAGGAAGGCCAGACTGCCCATGACGGTAAAGCTAATGCTTGCCATAGTGGCTAAAAAAAAAATCTGAACAATTGATGTGATTGGGAAAAGATGTACCCTGTACACCCAGCCCTTCGGTCCTCCGTGAACTAAAGCTGCTAGAACACTTAGCAATCTGGCCATTAATTATAAAATCTGTTACAATGACGCTGCGATAACTGTTTTGCCCACACGTGTGTATGTGGTTTCTAGTGTATGTATGTATGTATGTATGTATGTATGTATGTGTTTACGTATGTATACTTGTATATGGATACGTCGTAAGAGTAAAACAAAATGGCTACCCCGAGGTAGACACGTGCGGACATGTACACACAATGGTCGTCATGCAATCATTGCCTTTTTAAGTACATGCCCATGTATCTAACTATATATGTCTTGATCTTGTACGTGCCTGCTCCTGTAAGTATTTGTGTTTGTATATATATTTACTGAAAAAGAGAGTAATAAAAAATTAAAAAAAAATCTGAAAAAAGTGTTACCTGTATTTTTATATTTTTATTTTATTTATTTATTTATTTATTTATTTATTTTTTTTTTTTTTTTTGGGGGGGGGGGGGGGGGTATGAACTGTGTCCTAATTAAAAATTTATGCAGAGGAAAAAGGGGGAGAAAAAAAAAAGATTTTCTGTCCCGCTCTCTTCAGGGAATGGAAATGTTCAACACACTTCACCTCCTGTACTGTAGCAAAGTTTGTGGCACTTCAAACGTGCACTCTCACCCTGAAGTTTATGAGTGTGCATGTCTCATGCCTGTTTGGTTAAGCTCTGTCAGATAAGAACTTTGCACTAAAGAAGTCTTGTGTGTATAGTATGGGGAAGCGTGCAGAGAGTGATATGATTTTTTTTTTCAAGGGGGGGGGGGGGGGGGGGGGAGAGAGAGAGAGAGAGAGCTCCGAACTCCAAATGCTCGTGTCGTTGACATGTTTTCCACATGAAAGGTCTGTGTACACTTTATAACACAAAGGGCATTACATACGCGCACACACAGTTTCAGTGTTTGTCAAAACAAAACAGAACAAAAACCAAACCAAAAAATCACCGTAAGTTCCGCTTTCTTCTAACAAAAAGTAAAGCAGTGGTATTCCTCCATCCAGACTAAAACACATAGACACGACCGTGCCAGAGAGAGAGAGAGAGAGAGAGAGAGAGAGAGAGACAGAGAGAGACAGACAGACAGAGAAAGAGAGAGAGAGAGACAGACAGACAGCGTACGTTAGTTAGGCAGAGAGAACCAACGACGCCATAATTATTATCTAACAATAAAACAAGTAGCTGAAGTTATTAAACTACTTAAACAAACAAACTGATACTGACCAAGTACTCAGCAACACACATTAATTATGCGCACTTAAGTAAGGCTGCACATACAAAGCTAAGGTTTTGAATTGTTTCCATGGCAACATCTAACCTTTGGTCTACTTTCCAAAGCGCTTGACGATGATTTCATTCTGTACCTACCGCAGCAAGATTGAATAGGATGCCCCATGTATTGTGTGACCCTTTCCAAGGAAATCAACCAGCAAACTTCCAGCTGCATCCCCAGCAAACAGACACTATCACTGTCCCAGCAGACTTGATGATCCTGGCTTTTTTGGAGGAGGCGATCCAAGGTGTTTCCATTGCAACTAGCTACACCCGTGACTACCGGCTCTCAGGTGTGTGTGTGTGTGTGTGTGTGTGTGTGTTTGCTGTTTTTGCTGTTGATTAGAAGCATTATGATACGCTGATTTACTTATACAGACCCATACGCTTTAGTCAAACACGCTTAAGTCGAACTTCGGATACGTCGAAGCAAAAAGTTTTTCCCGGCCAAACTTGCTCTTTGTATGACTAAATTTTCCACGGATAAGTCGAACGAGTACTCAAAAACGGATAAGTCAAAACTCGGTTATGTCAAACGAAATCTGCAATTTTAGCCTCGGATAAGTCGTACCAGTCGCTGGCACGGGAATTTCTTTTTGTCCTTCTGATGCATCAGCGCCAAAACACGGCTTGCACGGAGATTTAACATTTCCCGTACAAGTACAGGTTGACAGTGTTACGTGTCCTGCGGGCCTTAGGGCTGGTTATCTTGGGTGGTAGAACACGAAATTGGCGAGAAACACGTGAAAGAACAGAGCTAGGCGAGAGATCTGACCCTGTGCCCCTGGTCTCTGAGGTTTTCTGTCGCCAGTGTTAAGAAGGTGATTTGCCGTCGGATTCGGAGGGTAAGCAGTGAGTTATTCCTGGTGTGTGAAATGAATGTGTGTGTGTGTGTGTGTGTGTGTGTGTGTGTGTGTGTGTGTGTGTGTGTGTGTGTGTGTGAGCGAGAGAGACAAAGAGAAAGAGAGAGAGTTTGCCGGTTGGTGCCGTTAGAGTTGGATCTTTCTGCTATTTGACTGCGTGTGTTTATATGACGTTGCACTAGAATTTATTGAGCACATGCGATCATATGACTGCGAAGGCGGGCGCGCGCGCGCGCGCACACACACATACACGCGCGCGCGCGCGCGCGCGCGCACAGATGACGCTGCTGATCTTACAAGCAGAATAAGAGTCAGTGAAACTAGAAAAGAAGAAGAAAACATAAGCTGGAAACTTATCACCGTTTGGTGCCAGGCAGCTTTTATCAGTGTCAGAACGAAACAGCCATCAGAAAAACTTGGCTTTCTCCTTCCTCTGCATTGCATGTGTGACTATGGTAAGACCAAGCCAATACTCTGAACTGAAAGTGAACTCAAAGTGAACTAAATAGCTACGGAGATTCGATGACATGGCAGCTTACACGAGCGTATTGAATATAACAAATCCTAGCAGTAAGGCTCAGTATAGTTCGCACCCCTGGGCCGTACTGGGCAAACTATTCAAACGCATCCACACTCGTTTAGTAGAGTTCGCCTGCTTATATCGGTTTAGGGTTAGGTTTAGATTTAGGGTTGGGGTTACCTTGTGGTAATGGTGAAATCGCTATGTTGTTTAGACGGTCGCAGTGCATTTACAGCAGGTGCAAATGACAAAAGTGGGCGAACAATACCAACGCAGCAGCAGTAAGCTCATGTTGACCAGGGAAAATACATTTCAGTTTCCAAAGCGAATCAGGGGGTGAAAAGGTGCAACTCGCTTAACTCGAAGCTAGAGTCGAAATTCGACCTTATCCGTCGTCACGGATAAGTCAAACTTCGGATACGTCAAACAAAAATCCATTTCCCCTGCGAATTCGACTTAAGCGTGTTCGACTGTATATGCTATGATTTCAAGTGAACGCCGCGCCGAGTCACCATGGTACTACAGATTGTGTCAAAAATTATTCTTCTTCGCACGGTACTGTGTATAAAACAAGAGAATAAAGTCCTGTTGATGTGCGTCCTGACTACAGCGTGTCGTACCAGCAGTGTATTGCACCACACCTCACACAGCCTGGATTTGTGGGTCTTGCAAAGTGGCGATAAGGCGCTAGAATTTCAAGATAACGACAAAACATGCTCTTGCGTGTCTGAATTGCCCTCCAAGGAACTCACACGCACCACAGCAGCTATATCTGTTTGAAACGCTTTTCTGACACTGTGTGCACGGTCAGCTCAAACCACGATAAGCCCTTTCGAATGCGTCCGCAAAAAAAATAAAAATAATAATCTTTTCTTTCTGAAGACTTAACTGACAGTGGCATGCGTGGAGAACCCGACAGGAATACGGATTTAGGCTCCGGTAAACGTGAACGTAAACATCAGCATCAGCTACGGAAATAAATAACTCTAATGTTTACAGGTTTTGTTGTTGTCTGTACTGCATGTATTGCTTTATTGTTAAAATGAAGTAAAGTTACGGTTTCGACCTCCGTTTCCTTACGGACTGCCCCTGTCGTCAAGAAACACAGATTTGCGTACAGATTGGAATGCTGATGTTAGCTTTCAAACAAA
The DNA here is from genome assembly GCA_018292915.2 of Batillaria attramentaria. Taxonomy (NCBI): domain Eukaryota; kingdom Metazoa; phylum Mollusca; class Gastropoda; family Batillariidae; genus Batillaria; species Batillaria attramentaria. Next base: position 314,348 of record JACVVK020000170.1, read on the forward strand.
TGCAGGTACGGACGGAGTAGAAATAACTTATTCCAAATCGGTGTCACCGATTATAGAACTTACGCCACACTCGTTAGTTGATTCCCACCAAAGAAGTGTGAGTTTTACTCGCAGTTTTTCGGTTAAATTTAATTAATCAACAAACTCGTGTGGTGCACTGTACATTATAGAGGGCAGCCTATTGTGAAAACTGTATTGACGCTGTACTTGAGTGTCATAGTGATAGTGTCGGAGCTCCGTTGCCTTGCTGCATGTACTTAGAGTGTCACCTGCCGTTGGTTAGAAATATTGTGTTCATTAACAAGTGAACAAGAAGACTTGCTACATAGCGCTCCGTCGTCTTGTGTCTTGTGCGACTACACTTAGCAGGGATTCACACTGTCTTCTGAATCTGACAGGGAGAGAGAAAAGAAGAGAGATTTTACCATCAATGGTTTCAGGTATGTTGATTAGTCTTTTGTTACTGCTGCTGTTAAATGCTAATGGTGGCTTGTCTTCTGTTGTTTAGTGTCTGTGATGATGGTGTTAGCTGTTTTCGTTTGTATTGAAGTGTTGATGGTGTTTCTGGTGTTGATTATTGCTGATGGTGGTCTGTTATCTTTCCGTGTTTAGTGGTGATGATGGTCTGACTCTGTTTTCTGTTTTTTGGTGTTTTTTTTAGTGGTGATGATGGCCTGTTTTGTGTTGTTGTTTAGTGGTGATGGTGGCCCGATTTCCGTTGTTGTTTAGTGGTGATGGTGGCCCGATTTCTGTTGTTGTGTAGTGGTGATGATGGTCTGTTTTCTGTTGTTGTTTAGTGGTGATGGCGGCCCGATTTCCGTTGTTGTTTAGTGGTGATGGTGACCTGTTTTCTGTTGTTTTTTTAGTGATGATAATGGCATGTTTTCTGTTGTTTAGTGATGATGGTGGCCTGTTTTCTGTTGTTGTTTAGTTATGATGATGGTGGTCTGTTTTCTGTTGTTGTTGTTGTTTAGTGGTGATAGTGGACGTTTTGCGTTGTTGTTTTTATATTGTTTTATTTACTTTGTTGGTTCTCAGCAATAATTATGTTTAGTCACAATGGCTTCGCCATGGGACGATAACAAACCAACAATGTAATGTCACTATCTTATTTGAACCGTTCGAAAGCACAGAGCCTCTTCGATTAACGGAGCAGACCGAAACACAAAGTTTACAATTAGGTAAATTGAGATAAATTGGACAACAGAAGTAACGTTTCATGATTTCTTTCGTTGTTTGTTAATTGGTTTGTTTGGTTCGTTGGTTGAGATGGTGAGTGGGTGAACTTTTCACGTTTAGGCAAATATGTGCAGATGTCTAGAGAGTGCAAACTGACCTTGCGGAAGGATGGCATCAGCTTCTCCATCTCGACAACTGTTTGTCACCGACTGTCCGCGCTGTCGTTGTCTGTGTGTGGGCCCCACCATCCTGCCCTGTGGACACGTCCTGTGTAGACCATGTCTTCGCCAGCTACTGGAACAGCAAGGACCTGACCCAACATGTTCTTCCTGTGGTCACAACATACCCAGGGGTCAGGGGCAGACAATCAGTGAACAGCTCGATCAGTTCTGTAAAGATCTCGTTCTTCAGGAAATTGTAGCTGATCACCATTTCAAACGAAGCGATTCGTCTTGTCAGACATGCTGTAGATCGGCCTGGACAAATGTCTGTCTGGACTGTGGGATTTTGTACTGCATACGATGCTCGGAAAATCATCGGATAGAGCATGCAGCTGACTGTCACACTGTAGTGGATCCTCGACAGGTCCTGATATCAGCGTCACCGACCACATCCAGACCTCCCGGACATGAGGATGTTTCACAGACCAGCACTTCATTGTTAGAGTTTCAAAGACAGGAAGTCAAACTTCTGGAGGAGAAACACTCTGACCATGGTCGAGTAGAAAGTGATCTTGATGAGTTGATTGCAAAACTACAGAACGGAAGAGACAGAGTGCGGGATCAAAAGCATCTCTTGCATATGTACACCACTCGTATGCCTACAACCATCAATACGACATCCATGAGAGAACGTCTGCGTCGCGTGCGAGTAGACATCAGCCTGTCCACAAGGGAAATGCTGCAGGATCTGAGGCGTGAGACAGACAGACTGGTGGCCCTGTGGATGGAGCCAGTGGAGGTTCAAGTGTGGAAATCTGATGATGGTAAAATTTTTAATTTTTATGAAGCTTTTTCTATGGTGATTGTGACAATGAAATTATCTTATTTCCGTAAATAACTTTGGGACACGGCGCGTGGCAAAGCCTAAACTTGTATTTTTGAAGACCATAATCATATTTCAATATTCATCATTATGAATTATTCACAACGCTGTTGTTTTGTTGTCTACTGTGAGCCCTGTTTTAGTTTTATACTTGAGATTTTGTTTTCTTTTTTACGATAAAAGGATTTTGCTGTGCACATCGCGTGTGAAAAATCTTCCCTCAGGTCCAGATTGTCTCAAACAGACGATTCATGTGTGACAGATCATGGCGCGACATCAGCTGTAAAAGGAACCACAGAGTGTGTGATGGTCACTCCCAAATCTACCACCATCAACTTGCACTCGGGCTCGGTCTGTGTCGAGCAAATTAGTGATGACGTCACACATCGGACAGGTATGTGTGTCAATATCTGGTCAATGTCATCATATGATTAAACATTACACAGCTCGGGGTATTTACATTATTTAATAAAGCCCAACTTACTCGTACTGATACATCGTCCCCTCCTGCACGCATACATTCACTTCAGGACAATTAAACTTCCTTTCTAAATTCTCAGGACCCCATCTACTAGGACCATATTCATTTGGTCCACGCCGGCTTCGTGGAAAAGCCTCCGTCGTGAAATCCGTCACAGTAATTATGTAACATTTCCAGTTTCAAAAGCTTATCTTTTGGTATCATTCCACGTGCGTAAGTCTACTGTAAAAGATTACTATTCTTAACTGTCAAAAATCAGTTCCTGAAAACTGTCAATGTTAAAGTTTACAACTAACACACATACACAAACATTCGCGCGGACAGCCGACGGAGGATCTATATACAGGCTCACATTGTTACACGTGAGCAAAAAAAAAAAAATACTTTTCTTAAAATGTTAACATTTGTTTCTCTCAATAATCTGTGACCCAGTGAAAGACGTGGTGATCATCAAGTTAGACTGGCACGAGAACTTGGCGAGGGTCCAGAAGCTGAAGAAAGAAAAACAAAGCCTGTTCCGACAGTTAAAGCAGATGAAAGTCAGCAGTCAGCGCCAACTGAAGATGGAGGTCAGAGGTCAGCAACAACTGGCGGCGGAGAAGGTCAGAGGTCAGCAAAAACTGGAGGCAGAGAAGAGAAGGGCGGAGCAGGAGAAGGCGACAGAACGGGAAAAGGTGAAGACATTTTATACCGGGATACAGCAGAAGAAGACGAGCTTGTTGAAACAAGTGATGAAGAGGATTGAGGAAAAGGATGTGCTGTCCAAGCTGGTGCAACAACTGTGTGAGGAGTTTGACGTCCGTCTGCTGGCTATCGACTCTGGCCTGAGGTTCCTGATGGACGTGCCAGTTGAGGAGTGGAAGGGGGTCAAAGAGTTACAAGAAAAGCTTCAGAAAATTTTGGAGGATGCGCTGTTGCCAAAACAGGAGAAAGAGGAAGTGACGTGGACGGAAGTGACATCATGCAGTACTCAAACGGGAGATGCGGACGTGAGACTCGGCCAGCCACTACCTACACACGTGACTACAGACTTTCAGGTAGGGGTGTGTGTGTGTGTGTGTGTGTGTGTGTGTGTGTGTGTGTGTGTGTGTGTGTGTGTGTGTGTGTGTGTGTGTGTCAGTGTGTGTGTGTGTGTGTGAGAGAGAGAGAGAGAGAGATGCTGTGTGTGTGTGTGTGTGTGTGTGTGTGTGTGTGTGTGTGTGTGTGAGTGAGAGAGAGAGAGAGAGAGAGAGAGAGAGAGAGAGAGATTTTGCTTCCATTACTATAGGATACGAGCGGCTTCTAAATATAGGACATGCACAGTTATTGGTGTCCGTGTTACAGTCTCGTAGAGCAGTAGCGATTGAAGAAATAATATAAGTACTGCTAATTTACCATTTCTTTTATTTTTTCAGTCACAAAAAGAAACATACGCTACTGGATATACAAGCCAACAAACAGGGACAGCAGGTACCATTGTTTTTGTGTAACAGAGAGAGAGAGAGAGAGAGCTTTTTGTTAAACAGAGCACACGCACCCTCCCCGAAAAAACTGGCCAGAGCGTGACAAGGTAATACGTACTCTGAGTATAACAACAAACACTGTGTGTGTTACAGGTGGAGTGAGTTTTGACCCGATGACGGCCACCCCACACCGTGTGTTTCTGTTCACACCTCACTCTGCTGGTGACACTGACAGTAGAGTTCCCCTCATCACGTCAATCGTGGCTACAAAGGACGGACAACGATTTGTTATGACTGACTCTAACAACAATATGGTGAAGGTTGCTGACGTGACAGACCCGCACACCGTCCTCAGTGTTACACTTAAGGATATGCCACTTGCACTGACCCTGCTTCACGACGGTCGTGTGGCCGTCACAGCATGGAACAAGCGTCTTTACCTGCTTGACCTCAGCGGCCACCCGACCGTCGTTTCGCGGATAAAGACCGCCAGACAGTGCTGGGGGGTGAGTGCAGGGACCACGGCCAACACACTCATCGTCAGTTGTATTGGCCGTCTGATCAATGTAGATGTGATCACATATGAAGGTAAATTCATACACACGGTGATAGACAGCAACACGCTGGTGGATCTGAAATGGCCGGTATACTTGAATACTGTGGGTGGCGACCTGCTTGTGTCGGACTGTGACAGTAACACCGTGTTCCGTGTAGAGCTGGCTACAGGCCGTGTTGTTGCCACACTCACTCACCCAGACATGAAGCGTCCACGCCAAGTGTGCGTTGACCCGTCCGGTAACATCTACATCGCCTGTAGAGACAGTAAGTGTGTGCTGGTGATGTCGGCTGACGGACGATGGCGGCGACTGCTGGAGGGTTCTCCACACGGGGACGGACCTCGCGTCAGGCCACACGCTGTGTGTGTCACGGGCTCGCGACTTGTTGTGTCGTGTGATGGTTACTCTGTTGTGGCGGGCTATGACCTCAAAAAGTAAAGGTCTTTGTTTTCATTATTGGAATTGTTGGGGGAAAACCCGTTCAAAAACTTTCATCAGAGCAGTTTAATAAACAAAAACAACAATTTCAAAATCTTTTTTTTACCACAGCAAAAGTATTCGATGATCCCTTTGAACAACAAACGAAGAACAACAAGTCCAATGTAAACTGAAATGTCTTAAATTGAGAAAGAGAAAACAAAGAAAGAAGACACACCGAAATGGAATAACATTTAAAACTTTCTCATTCAGTGAGTCTAGAACCCATTGTCTATTTGAACTGTCCAAAAGAATAATAATCAAACTTTTTGAATCTGCATGTGACATTACCTTACTTAGTTGGATTTTAACGTCCATCTGCACCAAATGTGATAGGAGGTATGCCCTGTCACATGAACTGGCCAGCTGAACACTATTCAGTCCAGTCAGACTGCCAGGTCGGCCACATTTGATGTATCCTTGACTGTGATGGACAAATTAAACAACCAGTTCCAGTTCACACAGCCAGAGAAAACGAGCAATGTGTTGGAGTAAGTATAAACGTTTTACTCCAGCCTGAGGTATGAGTCGAACTCACACACCTCGCAAAAAATGCAAGATCGCGCATCGACCCACAATGATACCGTCTCATTCTCATACCGTCTGTTAACTATTTACTGATAAATTACCTTAGAGCGGCTATGTCACTTTATGTACATGCTCATGTATATATGTACATGTAATTGCATTGTATTGTCCGGGCAGACTCTACAATTTCCCCGCCGTAGAATGACTAAAGCTTTCCAATATTCCTATGTGAACTAGGCACGCGAGGTTTCTAGGTGACCCGTGTTGATTGCGACTCATGACAAAACTCCCGTGCAGAAAGTCTCATCTGCTTCATGTGGTTAAAACTAAGGACTGCACCGGCCCCGTAGTATAGTGCTTTATTGATCATGGACCGGGGGACCCGGGGTCGACTTTCAGCCGAAGAAAGCGGAAGTTTCCCAGCTAGGTTGGCTCCCCTACCCAGAGCGACTGTGACTTGTTAAGCCACATCTCATGATGTGGATGATTACACGGCCTGCACCGCAGGTGCTTTTGTTCCCGTACCTGGTCAACGCCGGGATGTGTATGACAGGAAGCGTGGAATACGGCCCTTTCATGCAGCCCCACATCACATGGACCTCCATAGCATCATCATACCATCATCCTCGCCCTCTTTTGCCCAGCTTCCAAGTCCTCCGTGGATTCCACCCATGACCTGGGAGGAATACAAACACAGATGATAGAGAGTTGTGGCTGAAAAACAGGATTGCAAGTGGTACATAATTAGTTTGCTGTTTGTGGCCAGAGTTCTGCGCGGTACTGCCCCTACGCCTGCCCCGGAATCCGCTACTCTCGAACCCATGGCCCCTATAGACTGCCCACTAACTAACAGTGATAAGCTCATACAACATACGTTATCTGCCAGTAATGGTTATTTGTATTGGGTGTTTGTTAGGAGAAGCTGTAAACAGGACAATGTTAAACTTGTTAACACTTTTAATATCTGTTTCAATGGTGTTTAAAATTAGCGGTTTTAGTTTGTGTGTGCCATAGGATGTATATAATGAATGAATTCATTCAGAGAAAAAAAGAGGCTTTAGTCTACCCATGCCTAGCTGCAAGATGGTCTCTGTTGCTTACGCAGCTTCCTCCCCCTTCTCCCCACCCTCCCTCCTCCGCGCTTCCCCCGTCCACCTTTTCTCCCGTTTGTAAGGCGCTTAGAGCTTTCAGGCTAACAACTGGCACCATAAAAATCGTCGTCATTATTATTATTATCATTATATTTCATGACTTTGTCAATAAGGGTAACGGTGAAGGGCTTACCAAAACATGTGTGATTGCTTGTCAGGAACCAGATTGTTGTATTCTAAATATTCATTGTAATTTAAATCGTAACAAGTACTACAGGTTTCTTGGTTCCTGCCATTATAGTAAGTTGTGTTTTTAATTGAAATGATAGAATTCTGATAGAGTAGACGATGACGTCAACCACTGAAATTGCGTATGTTGCTTCCGTCAGAAACAAATTGTGACGTAAACGAAAACTGACGTCTGTTCCTGTTCAGAGATATAGCTGATGAGCGGAAAACCGTCAACTAGCCATTTTGACGCTGATCGTCAAATTTACCGAAGTATTTGCCCTTTGTGTAGGGGTAAGCTTTTTTTAATTGTATTTTGTTAGTACGTTGATGTAAGTAACTGTTGTCACTTTGGTTACTTTAAAGGTGCATGTCTAACTCTATGTAGTGTAAGACTTGTCATTACTGTGACGGTAGTTTTAACTGGTGGCTCAACACATTGTAAGACAGTTGAGGACTGCGTTTGAGTGTGTATGTCATACATATCTGTGTCCACTGCTGATGGAACGTCACGGACTATTTTATATCAACAGCGGTCTGGCTGGGGTCCAGAGTAACGGGTTGAGGCTGCACTGAGGCTGACGGTCGGACGTGTCTCCTCCACGCAAGCAGGCGCGTATCGTGTCGACGCCACTTGGTACCCGTGGACCACCTGACGAGTTGGGACTGAGTTTTACCTACGTGGGCCTTCTCCACCCTGAAGACGGCGGCGTCCGTTCCGGGAAAAAGGACGTATACACTCGTTACGTACTCCTCCAACTGTCAGAGACCAGGCCACCAGTATAGTTTCCCAGTTTAAGGGATAGAGACTGTTAATTATATCGTTTGTATTATCAACTATTTTTGGTAATTAGCCAGTAGTTACCATCAAGTCGCCTGTCACGTTCCGCGACAGACGGAAGTGCTGGTGCTGTGATTATTATTGTATGTGTAAAATGTGCGTGTGTAGTTAAGTGTTGAGTGTTTGTGGTAAAGATTCCGTATTGTATTCTCAGCGTTTTCTGCGTCCGGTGTTGTATGGTTGCGAGCGGTGTGGGAGCAAGTGGTTAATTGCGTGTGTGAATGTGTGTATGAGTTGGAAGGCAGGACAGGGTCGTGACAACTTGGTGACCCCGACGTGATGATGAAGTGATGACAACTTGGTGACCCCGCTTTTGAAAACGTCCTCGTCCTTATTCTGTGTTCCCTTGTTGGAATTAGCAGGCAAATTTGACTTGCACTTTCTCTGTCATTTTTCAATTTCAGTCGTCTGCTGTAACCTCTCAGCCGAGATGTAGACCAATCGCACTGCTCACACCATGTAGAACCCTTTAGCCATGCTGACGTGATGCAGGGTGGCATGTGAGTACTCAGTGGTACATAGAAACCGTTATCTGCTTTATGGGGGCTTGCGGGCTCACAGACGCACTCAACGGAACACTGTTTTGTATATAGGTGGATAGTTTAATTAGTATATGGGGTTACTGGTGGTCGCCGTCATTTTGAGTGTAGTTATGGCAGATCCTGTTACTCCAAAGTTTGCAGGTGTTGGTCGGGGTATGACTCAGGTTTTGACTCCAAAATTGGTTGGCGCGATGTCAGCTGGAGAGACATCACGTCTACCCGACACAGTCGAGGAGGTCTTGCTCCTGGGAGAAAGAATGGGCTTGAAAGGTGAGAAGTTGGCGAACTTTTATCATAGTGAGCTTGAGCGTAGGAGGCTAGTTCAGGATGCGGAAGCTGAAAGGTTCGCTAGAGACAGACAAGCTGAGCGTGAACACCAGTTAGAACTGGAACGGATGCGCCTTGGAGTTAGTCAGAAGTCAGCTAAGGCGAATGCTTCGATTTCTTATTTGAGTAAGTTGAAGCTCCCTGAGTTTGACGAAAAGTCGTCAGACATTGATGCATATTTGTTTCGATTTGAAAAGCACGCACTCGCATGCAGTATTCCAGAGTCTGAGTGGGCTGTGGTATTAGCGTCCAAATTATCGGGAAAAGCATTAGATGTTTTTCAGTCTCTTTCTCTTGCTAAGGCAGACTCCTACAAAGACTTGAAAGAGGGTCTTCTCAGGCAGTTTCAGTGTACAGAGGAAGGATTTCGTTTTCGAGCTGCACGACCAGAAGCGGGTGAAACCTTTCTCTCCTTCACAGAACGGATGAAGAGAGATTTTCACAGGTGGTTTGATTTGTCAGGTGTGGATAAGTCAGTTGAGGGTTTGACTGATTTAATCTTACGTGAGCAGTTCTTTCAATCGTGTACCAGAGATATTGTTTCACACCTTAGGCAGCTTGGATGCAAGAACGTAGACGAGATCACGGAGAAAGCTGATCTCTACAAGGATGCAAATCCAGGTAAGTCGTTCGCAAGGAAGGCCGGTGCTGACGCATGGACTTCGGTTGCTGCTGCTGTCGTCCAAAAGACTCAACCCACGTCGACTATTCATCGTGGAGGTCCAGGTCAGGGTCGAGGGGGACGAGGTCGATATCGTGGTCGTGGTGGAATCAACCAGTCTCAGCCTCAGGTGAGTGCGGATCTTGATCCAAATCAGTGTAGATCATGCAGGAAGTTTGGTCACTGGGCTAAGGATTGTCCGTCCAAGCAGAAGCAGTCTCAGTCTTCGTCAGTGGGTCTATGCATTCCAATGTCGAATTGTCACCAGTGTGGTGAAGTCAGTACATTGTACAAGCCGTGCGGTCATTTTCCTCTCAAAGTGACGTCATTATTCCAGAAGCCGATAGATGTTAATGACGCTTTGGAAACCTGTTCAGGTACTTTGAATGATCAGGAGGTGAAGGTTCTCTTGGACTCGGGTTGTACGACTGTGGGTGTACGGAAGTCACTTCTGTCCGAAGATCAGTATACCGGAGAGATACGTCACTGTATTGCATTTGGGGGAGAGATTTTATCTTACCCAGTAGCGCGGGTGCATTTGGATACACCTTACTTCAAGGGGAAAGTGGAAGCGTGTGCACTCGAAAATCCAATATGTGATGTTATTTTGGGCAGAATTGCAGGCTGCACTTTGTCAGTGTCATGCCCGGAGATCGCAAACGCAGTTCAGACCAGAAATCAGGCGGCGAAAGCTGATAAACCAGTCCGTCCGTTGCTGGCGCCGGAGGTTTGTTCGTTAAAGGTGGGTCATGAGGATCTGAAGAAGATGCAACAGGCAGACCCCACGCTCGAGGCGTTGAGAAAAAAGGTGGACACGAAGGAAGTACAGAATCTCCCGAATGGTCAGGTGAGGTTTATTGTCGATCAGGGAGGTGTTGTACCGAGTGTTTGTTCCAAACTCTGACGGTGAGGATACCAGGCAAATTGTTGTTCCAAAGCCGTTACGTAGGTCTGTCCTTGGAACCGCTCATGATGGTCTGTTAGCAGGACACATGGCGGCGGGTAGCACTCTAAAGAGGATAGCTCCTCACTTCTACTGGCCAGGCTTCAAACGCGAGGTGACGCAGTACTGCAGGTAGTGCGATCATTGTCAGCGGGTGTTCCCTAAGGGTAAAGTTCGCTCCGCTCCATTGCAGATGATGCCGACTATCGAGACACCCTTCGACAGGGTAGCCATTGATCTTGTTGGGCCGATTCATCCTTTGTCAGAGAGAAAGCACAGGTATATTCTCACTTGTGTGGATTTTGCTACTAGATATCCGGAAGCTATCCCCTTGCAGAAGATAGATACGCAAACGGTAGCTGAAGCACTACTTAGCATTTTCTCAAGGGTAGGTTTGCCAAAGGAGATTTTATCAGACCATGGGTCACAGCTTACGTCAGATATGATGCGTGAAGTCACTAGACTCTTATCTGTCTCACAGATTCACAGTTCCATCTACCACGCTCAGACGAATGGAATGCGTGAGCGTTTTCATTCTACCCTCAAGGCCATGTTGAAGAAAATGACGCAAGAGCAACCACGGGAGTGGGATCGCTACTTGCCGGCGTTGTTGTTCGCTTATCGTGAGATTCCCCAGTCAAGCACAGGATTCTCACCGTTCGAACTGCTGTTTGGCAGAACTCCACGTGGTCCCTTACAGTTGGTGAAAGAGATATGGTCGGGAAAGGATGCGGACTCATCAGTCAGTGAGTACCAGTATGTCTGTGATCTCAGGGATAGATTGTCTGAAACTTGCAAGTTGGCTCAGGAGGAAGTCAAAAGGTCGGCAGGGAAGTACAAGTCTTACCATGACAAGAAGGCTTCAGTTCGTTCCCTGGAAATAGGAGATGAAGTTCTCGTTCTCTTGCCCACAGACAGAAACAAGTTGTTGTTGAAGTGGCAAGGGCCCTTCCAAATTGAGAAGAAGACTGGTGCATGTAATTATGTTGTACGTACAGGGAAAGACAAGACAAAGCTTTTCCACGTGAACATGTTAAAGAGGTACATCAGGAGGTCAGGACCAGGCAATGCGGATGCAGATCCCAGTCAAAATCCGGGTCAGTCAGTCCATAGTTTGTGTTCGATCGCTGTTGGTATGGTCATACCAGAAGCTGATGACGCTGTAGACACTCCAGGTGTGGAGCTTAGAACAGTTCCTGTTCCTGAAGGTGAGTCGTACCAGGATGTTAAGTACGATAGCGAGTTGTCTCAGGGTCAGCGTCAGGACTTGGAGAATGTCTTTTCTGGTTTCAAGGATGTTCTCACAGACAAGCCGGGACATACGACACTTGTAGAGCATGTCATTAAGTTGACGACGTCAGTTCCAGTCCAGGTGAAGCAGTACAGTGGACTCCACTTATAAGGACCTCCGATATAAGAACCATCGCTTATAGGGACACCCCAAAGCAGGTCCCTGCCAAAGTTGTTCTTTGTGATCACTTATTAAAACTCGCATAGAAGAACCCTCTGATATAGGGTTCATCGCTTATATGGACAGCACTTGCTAGGTCCCCACATCAAACTTTCCTCGGATATAAGAACCGCAAGTAGGAATGATCATTTCTAGGAAGTCTGCGATTATTCTATTTTTGGAACCCTCGCTTGTAAAGACACCATCTGCTTGTTCCCAACACGACCTCCCCTCGGATATAAGAACCGAAAGTAGAAGTTATGCTAGGTTCATTTTCGTTTCGTTTCATTTCCCGGAATTTCCAAGAAACACTTACACTAACAACCCGACAGAGAGACAGATGGATAGTGGCAGTGAGTTTGTGGAGTGGGGAGGGGAGGAGCGGGGAGGGGGAGGGGTCGTTAAAAACCGTTATTTTCCTTCTGCGAACGCCGTAGACTGGGAACACATTTGAATGTCTGGCCATCTTGTTTTTTGTTGTTGTTGAAAACTTGGCCAATAAATTTCCTTGTATCCTTGTATTCTTTAAAGTCATTTTGTCAAAATGTGATCGTAACTCTCTCTCTCTCTCTGTCTGTCTGTCTGTCTCTCTCTCTCATTTTCATTAAGACAGCTATTGTTACATAACTTCTAGAGTTATTTGCATTAAATTTATGTTTCACGTACGCAAAAGAAGTAAACTATATTGCATCGAGATCAAGCCAACCAGCAAGTTCCACTTCATTGACGCAAAGGCTTAAACAAGCAAGAGATTGCCGTGGACACACACACACACACACACACACACACACGCGCGCGCGCGCGCGCGCGCACGCACGCACGCACACAGACCATTAGAGGTCGATATACGACTCTTTTTAGCTTGTCCACAATATTTTCTTCTTTCCTTGGTTATAAGAACATACACTAGCACAACTGACCTTATATCCGAGGTATGCTTATATGAACCCTCGCTTATAAGGACACCCAAATGCTGGCCCCGGCGCTGTTCTTATATCCGAAGTCCACTGTACCCTGTTCCCTTCGCTTCACTCGACGCGGTCAAGAAGGAAGTGGACAATATGCTCGCCATGGGTGTCATCGAGAGGTCTTCATCACCCTACTGTGCTCCCTACGTGCTCGTGAAGAAGCCCGATAATTCCATACGTTTTTGTTTGGACTTCAGGAAACTCAATGCAGTTACAGTTCCAGACATGGAGCCGATTCCGGACGTCGAAGAACTCTTCGCACAGCTGCGTGAGTACAACTATTTCACGAAACTCGACCTAGCAAAGGGTTACTGGCAGATACAGGTCGCTGAGGAAGACAGGCCAAAAACCGCGTTCCGGACTCCACAAGGGGAGTTCCAGTTCGTACGCATGCCTTTTGATCTGGTTTCAGCGCCAAACACGTTCGCTAGACATGAGAAAACTTTGTTTGGATGAACTAAACGCTGTATCTTTCTTTGATGACGTACTGGTCGGTACAGTCGATTGGACATCGCACCCAGAGGCAGTACCCAAAATCTTGCAACGCCTTCGTGAAAATGGGTTAACAGCCAGACCTTCCAAAGTTGAAACAGGCTTCAGAGAACTTGCGTTTCTCGGTCATGTAGTGGGAAAGGGTATGTTACGCCCAGTTCCCAAAAAGGTAGAAAGGATGTTGCATTTGCAAACCCCAAAGACGAAGAAACAGGTGCGTTCAGTTCTGGGGCTGATCGGGTTTTACCGTCGCTACGTTCCAAATTATAGTTCTTTGGTGGCTCCATTGACAGAGCTCACAAAGAAAGGTAAGCCAGCAAAGGTCAAATGGACACACGAATGTCAGAAAGCTCTGGAGGCCGTTCAGTTGATTCTATCATCTGACCCTGTTCTCATGCTTCCAGATTTCAGTCGTCCGTTTACACTTCGGACTGATGCTTCCAATACGGGTTTGGGAGCAGTGTTACTGCAACAAGCACAGGACGGTGATTTTCATCCCATAGCGTATGCTAGCAGGAAGTTGCTTGACAGAGAGACCAAATACGCAGTGGTGGAGAAAGAATGTCTCGCAATTGTTTGGGCAGTGGGTAAGTTTTCCAGATATCTCTTTGGTAGGACTTTCTCACTGGAGACAGATCATCGTTCACTGTCATACTTGCAGGAAAGCAAACTTCGCAACAGCAGGCTCATGCGGTGGGCTTTGGCTCTGCAGGAGTTCAGTTTTCACGTTGTACCCATGGCAGGCTGTTCCAACGTAGAAGCTGATGCGTTGTCTAGTGTCCAACTTAGTCATGTTTACAGCGAGTTGTATGTATATAGAGCAGAGATTTTACAGCAGACCATCCATCCAGTAGTGAAAGAGTGTTTTTGCGAAATTTTCTGTCATTCTTACCTCGCAAAAGAATTACCAAATGTTTGCAAAATGTTTATATGTTGCATTTATGATATATGCGTGTTCGTATCACGATTTGTATTGTACTCGAAACTCAACTTCTGTGAGTCAGATCTCTCTTGTGAAATTTCAAGATTTGTCTTTTCCAAGGGGGGGGGGGGGGGGGGGGGGAGGATGTCAGGAACCAAATTGTTGTATTTTAAATATTCATTGTAATTTAAATCGTAACAAGTACTACTGTCTGTCATATAGACAGGTTCCTTGGTTCCTGCCATAATAGTAAGTTGTGTTTTTAATTGAAATGATAGAATTCTGATAGAGTAGATGATGACGTCAACCACTGAAATTGCGTATGTTGCTTCCGTCAGAAACAAATTGTGACGTAAACGAAAACTGACGTCTGTTCCTGTTCAGAGATGTAGCTGATGAGCGGAAAACCGTCAACTAGCCATTTTGACGCTGATCGTCACTATTACCGAAGTATTTGCCCTTTGTGTAGGGGTAAGCTTTTAACTGTTACATGTGAAATGATGTTCTGTTTTGCGGCTAGTATTTTTACTGTTCATAACGTGGAAGTTACATTTCTTCTTGCAATTTTACTCAGCTTTGTACCGTGGCTAGAAAAGAAACAGTTGTCTAACACGTAACTGCTGTAGTGGTTTAGTCTGGTGTGGCTCAACTATTGTAAGACAGAAGGGGTTTACTTTGAGTTTGAGTATACGATGTATGTGGACAATTGTACACGAGTATCAACTGTGTTCACAGCGGTCCAGGCAGGACAAGTTCAAGGTTCAGGTCGAACTGGGTTGCTGAAGGCCTCGGTGTAGCGCCGCAACGCCAGGAAGTTACCGTTGGAATCTCATATTAGCTACGACAGTATCTACATCAAGAAAAGTGTCGCCGACAGCCACGAAGAAGTGACTACGTAAATCTTGTCTTCGTGGGACTGCTCGCCTTCTTGGTTTTTTTTAAATGATAAACTCATAAGTATACTCTAACTGTCGTTAGAGCCACATCCGTAAACAATCAGGAACTAAAATAGTGAATACTTTGTATACTTTTCTTGACTGAGAGCACTGACAGGGTGTTTTTCATTAGTCGAGTTTTAGTAACCGTGATAGTCGGTTGGAAACCTCGCACCTCTCTCTCTTTGTTTTGTATGGGGAAATACATGTTAGTGTGATTGTACTTGTATGGGGTAATAAATGTTTGTATGATTGTACCCTTGTATGCCCCTGTGTAACTGTGCACGATTGTGTGTGGTATGTACGTGAATGTGATAGTGAGTGTGAATGTGTTTACACGGAACGCAGGACAGGGTCGTGACAAAATCACAAGACATGAACAAGCATCCTCAGACGATCTCAGTGCTAGAGGCTGACGTCGAAAGTTTACTTCACGGAATTGACGTCATCTCTCTCTCTCTCTGTATGACGACCTGCCTGGGCTGACGTCAAATGTTTAGATCACGGAACTGACGTCTCTCTCTCTCTCTCTCTCTCTCTCTCTCTCTCTCTCTCTGGGGAGCCAGGGTGGCCGAATGGTAGAGCGTTGGACTTTCAATGCTTGGGCCGAGAGTTCGAATCCTGGCCGCTGGGGCCAAATATTTGTGCTGGCCTTTTTCTCGTTGCCCCGTCTTTGATATCACCCTTATGTGGGGGAAAAGGACGTTAAACTCCTAAACACCCACCCACCCACTCACCCACCCTCTCTCTCTGCCTCTCTCTCTCCCCCACCCGGCCCCACCCCCAGTCACGTGGCTAATCGGTCGAGGTCGTAGAGGATCTAGTGTCATTGGTAGAACTTGGAGAGGGAAGAACCGGCAACAATAACTACAAACACAAAATAAAATGAAGTTTGGAGAAACAACTTTGTAGGACGGGGCCGTTCCTCCTTGTTTTGTCTGTTTCGTTGTTATTATTGCCGGTTCTCCCCTCTCCAAGTTCTACCAATGACACTAGATCCTCTACGACCTCGACCGATTAGCCACGTGACTGGGGGTGGGGCCGGGGGGGGGGGGGGGGAGAAGGGAGAGAGAGAGAGAGGGGGGGCAGACAGAGAGAGGGTGGGTGGGTGTTTAGGAGTTTAACGTCCTTTTCCACCACATAAGGGTGATATCAGACGGGGCAACGAGAAAAAGGCCAGCGCAAATATTTGGCCGCAGCGCCCGGGATTCGAACTCTCGGCCCAAGCATGGAAAGTCCAACGCTCTACCATTCGGCCACCCTGGCTCCCCAGAGAGAGAGAGGGTAGGTGGGTGGGTGTTTGGGGGTTTAACGTCCTTTTCCACCACATTAGGTGATATCAAAGACGAGCAACGACGAAAAAGCCAGCACAAATATTTGGCACCAGCCGGGATCGAACTTACAACCCGAGCATTAGAAGTCCAACGCTCTACCATTCGAACACCCCGGCTCCCCAGAGATAGACTACGTAAAATACGTACAATTCCGCTGATAAGGGAAATCTCTGCAATAGAATTATTCTCTGCAGATTATAAGAGTACATGGTCTGTACTATCTGAAAGTAAAAAGTAGGACACGCAGATCACTGTCCTACTGCTCCAAAATTAGGTCAGATGACGTAACAGGTCACTGCACTGACCATGTGCAGAAAAAATGAAGATAACATAGGGAAGTAGCACCTCGTTCGAAAGGTCTTGGAAAACCATGGTCAAATATACAGGCCAAATATACGTCTGTCCTGTCAGTTAATACATGTGAAATATGCCGATTTGTATAGTTCACACAACACACACTAAGATTTTTTACTACAGCTCTGTCACTTTCTCTCGAGAGACCATGGAGTTGTAACACGTTATGCCATTGCAGCCACCACAAGCAGCTGAGTCCGTGCTTTCTGCAGCTGCAACGCCTGGAATCACAGCTTGTCTTGCACTTGCAGCGCACTATCTGCAGAAGAGCCTCTGGAGCATGCGACAAATCAGACATGCAAGGTTCAATGTGGTCATTCTGAAGACGCCATCCCCATCTGGGTCTAAACTCCAGTTTGTATCAGTCCACTGCTGAACCTGCAAATGTGCTGACTGCTCGCATGCTGTGAAACTTGGCTACAGCACTGGTGTACCTGTACAAAGGTAGCACCTACAGACACCTTTTTGCCGAACATCTTTGTATCGAAGTCCATCAAGACTATCGTCTGAGTTCCCATTGTAGAGACACACAATTCCATTTTCTCCAGCAGATATCACCTCTTCCACTGTAGTAGAACTCTTCGAGAACACCTTTGAGGCGTCTTGAATGGCAATCTTGCATGTCAGCATTTTGAGTGACCCTCCTTTTCCAATGCTAAACATCCTTCAGGTGGTGTCACAACCTGTGATTGCGTGGGTAAACAACAGCATTTTACAAACATCAGGTCCCAGTGCCGGCTGTAACCAATGAGTTTCACAAACCCGTTCCTTCTTAGACTTGGATTTTGCATAATATCTGAAAATGATGCAGTTCAGGTTAGAGGTGACATGGTAGCAGAGAAGAATCAGCAGGTCAGTGTCTTCAGCGATGTCTGCTACGGGCTGACAAGTGGCGCATCGGATGGCAGTTTGTGTGATCAGGGTATCAGCATCACCATCACAATGGAATGTCTGATATCAATTGCTGCAGATAATTCAAAATTTTTTACCTCAGCCTATGAAGCACCAAAACCAAGTTGAAATATGGTATCAACTAAATACTCAAAGGCACAGTGACGGTGCAGCTGAACAACAAGCCCGACTTGCATAGGAACAAGAACTACCCTTGGCCGCGCAGCTTGCATGATAGCTTGGCCTATTGCAGGTATTCTAAACCCATTTGCCTTGCCACAATTGTTTTTAGAAACAATTGAAGTGTTTCTGGACAAAATCCACATTCTTTGAAACCAACCTGATGTCTTCTGATCCTGGATAGACTTCTTTGGATGCAGCCACTCCCTTTATGTTACTCTTCGTCAGTTTTGCAGCTGTCTGTATTAGGATCAATTTTTTTGGTTTCTGCGTCATTTGTTTGTGGAGAATCGAAGTACTGGCTGAGGATTTTTGATGCAGTTGTCCGCAGTGTCCCCACATTAGTTTTCTTTCCCCTGCTTGATATCAATATGTGTGATCCGAAGTGTTCCAGGAGTTCGTTTTTCAGGTGTGTTTTCATGTACACCATCGCCGCACATCAGTCAAAGTTGTCTGCTCATCGTCGTTATGCTTCAGACACTGGCATACTTTCCTGAACGCATACTGTCTGGGCTGCTGATGATTCCCTAAAGCAGATGATAGTTTCTGCTTTTTGGCTCTGGTAAATCTTGCTGGAATGTTCTGGTGTATCCTGAAGTTCACACTATATGCTTCACGGTACACAGCGTCCCATGCAAACAGATCATCACGACATACTGACCGAATTATGTTTCATACAGTTTCCGCCTACTTGTGATTTCGTTCGTCACAAACCCGAAGAATGGTTGCCTGGAAACCCCCTTGAACAGTTGTTTTTACTTAAAAAGCTTCATATCCTTTCGGGAGTTTCCTACGGTTGTGAACATCAGCTGGGGTCCCACACAACAAGCAGTGGATCTGGGGTTCGTAGGCAGGCTGGATTGATCTTCCTGATGGCCCAGGGGCAACTGTGGTGGAATTTTGTTTCTCTTCGGCATAATTATACCCTGACACGGTGGCATTTGTGTAGTCAAGTCTACTATTTCTATGCACAATATCACCTAATGACGTAACACTGTCATCAGTACGCTATATGCTGGATCAATTGACACTGTTAGAGCCTGTCTCACCAAGCTCCACCGTAGGTTGATCATTAGGAAATGCTCCTTTGCAAATCAGTGACACATTTTTATGCGCTCATCCCTGCAAAATACAGTTGAACAGACGTTTTGTTATTTGATACTTTACTATCAGCGGTTTTCTTTGTCTGTATTAAGCGAAATGAGCTGATAACATGAACAAATCACTGCAAACATACCTACTACCCGTTCCTCAGCAGTAGGGATATCTGCGACATCTTTGGAATTTTGGCCTATTTTGGCTTCCATAGTTTTACTGGCACTGCATGATTTTCACTGCCGGTCACGCTGCCCAGAAAAGAAAAGTGACACAAGTCTACGTTTTAATGATTGAAACTGCAGGAAGATAACGATCAGGATCGTTCTATCGGTAAAAGTATTCATTTTAATATATTCTTCGTGAACTGATATATCTAACAACAGAGAGAAGATTCGCGGACCACAACCGATTTCAGTAAACTGGCATAGCAGCCCCATAGCTGAGAAAAATTAGCTCTGAAGGGCCGCCCTATAATCATATAGGTATTTAGGATGGAAAAGTAGTTCACAGTTCGGGACCAGAAAAGCAACAAAACAATCTAAACAAATTCAAAAGTAATTTCTTACCTCCAGATCTAATCCTTATGATGAAATCAGTCACATCGGGATGAAAATCTGACAGACTCGACACATTGGTATATGAAAATAAACGTCTGTATGACGTAAGAATGATGAAAATATGCAGGAAAATTTACTCATGGCAGAAATCAGTCTGCTAATGGCGGGAACAGTACTCTAGTAACACGAATCGTCGATCACCGATGGGACATTCCAGACATCCTTGTATGAGCGACACCGGATGCCAGGCTAAACAATGTGTCAAGTCGCGCTGACGCCCGCAGAATTCTATGGTACACTGAAGTTGCCGGAACTTCATCTACGTGGACTACCTGACAACTTAATTAAATTAATTAAAAGCATAGGAAACAGTTTTTCGTGTCCTACTTTATTGTATACATGTCAGATTTTTGTGTTCTTGCTGTTGCCGTAAAAATAAATTATACTGCACGGATTCCCGTTGGAAACGTAGATTCAGTAGACTAAGAGAGAGAGAGAGAGACGTCAGTTCCGTGAACTAAACATTTGACGTCAGCCTCAGACAGGTCGTCATACAGAGAGAGAGAGAGAGAGAGAGGTGACGTCAGTTCCGTGAACTAAACTTTTGACGTCAGCCTCTAGCACTGAGATCGTCTGAAGATGCTTGTTTATGTCTTGTGATTTCCCTGCTGGCTTTGTGGCTTCCCCGATTGAATTATTTTTCACATGAAATCTGGAAGATCTAGACTAGAGGGCTGGTGAAATGTTGGAGGCAGTGACGATACTTGCTGATTTTGTCTGTGAACTAAGCGTTTGACGTCAGCTTCACACTGGTGGTATGACAGATGATGCTTGTGCATGTCTTGTGATTTCCCTGTTGCTTTTGTAACTTCCCTGGCTGAATTAATTTTTACATAAAATCTGGAAGATCTAAGGGCTGGTGAAACTTGGACTAGAATATCTTTGATTGTACTTACGAAATCGCAAATTTGGAACTCTTTTGACCGGTGCTTATCGCAGAAACTTGAAAAAGTTATGTTTATCTAAAAGTTCAGTTATTCTTAATGCTAAAGCTATAACAGTGCAGTAGTTCCTGTTATATGTGCAGCTGTCACACTAGACAAAAACGCCGGGATGATAAGTAATTTGCAGTAGTCTTTTCATAGATATTTGATCTTATGTGCAAACCACCCCTACCTCGGAAATATTTTTTTTACACAAAACCAGTCAGAGCTACAGAGTTGTACCACGAATACAGGCAGTGTGATTGAGTGAACTTCCAAAGTCTAGAAAATGAACTAATTTGAACAACTTTTTCGAAAAAATTCGTAACATGACCGATTTTTTAAAATCGGCGATAACTCTTCTGAAAAAGCGGCAAGCTAAAAATCGTGAAAGGTAGCTCTGGAGAAGATGAATTCCCATTTTATCTCAAAGTAAAAAGGCCTCCAGTGAGGTGGTTTAGGAGATAGCCATCATTACATCCGTCCACACACACACACACACACACACACACACACACACACACACACACACGTCTCACAACTCCCGCCAAAAAGAACGCAGCAGCATAGGGTGCACGTCAGGTGTCTATGACGCAGGTTTCGTTACGTCACTGTGTGCGTGAAAGTATGTATTGTGTGGAGAAACGTCACAGTCTTGTTTTGTATCACTGAAACTTGCTGCTGCGCGTAGCAAAATCTGCCATATCGTATAAAGTTGTTTCTCTATAGAGAAACAACTTAAAAAGAAGAGAGAGAGAGGGAAAAAAAAAAAAAAAGATGAGGAAGAAGAAAAAGAATACACACCGAAGAGGATTAGTATCTATACTCTCTCATCCAGTGATTGTATTTTCTATTTGGAATGTCCTTAAGAATGATAATCGGTTGAAAACTATGAACATCCAATCTTTTTGAATATGCATAAATTATGGTATCACCTTAGTTAGAAGGGTTTTAACGTCCAACTGCACAAAATATGATAGGAGATAAATTATACCTTGACTGAACAGGCCAGCTGAACACTATTCAGTCCAGTCAGACTGCCAGGTCGGTCACACTTAATGTATCATTGACTGTGATGGTCGAGTTACACACACAGACCCAGTTCACACAGCTACAGGAAACAGGCAACGTGTTGAAGTCAGTACATGTCTTTACTCCGGCCTCGGGTAGGGCTCGAACTCAAACACCTTTCCATGAAATGCAAGAGCGCGCATCGACCCACAATGTCATCATCTCTTTCTTGTCAACCATTTGCTGATAATGCACCCTACAGCGTCTACGTCACTGTATCTACATGTTCATATACAAACAGTTCTAACGACAGTTGATCTCAAGTTTGAAATGTTCACTGACACGTTATTGTCATGTAAAGGTGTGTGCATGCTCGTCACTACGTCACTGTATCTACATGTTCATATACAAACAATTCTGACGACATTTGGAACTCAAGTTTGAAATACGAGCATGCACACGCCTTAGCATGACAATGACGTGTCAGTGAACATTTTTCTTCCCCCCCCCCCCCCCCATCTCTCCGGCACACCGACAAACCAAAACACAAGGAGTGTTTGGGGCGGACCTAGAGGTTAACAGACTTAACGTCACAGTGTGGGAGGTCAGGTTCGAGTCCCAGAATTTTTCCTTCAGAGAATTTTTCCTTCATACGGGCCTATCGTCGGGGGATCTCTCTGGGTACTCCGGATTCCCCCCTCCTCCCCCAGCCCTTTCTGCTTTGGAAATGTTCAGCCCACAAAATTTGAAAATAAATGCAATTCTAAATTCCTAAGTCGGCTCCTACCCAGAGCGGGAGTACAATGGACCCAATGGGGAGACTGTTGCCACACAGCCGAGACTCACCCACTTCACGGGTGCGACTTCAGTTGGAGGTGCTTCCCTTGGTATGCCACATCTCATGATGTGGATGATTACACGGCCTGCACCGCAGGTGCCGTCGTTTTCGCACCTGGTTAACGCCGGGATATTTATGACAGGAAGCGTGGAATGCGGCCCCACACCACATGGACCTCCATAGCATCATCATACCATCTCCTCGCCCTCTTTGTTATGCATAAGAAATGCCCCAGTTTCCAAGTCCTCCGTGGATTCCACCCATGACATGGGAGGAATACAAACGCAGATGATAGAGAGTTGTGGCAGAAAAGAAGGATTGCAAGTGGTACATAATTATTTTGTTGTTTGTCGTCACCGTTCTGCGCGGTACTGTCCCCAGGCCTGCCCCGGAATCAGCTACTCTCGAACCCATGGCGCCGATAGACTGCCCACTGTAACTAACGGTGATAAGCTCATACAAAATACATTATCTGCCAGTAATGGTCATTTGTATTGGGAGTTTGTGAGGCGAAGCTGTAAACAGGAAAATGTTATACTTATTAACACTTTTAATATCTGTTTTAACGATGTTTAAAATTAGCGGTTTTAGTTTGTGTGTACCATAGGATGTAAATAATGAATGAATTCATTCAGAGAGAAAAAAAGACTTTAGTCTTGTTTGTTCCTGTTGCGTTGATGCTTTGGCCCTTGCCTCTCGTTAAACCGTTAATGTGATGTACACATAGTCTCATTACTATAACATAATACGGTGATAATATTAGTTTCCGGAACTCTTTCATACCCACCTCTGTTAGTAGGGGAGCTTGAGCGGTGTTCACCCAGAGCAGCCGCACTTTTTCAGCTGCGGAAATTTTGATGAACTTTTGCTAATTACCACGACTGGGGAGTACTAATTGCCTTACGAAGTGACTCCATGAATAGCGTGGGACCATGCCTTGTTGTCCACATTTGTTTCGGGCACGGTGTGGGTGTTTTACACCGGTGTTTGTGAACTTTATGCTGAAGCGCGCCATGGAGAAGAGACTGAGTCGTGTGAAACGTGTCGTCCCCGGTACTATGTTTCGGTCAGTGGTGCTGGTGTTCGTGATGGCCACACTTCTCTTACAATGTGGAGACATTGAAGTTAACCCTGGGCCCCCTAAGTCAGCAGCGAAAACAACTGGCAGCGGAAAGTCTTCTGTTGGTGCATGGCTACGTAGCAGTACTAGTGGTAACACAGCAGA
Source organism: Batillaria attramentaria (assembly GCA_018292915.2). Classification (NCBI taxonomy): domain Eukaryota; kingdom Metazoa; phylum Mollusca; class Gastropoda; family Batillariidae; genus Batillaria; species Batillaria attramentaria. Next base: position 337,927 of record JACVVK020000170.1, read on the forward strand.
CGACATGGATGTGTCAGCGCCAGTCAACACATCTACTGCCAACACGCTGAGCGCAGAAAACACGAGCGCTGCACCTAATACTGACCCGCCCCGTGAACCTACGTTACACGATGTGATGGAAATGCTTTCGGGCATGAAGACGGAAATAAACACTAAGTTCGAATCCATCTCCAACCATATCGGCAGTTTGAACAAGTCTGTGTCGGATCTGAAAAAAACAGGTGAAAGACATGTCAGCAGAAATCCGTTCTTTGAAAGAGGAGAATGGGGGACTGCAAGAAGAGAATTCTGAGCTGAAGGGACGACTGGACGATGCTGAAAGCAAGATTGACGATCTGGAAGGCCGTTCGCGGAGGAACAACATTCTTGTTCATGGATTGCCGAGGGTTGGGGCCCAAGAGACGTGGGAACAGTGTGAGGGGGCACTCAAGGACATGTTTCGGGAGAAAATGGAGCTCGACGATGATTTTGTAATGGACAGGGTGCACAGGCTTCGCCAGAATGACCCAAACTCGCCCATCATTGCTCGCTTTGCATTCTTTAAGGACAGAGAGCGAGTTATGCGTGCCAAACAGAAGCTAAAGGGGAGCAATATCTTCATTGGCGAAGATTTCTCAAAACGTGTCCGGGAAGTGCGTAAGAAACTTTCTCCCTTCTTGAAGAAAGCCAGAGATGAGGGCAAGCGTTGCAAAATGGTGTTTGATCATCTTATCATCGATGGTAAACACTTCCACTACAACCCGAACACCTCCGACATCGAGGAGGCGTCCACCTAGGAGGCCGGCCTGGCCCTGAAGCAAAAACAAAAACACTCACTCACTGTTACCGACTACGCTATCGCGGACGTCCCAGCTGGCAGAGTAGACGCGTGTACCGGATGTGACCTGCCACAATTGTGTGACCCCGTTTCGCCAGGATGTTTGACTCTTGGTTCGTGTGCTACGGATTCTAAGGTGTTGGATACCCTGCCGGCTGGTGAATATCACTTGTGTAATTCTGTTGTAGCAGTTCAGCCTACGGTCGGTGAGTCGAACAGTACACGAAATACACGTACAGCAAACGCAAACAAAACACCTGTCACAAGCACAAACCACACACACACTGACACATGCGACATAAACAGTGTACCCCCGCCCGAGCGATGCTCTTTCATGTGTTGGAATGTCGACGGGCTTGCTTCAGAACTGGACGATGGTGAATTCATTGACTATGTGTCCTCGTTCGACATTGCATGTTTGTGTGAAACCTTTGTTAGCACTTTCAACTCGAATGTTTTTCCACTCCACACACCCTTCTGTAGTCCAGGAATCAAAGTGGCCGATTATGGCAGACTCTCGGGTGGTGTGATAACTCTGATTCGAACTGATCATCTTCGGTACATACAGCAGATCGAGAGTAGATTTGACAATATTCTCATGTTCTTTGTGAAGAAGGAGCTGACCGGGTTGCCCAAAGATACTTTGCTTGTCTGTGTATATATACCCCCTGAATACTCCTCATACTACAGATGTGCAGGCATTGACAATGGTATAAGTATGTTGGAGGAGTGTTTAGTGGATGCCATTCTAAGTTTTGACGATGTTCATCTCCTCATTCTTGGAGACTTGAATGCTAGAACAGCTGCAGAGGTATGTCGAACACATGATGTCAGTACTCTTGGTGAAGTCTGTTCTGATGATGATGACGATACGATAAGTGGCATCTCACGGTCCTCTGAGGATGAGAGTATAAATAATTATGGCCGATTGTTGCTTGACCTTTGCTCAACCTTGGATTTGTGCATTTTGAATGGAGTATGTAATGGCGATCCACACGGTCGTTTCACATACTTGTCAGACAGTGGCAACAGTGTCATCGATTACGGTATTGCTAGTATTGAATTGTTCTATATATTGCTGTCGTTTGCAACCTTTCATGTGGGGGAGAGAATTGAATCTAGGCATCTTCCTATTGAACTTTCCTTGGCTAGCCCTAATAGCACAGAGAACGTTACCACGCAAAATGGTAGCATTAAGGGAACTTGTACATGTATCTCTAAACTAGTATGGAACCCAGCTAACTTACAGCAGTTCCAGGATGCCATCCACTCTCATAGTACACAAGAAGCATTGGAAAAAGCCATGGAACAAATTGAAATAGACCCCAGTGAGGCACTTTCCATGTTTAACCACTGTCTGCTTGATAGTGCTTCATGTATGGTGAAAAAAATGTATATAGGGATGCATTCCCGTAGGGAAAAGTGGTTCGATGTTGAATGTGTACAGGCCAGAAAAAATGTAAGAAAACTTCTTCGTATTTTCAGGAAGTCTAGAAGTAGTTCTGATGGCAACACATACTCTAGATCTCGCAGAGAGTACAAAAACTTATTAAAGAATAAGAAAAAATTATATAAAGACTCTCTGTGTGACAGTCTCCTAAGTTCTGCATCTAGCCAACAAGAATTTTGGAAAACCATGAAGACTATCTCGTCAAATAAGTCATCAGTAAAGAATGCTATCAGCACAGAATCATGGTTTTGCCATTTTCGCTCTGTCCTGGAAGTCGAGGATGATGTCCCTGTGCAGAGCTTAGTACAAGACAGCTTAACTGATGCAGCCCTCTGTGAGGACGTTTTGAATTGCCCTATTACTGCTGAAGAGATTTTACAGTCTATCAAGTCTCTCAGAAATGGCAAAGCCCCTAGGCGAAATTTTCAAATATTCTGGTAATGTTTTTATTCCGTTCCTGACTAAATTTTTCAATGCGTTGTTTGACAATGGTACTTATCCAGAGCAGTGGACTGAGTGTATTATACTACCTCTTTTCAAGAAAGGCGATCCCTCTGACCCAAACAACTACAGAGGTATTTCACTGATAGATATAAGTAGTAAGCTGTATAGCTCTGTTATGAACAGAAGACTTCAAAGATGGATTGAAATGAATGATATTGTTGGGGAATATCAGGCAGGTTTCAGGAAAAATCACTCCACCATTGACCATATATTTACACTCTTCGCTATTATCCAGAAACAGTTTTCCTTAAACCGCAAGCTATATGTCGCATTTATTGATTTTGAAAAAGCATTCGATTCTATTTCTAGAAGCCTGCTTTGGCCTGTTCTCCTCAAGCATGGCATTAAAGGGAAATTTTATCACTGTATAAAAAACATGTATACTTCTGTAAAGGCCCGTGTGAGAAACGGTGCCTCCCTGAGCAACTGTATAAACTGCACAAGGGGAGTTAAGCAGGGCGATGTTTGCAGCCCAGTTTTATTTTCCCTGTTCATTAATGAGCTCACACTGGAAATAATTAACGGTGGGAAACATGGTGCAACACTTTCATATGACCTGGTAGAATTGTTTATTCTTTTATTTGCCGATGATATTGTACTGTTATCTGAAACAATTATTGGCCTACAGAACCAACTGAATGCTCTACATAAAGCTGCACTGGAGTTAAAGCTCAAGGTGAATTTGAATAAAAGTAATATTATTGTCTTTAGAAAAGGCGGTTGTCTAGCCGCTCGGGAGAGATGGTTCTACGGCAATTCACAGATGACGATTGTTAATACCTATAAATATCTTGGTCTTTATTTTTCATCTAGGCTTAGCTTTTCACATGCTTGTCAAGATTTAGTAGGTAAAGCAAAAAAAGCAACTTTCTGCATCCTTAGCACACTCTTCAGACTGGAATGCCAGTTAATGAATGTGTTCACCAAAATATTTGATACTCAGGTTCAGCCCATTTTGAGCTATGCATCTGAAATTTGGGGCCTTGATGTAAACGTATGTTCAGGCATGGAGAAAGTGCATCTCTATGCTATGAAGAGGTACCTGGGTGTTAGTATCCATGCACCAAATGATATGGTTTATGGCGATCTTGGTAGATATCCTCTATTTGTCAACATGCATGTCAGATGTATACGCTATTGGCTGAGGTTGACAAGAATGGATGGAAACAGGTTGCCGCACAAAGCATACAAAATGCTAGTTAGACTGGATGACAATGGCAAAAACTGTTGGATATCAAATGTCCGTCTTGCTTTGTTTAAGTTCGGGTTCGGACATGTCTGGTTAAATCAAGGTGTACAATCTGTCAATAGCTTTGTTAAGTGCTTCAGGCAGAGACTTATTGATTGTCATTGGCAAGAGTGGGAATCTCATATTGGTAGTAGTGTCAGATTTAGTTTTTATAGCACCTTTAAGTCTTCATTGACCCTGGAACCATATCTCTCAGTTGACATGAACAGGTATGTTAAAACCACACTAACACGTTTCCGCTTTGGATTTTCGGACATACTTACCCATGCCTATAGATTCACTGCAAGTAATGATACAGACAAAACTTGTCCATTATGTGGTATTTCTGTCGAGGATGAGCTACATTTTGTCCTCTGTTGTCCTAGTTTGGCCGATATTCGACACAAATTCATTCCACAAAAGTATTGCAGATATCCAAATGCCTTTCGCCTAGCTATGTTAATGGCTTCAGGCAATGTGTTTACAATAAGAAACCTAGCAAACTATTTATACCTAGCCCTGAAAAAAAGAAGTGTCTTGATGAGCTAGGTGTTACTGAATATTGTTTTGTCCGTTCCAGTATTCCTGCCTTGCTGTTATCTTCCAGTCGATGTGTCTTAGGAGTTAAGTTTGATAACATCCACCCCCTGTACATGTACATGTATGTACGTACATTATGATCGCAGGTAAAACAGGCTGCGCTGTAAATATGTCTCCATTGAATGGGCCAATGGCCTACCAATAAAAATCTTGACTTGACTAGTATACTAATTAGTAGCTATCTGACTGAAGATTCACAATCTATGTTATGCTGCACCGTACGCCGTGGGTGCAATTACACCAACACTCAAGTTCACTTAAACGTCCGTAGCTCAGTCAGTTTCCCCCATACTAGATCCACGAGACTTGAACACCTTCTTGTTTCAGCAGTCACAGTAGACTACCAGAACACAGCGCTAGTCCTGGCTGTTTATTTATTTCATTTTATTCATGTGTGTGACAGTACAGCTGTGTCTGTGTGTTGAGGGTGATTTGTGTTTGATAGTGTTTGAAACTGTGTATTTATCTGTTTGTATTATCGTATTCTCCCCCCCCCCAACACCCCTCACAATTTTTACCGAAAATAGTCATTGTTGTTAGGGCGGCTCTACTACCCCTGCCTAGCTCCAAGATGGTTTCTGTTGCTTACGCAGCTTCCTCCCCCTTCCGCCCCCCCCCCCCAGCCCGCGCTTCCCCCGTCCACCTTTTCTCCCGTGTGTAAGGCGCTTAGATCTTTCAGGCTAAGGATTGGCACCATAATAATCGTCGTCATTATTATCATTATCATTATATTTCATGACTTTGTCAATAAGGGTAACGGTGAAGTGCTTACCAAAACATGTGTGATTGTTTTTGTACATAGACAAGTAAATAAACATTGTTTACCCTTCTGACACAGGATTCATAGTCAGGCTGATAGCATCCCCGTACCGGGGGCCGTATCGTTAACACTAGTGTTAACGATACGGCCCCCGGTACGGGGATGGGCTGATAGTTACAGGGTGCTTAATGTGGGAGATGAATCCGTAAATGTTGTATCTGTTGGATCTATTTGTTATCTCCCTTGTGTGGTAACTTGAGCAAGTGTTCTTGTTTCTGCACGCGTCTGTCTGACGTGTTGAAGCAGAGACATACATACATGTATGTCTCTGGTTGAAGCATAGAAATATTATGTCATGGACTTCACTTGTCCTGCTTGTTTCCTTATTTCATCTGTAGCTCCTCACATGCATGTACATGAACCAGAATCAGTTTTAATCAGTTGTTAGCGGCACACGATCAGTGGTTTTGCGCCACCCTTGTTTTACACTGCGTATGCTGACCGAAAGCTTCACGGCGCATCTCGAGCCGTGTCATACTGTATCGCCAGCATTACTGTATCACAGTGTATCGCCTGAATTAGTAAAATAAAAGTTAACTTACAATCTTTTTCTTTATGTGTTTTTATCTTGTCCTTTGTACGGTTTTTATGTTGTTTCCATAGTAATGGAAACAACATCATAGGACGGGCTAAATTTTCCACGTTCATGGGCAAGCATCTGTGGTACAAACGCACGTCACTGCCGATCTCCCGCAGAGACGATTATGCAAGTGTAACTCTGACAATGACGTAAAAAAACGTGCGTCATCGATGCTGGCATGTATGGTGCGCCGAACGCGCTTCTCCTCCTCAGTGAGTGCCATCTGTGTGTGTGTGTGTGTGTGTGTGTGTGTGTGTGTGTGTGTGTGTGTGAATTGTGTCCGGGCCCGTTTCTTCGAAAATACTTAACCGAATGGCTTCAAATTTGGGGTATCCAAATATATCAAAATGTTACATTAGAGGAACCAAGCGTGTGATGATTGCTTAAGTGATTTGGGAGTTATCGCCCTTTTGAGACAAGTTGGTTGTCTTTTGTTTACAGGCGTAATATTTATTTAAATCACTCAATTTTTTGGCAGTAGATAGCTTGAATACGGACTCTGAACAGAGTCAATACTAGAAAATGGTCGCTCTTATAGTTTTCATGTAAACCGAGCCTGAGTTGACATTGCACGTGAACCCAGTTCAGATGCCTATTTCTCCGAAAATGCTGAACCGATCGATTTCAAATTTTGGGTTTCTGAATGAATCAAGATTGTTGAATAGAAGGCCCGATCCAGGTACGATTGCACACACGATTTGCGAGTTATCGCCCTTTTCAGAAAAAGTGGCTTTCTGGCGTTTATTTACCTAAACCACTCCATTTTTTGGACATAGATAGCATGAATACGGACTCTCAACTAAGTGAATTTTGGAGGTTGTCGCTTGTATACTTTTGGCGTAAGCCGTACCTGATTAAAGTGCTGGTGAACACACTTTAGATCTCAAAATCGCTCCTACTATACATAGATAATGAGCCTGGGGTGCCATAAAAAAATATACAAAAAAAATTAGAAAAATTCGCTGCAGCCGTTATCGTCAGTTGACTCGAAAATTTGTACTCACAGCACATTTCCTCTACAAGCCACACGCCTCACAAACATCGAACTGAAGAAGAGACGCACGCGCACTGACGTAAAGTAAGTGCGTCATGTTTGATTGACGTGATGCTGGTTTTTTGTGGGGGTGTCTCGCCACTTTCTTTCCGAATTCCTCTGTTTGGAGACGTGGTGTTGTATTTTACTTCTGCTATGTCGCCATCTTCGTGCACTCGCAGAGAAGACACGGGATACAACAGAATACAACTCCAATACTTTACTAACAGAAGATGCGCGGAGAACAAATGTTTGAAAGAAGAGGAACTCAGGACGCTGAGCAGGACTGCTTACATACTGAACAGGTCAGATCTAGAACATTCGCGCAGTATAAGCCTCATTTTGCCGACATCATATTTGACTGACGTAGGCCTAATGCTGGCGTTTCTTGATTATGTCTCGCCATTGTTTTCCGAATTTCTCTATTTGAAGTTTTGTTTTTGCCACAGACTCTGAGCAGTGTAAATACAGTGACAGAACAGCACATAAGTGTAAGAGAGAGAGAGAGAGAGAGAGACAGCGTTTACAGTTTTTAGAAAAAAACACAGTCTAAAGTGTGGCTGCAGATTCACACACACACACACACACACACACACACACACACACACACACCACCTCTCTCCCCAACACGCACACGCACACACAGACAGGCGCGGAAAAAAGATGGAATCTATGTTCATAGATTCAGTGATTCATTGAATTGTGTCATCGACGTCATTCGACACCGAGAATACGATTGGCTTGTCTTTATTGAAAACAAGGGGTCGGATTAGGACCCACGCGATACCTATCAAAATTAATATCCGCCTTAATTCGCTCACACACACCGGCACACAAAGAAACACGTTCACACGCACCGACCTACGCGTGATAGGGTGTCTTGTGAAAACAATGGTCAGTGATTTGACAGGTGTCGGAACTGGCGGATGAGGTGATAACTACCCGCAGAGCTGCAGTGGGCGATGCGCTAATTGCCCTGTCTTTGTCCGCGGTCACGCGTGCACACAAAATTAATTCGCTGTCTTGCCAGGACCGTAGCGAGGGGAGATTTGCACCGTTCGCGGAAAGCGTACTACTGGGAAATTTTTTTTCCGATAGAGAGAGAGAGAGGCTCGCTGACAGTACCTTGTGCATTCGGCTCTGTGAAAATAGAGCAAGCTTTGCCTCGTAATCTCAACTAGTCCGGCGGGCCAGTGGTAAAACAATTTAACTAGTCCGACGGTATTTTCACTAGTCTGCGGGCTTTCGGACGAGTCTTTTCATAATCCCTGACTTGTCTGTTAAACATACTGAGCCGGTATTAATTCGATCTTTACACGCAGTAGCAACACTTCAATTATCATGGGGCTGCTTTCATTGCAAGAATTGTATCAAAGTGATTACGTCAAATGTATTATGCGTCATCCCAGTGAGAAGAAACGTCATAGATTTCAAAGAAAACAACTTCACGTCTCTCTTCCAAAAACAAGATTGGTCTGACAAGCCCGCCGGTCAGTTGTTTCAATTAGAGAGAGAGAGAGAGAGAGTCCTCCCGGATACATGGCATTACAACAGAACGACTGTGACGACAGCAGGTGATTAAATGGAAACAACATATTGGGCTGGTGGCCATCTTGTCTTATATTCAGACCATTCATGTTCGCTCTGATTTTCTGTATTTCCTCCACACCCCAGACGGGACTACAGGAATATAAACACTGCTGACTTTGACTTTGACAGTCTGCACTACAGCGATATTTTCTACACGGACCGTGCACGTTATCGTCTCAAAGGAGACTAACATGCCAAAGGTTAACCGCTGATTATCATGTGGTGCAGTACGGATCCTTTTGAACATCAGACTAGACGGACCGTGATGAATCGACCGCGCGACTGATTGAAGTTTGCAAACTAAACTCTCGCCGTTTTTCGTCACATTATTACGAAGTTACCGCCATCTTTCGAGTTTTACCTGCTAGGTGTAGGTGCGCCAACCTCGAAGCTTGTTGTGCATGCTTAAAATATACTCCATAGATTTATACTTTGACAGATACAAGCCTTAACAGCAAGCTTGTGGGTAGTTTGTATTGAATATTACCACTGCACAGCGTATCACCGATCAAGGGCACTTCACCACCCTGCTCAATCGATTTTCATTTCTGAGTTACACCAGAGAGGCCACATTAATGTTGTCTCTCTGGCTACACTGAACTGTAAGTATTTCACGCGTGACAGTGTTATGCTAAAGTTTTGTTGAAAGGGTAAATGAGGTAACTTTGTTTTTCACTGTTCTAACGACCTCGAAATTTGAAACAGTCGTCAGAGAACCTGATAAATTCAGAGGCAACAAATACGCTAACACTTCTGACAGGGATTGGAGAAGGTCATACACTACAGTGCATGCACGGTGTTTGTCAACCCGGATGTTGATCTCACGCTGCGAGCGTCCCATGTCAGTGTCACTGAGTTAGTGCAGCCGGACTGGGTCAGACATTGGAGAGGTTCAGATATTGGAGAGGTTCAGACATTGGAGAGGTTCAGATATTGGAGAGGTTCAGATAGTGACGACAAGCACTACGGCGACGGTTAAAAATGGCGTGGCGTTGCAGTTCTTAGCTCATCTCCGTCCCGCGTTTTAACTGATGTTCATATGACGTGACCTGCGCCACGGCGGGAAGTCAGTATAGCTGTGCTGCATATGTATCGTGTCGTCAGGTGAAAACCTGTGCTGTTTATGACTTTCTGAGACTGTGAATTGCCACCATGATAGTCATTCCCTAGAATGTTTAATGGGAACACGTACATCTTGTCTGAGTGTTGCTTTTTGTAAACTCGTGATGGGGCATTGCTGTCATGGCGGAAACTGGCATCAGGAGAGCCACTAATAGCACGGACTTTCACCTTAGGCATGAAGATATCTATGTAAATACAGGCAAAATACACTTTATTTGTGTTGCTGAGTACCTGGCCAGCACCAGTTTGTTTGTTTGATAACTTTACCAGCTTCAGCAACTTGTTACTTGTTAGACATTATGGCGTCATTGGTGCTCTCTCTCTCTCTCTCTCTCTCTTGGACGCGGGTGTGTTCTTGTGTGTATTTGTTTGCGTCCTGGTCCGTAGTTGTCGTTGTCGTTAAATATTGGAACCTCTCCTATGACAAACTACGGCACCGAGAGACGCACAAATGCGGCCCTGACAGACCGCCGTGGCTAGGGTAGTGACTGGCGGGGTCCTATATGACATGTATATCGGGAGGACCGCAGATACTGTACCAACAATCCGTGCTGAGAACAGAAAACAACGAACGGCGTCAGCACACAACGCACGGCGTCAGCACACAACGCACGGCGTCAGCACACAACGAACGGCGTCAGCACACAACGAACGGCGGTCAATCCTCGGTACACAGTGAGGACGGTTGCCATGACATGACATTCTCATTTGTGTTTTTAATAAAAGTTTATTTTTGTCTTTAATAAAAGGACGACCAACGATATTTTTGTGTGTTACCAACTTGTTCGGGCAACGTCAACTTTAGTAGAAAAGGGGCATGTAAACAAAAAAAATGTTTATCGTCTTTAACAGCAGGTTTGCGTAACGGACACATCACTGCGGAATCACTGGCTTGTTTGCCGTTAATGGTAGCAGCCCAAGTCGGACCGGAACTTTGTGTATATTTTACACAGAGAGAGAGAGAGAGAGACTTTATTTATCAAGGACAAACTCCTAGATAAGGTGCGCAGACATGTCTACAATCTTGTCCTTGCTACCCCCCCCCCCCCCCACCCACCCGCCCCCGAGGATCAAGGACCGGTACCCAATCGACCCCCCCCCCCCCCCACACACACACATACACCCTTCCCCTTTGAGTTGTTTTTAGCTTGCCCACCAATTTTTTCCTCTCTCTAGTGGCTGTTCCCCCCTCCCTCTTCCATTTTCGCCTCACCAGTGAGAACTACACATACCTATACAGCACTGACAAATTTGTAAGTTAATCAGCAGTCACCAGACTTGTTGATACGGTAATAGTAGTAGTATGGTATCGTGTATTTCACCAGAAGCCTGAGGTCTAATAGTTACAGTTAACGTAACATGTGTCGATACACACTTATTTCTTATCTCAAGACCTTTGTAAATGAAGAAGGCCACACTTCCCATGACGGTAAAGCTAATGCTTGCATTAATGGAAAAAAATCTGACCAATTTATGTGATTGGGAAAAGATGTACCCGGTACACCCAGCCCTTCGGTCCTCCGTGAACTAAAGCTCCTAGAACACTTAGCAATCTGGCCATTCATTATAAAATCTGTTGCAATGACGCTGCGATAACTGTTTGGTTTCTATTGTCTGTCTGTCTGTCTGTCTGTCTGTCTGTCTGTCTGTCTGTCTGTGTTTACGTAAGTATACTTGCATATAGATACGTCGTAAGAGTAGAACAAAATGGCTACCCCGAGGTAGACACGTGCGGACATGTACACACAATGGTCGCCACGCAATCATTGCCTTTTTAAGTGCATGCCCGTGTATCCAACTATATATGTCTTGATCTTGTACGTGCCTGCTCCTGTAAGTATTTGTGTATGTATATATATTTACTGAAAAAGAGAGTAATAAAAAATTTAAAAAAAATAAAAATCTTAAAAAAGTGTTACCGGAATTTTTTTTTATTTTTATTTATTTTTTATTTTTTTATTTTTTATTTTTTTTTTTTGGGGGGGGGGGGGGGGAGATTTTCTGTCCCGCTCTCTTCAGGGAATGGAAATTTCCAACACACTTCACCTCCTTTACTATAGCAAAGTTTGTGGCACTTCAAACGTGCACTCCCACCCTGAAGATTATGAGTGTGCATGTCTCATGCCTGTGTGGTTAAGCTCTGTCAGATGAGAACTTTGCACTAAAGAAGTCTTGTGTGTATTGTATGGGGAAGCGTGCAGAGAGTGATATGATTTTTTTTTCAAGGGGGGGGGGGGGGAGAGAGAGAGAGAGATGATTTCGACCGAAGAATTGAGTTTTACTTCGACTCATACTAGCAGTTTCTCGGTCAAACATTACTCGGCAAACTCGTGTGGTGCACTATCCGTTTACAAGGGGCAGCTCATTGTGGAAAATGTATTGACGCTGCACTTGAGTGTCATGGTGATAGTGTAGGTAGAGTGTCGCCTGACGTTCGCTAGAAATATTGTGTTCATTCAACGAGTGAAGCAGAAGACTTGCTTCATAGCGCTCCGTCCTCTTGTGCGACTACACTCAGCAGGGATTGTCACTCTTCTCTGAATCTGACAGGAAGAGAGAAAAGAAGAGAGGTTTTACCATCAATGGTTTCATGTATGTTGATTAGTCTTTTGTTACTGCTGCTGTTTTAATGCTAATGGTGGCTTGTCTTCTGTTCTTTAGTGATGATGGTGGTCTGTTTTCGTTTGTTTTGTAGTGATGACGGTGGTCTGTTTCTGTTGTTCTTTAGTGATGATGGTCTGTTTTCTGCTGTTGTTTAGGGGGAGCCGGGGTGGCCGAATGGTAGAGCGTTGGACTTCTAATGCTCGGGTCGTGTGTTCGTATCCCGGTTGGGGCCAAATATTTGTGCTGGCTTTTTAATCGTTTGATATCACCCGTACGTGGCGGAAAAGGACATTAAGCTTCCAAAACACCCGCCCACCCTGCTTTTGTTTAGTGGTGATGGTGGCCTGTTTTCTTTCGTTGTTAGTGGTGATGGTGGCCTGTTTTCTGTTGTTGTTTAGTGGTGATGTTGGCGTGTTTTCTGTTGTTGTTTAGTGGTGATGGTGGCCTGTTTTCTTTTGTTGTTTTTTGTGGTGATGGTGGCCTGTTTTCTGTTGTTGTTTTGTGGTGATGCTGGCCTGTTTTCTGGTGTTGTTTAGTGGTGATGTTGGCCTGTTTTCTGTTGTTGTTTAGTGGTGACAGTGGCCTGTTTTCTGTTGTTGTTTTGTGGTGATGGTGGCCTGTTTTCTGTTGTTGTTTTTGTGGTGATGGTGGCCTGTTTTCTGTTGTTGTTTTGTGGTGATGCTGGCCTGTTTTCTGTTGTTGTTTTTGTTGTTGTTGTTTGTTTGGTTTTTTTTTGGTGATGGTGGCCCAATTTCTGTGGTTGATTAGTGGTGATGGTGGCCTGTTTTCTGTCGTTGTTAGTGGTGACAGTGGCCTGTTTTCTGTTGTTATTTAGTGGTGATGGTGGACGTTTTGGGTTGTTGGTTTTATATTGTATTACTTACGTTGTTGGTTGTCAGCAATGTTTTAGCCACAATGGCTTTGCCACTGGACAAAAACAAACCAACAAAGTAATGCCACTATCTTATTTGAACCGTTTGAAAGCACAGAACCTCTTCGCTTAATGGAGTAAACTGAGATAGACTGGACAACAGAAGTAACGTTTCATGATTTCTTTCTTTGTTTGTTAGTTGGTTTGTTTGGTTCGTTGGTTGAGATGGTGAGTGGGTGAACTTTTCACGTTTATGCAAATATGTGTTGATGTCTAGAGAGTCCAAACTGACCTTGCGGAAGGATGGCATCAGCTTCTCCATCTCGACAACTGTCTGTCACCGACTGTCCCCGCTGTCGTTGTCTGTGTGTGGGCCCCACCATCCTGCCCTGTGGACACGTCCTGTGTAGACCATGTCTTCGCCAGCTACTGGAACAGCAAGGGCCTGTCCCAACATGTTCTTCCTGTTGTCACAACATCCCTAGGGGGCAGGGGCAGACAATCAGTGAACAGCTCGATCAGTACTGTAAAGATCTCGTTCTTCAGGAAATTGTAGCTGATCACATTTTCAAACGAAGTGATTCGTCTTGTCAGACATGCTGTAAACCCGCCTGGACAAACGTCTGTCTGGACTGTGGAACCTTTTACTGCATACACTGCTCGGAAAATCATCGGACAGAGCATGCAGCTGACTGTCACACTGTAGTGGATCCTCGACAGGTCCTGATATCAGCGTCACCGACCACATCCAGACCTCCCGGACATGAGGATGTTTCACAGACCAGCACTTCATTGTTAGAGTTTCAAAGACAGGAAGTGAAACTTCTTGAGGAGAAACACTCTGACCATGGTCGAGTAGAAAGTGATCTTGATGAGTTGATTGCAAAACTACAGAACGGAAGAGACAGAGTGCGGGATCAAAAGCATCTCTTGCATATGTACACCACTCGTATGCCTACAACCATCAACACGACGTCCATGAGAGAACGTCTGCGTCGCGTGCGAGAAGACATCCGCCTGCCCACAAGGGAAATGCTGCAGGATCTGAGGCGTGAGACAGACAGACTGGTGGCCCTGTGGATGGAGCCAGTGGAGGTTCAAGTGTGGAAATCATCTGATGGTATAAATTCATGTCCTTTATAAAGCTTTTTTCATGGTGATGGTGATAACGAAATGTACGATGTTTGCTTTCGGACACGGTGAGTGTTCATTAATGGCAGAGCCTAAACTTTCGCACGTGTATATTTGCGGGGCATAATTCTACATTTCAATTCCTCCTTAGCGCAGGTACGTACATTCCTGTTTTAGTTTTAGCAATATGTTGTTAGTTCAATGAAAAAGAATTTTGTTGTGTACACAGCGTGTGCAAGATCATCTTTTGTGTCCAAATTGTCTCAAACTGACGATTCATGTGTGACAGATCATGGCGCGACATCAGCTGTAAAAGGAACCACAGAGTGCGTGATGGTCACTCCCAAATCTACCATCATCAACTTGGACTCGGGCTCGGTCTATGTCGAGCAAATTAATGATGACGTCATACATCGGACAGGTATGTGTGTCAGTTAATTTCATCTCACGTTTCTAAAAATACTCAACTCAGGGCATTTAAATTAGAGAGACCTTACTCATACTAATGCATCATCCAGACATTTCTTCTTCTTAGCACACGTTACTGGTTTCCAGTCACAGCACGAATCAAACACAAGATCCTGTGTCTGACCTTAACTTCCTTTTTACCCGAATTCGCATCACCCCACCGGCTACCCTACCAAAGAATTTGGTTCTTCCAAAGTCCTGCTCTGTGGAACAGCCTTCGTTCTGAAATCCGTCAAAGTCATTCTGTCGATTCTTTCAGAACAGTTTTGATACATTTCCCTACCGCGTGCGGGGAATCCGCGTTCGTGAGAGCTCTTCCACTTTGGGCATATGATATAGGCGAGAGTCAGGCATGAGTAACGGTTCCTTAACGGCTCTTTTGCAAGGGAGAACAATTTGCCTACATGCTCTGTTTCAAGATCTGAAATGTTCGTCGTCTGTGTCAGTGGTGGAGAGAAGGCAATTACTGACGGTTGCTGAAGCCGCCATTTAGGTGTACACGTGCATGGTCAGTGAGGAGGAGTCTGGCGAAAGTTATGATGACCCGGGTGATAGTTTTGAGCCAGAATTTCATTTTCGTGAGGCCACTGGTGCACAACATCAGCGACCCAAACGTACTTGGTAGGAACTGAGTGAAAACATCCACTGTTTCAGATCATTCTGCGTGTGTAAATTTATTGTAAAAGATTACTATTCTTAACTGTACCTGTACCTTAACTGTAACTTAAACCCTAAAAACTCACTGATTCGCTCACTAACTCATTCTTAAATGTACATTTGTTTCTCTCAAAAATTTGTGACCCAGTTAAAGACGTGGCGATCGCCAAGATAAACTGGTCCGAGAACTTGGCAAGAGTCCAGCGTCAACTGGAGGCAGAAAAGGTCAAAGGTCAACAACTGCACGCGGAGATGGTCAGAGGTCAACAACAGCTGGCGGCGGAGAAGGTCAAAGGTCAACAACAACTGCAGGCGGAGAAGGTCAAAGTTCAACAACAACTGGAGGCGGAGAAGAGAAGGGCGGAGGCAGAACTGGCGGCCCTGTATCACACTCACCAGAAGGAGAAGACGAGAGAACGGGAAAGGGTGGAGACATTTTATACCGGGATACAGCAGAAGAAGACGAGCTTGTTGAAACAAGTGATGAAGAGGATTGAGGAAAAGGATGTGCTGTCCAAGCTGGTGCAACAACTGAGTGAGGAGTTTGACGTCCGTCTGCTGGCTATCGACTCTGGCCTGAGGTTCCTGATGGACGTGCCAGTTGAGGAGTGGGAGGGGGTCAAAGAGTTACAAGAAAAGCTTCAGAAAATTTTGGAGGATGCGCTGTTGCCGAAACAGGAGAAAGAGAAAGTGACGTGGACGGAAGTGACATCATGCAGTACTCAGACGGGAGATGCGGACGTGAGACTCGGCCAGCCACTACCTACACACGTGACTACAGACGCTCAGGTGTGTGTGTGTGTGTGTGTGTGTGTGTGTGTGTGTGTGTGTGTGTGTGTGTGTGTGTGTGTGCGCGCGCGCGCCCGCGCAAGAGAGAGAGAGAGAGAGAGAGAGGGAGAGAGAGAGATACGATACGATACGATACGATATGGTTTATTCGGTATAGGCTGTCGGCCCATTAGAACTGGGGAAGGTGGGGGAAAGGGATGTACAACATTGCCGATGTAGTCAAATGTACAGCAGCATTGTCATTTACACCGCGTCATGGTAATCCATGTCCGGAAAAGTCAGTAGGTTTATATCAAATGTATATCAGCATCCGACACAGTCTACACGATCGGAGCACCGAGCCTGGAGACACTGGGATTCACTGACTACACCACTGTCTGGAATAAAGTTACAGAAGGTCGGCGACTGAAAACAGCTCAACGTGGGTGTTCTATACTTATCCCAGGAGGGCTCTCACAAGTTTTGTCACAAGTGTTAAAACACTGTCAAGGTCGCGGAAATCGTCGTCGTACTTTGGATCATCCACTTGTTGCCACTTATAGAGACACGACATGAAATCCTCTTCTCTTGCTGTTACTGGCTGTTTCCCTGTTTCATCGAGAAAATCATGATGAATCATCCTCGCTCGTCCGCGATGCAGTTATAATGAGAGAGAGAGAGAGAGAGAGAGAGAGAGAGAGAGATTTTGCTTGATTACTATATGATGTGGGTGGCGTCCAAAGGTAGGATATGCACAGTTTGTGGTGTCTGTGTTACAGTTTTATACCGCAGTAGCAACTGAAGAAATAATATTGATTAATATTGCCATTTTTATGGCAGACACCAAAAGAAGCAGACGCTAGTGGAAATGAACACCAGCAGACAGTAACAGAAGGTACCACTGGTAGTGCGAAGGATACGATGTTGCAAAAACAGCAGGGAAAGGAAGTGACGTCAACGGAAGTGACATCATGCAGTACTGAAGCAGGAGATGCGGAGGTGAGACTCGACCAGCCACTAGCTACACACGTGACTCCAGACTCTCAGGTGTGTGTGTGTGTGTGTGTGTGTGTGTGTGTGTGTGTGTGTGTGTGTGTGTGTGTGTGTGTGTGTGTGTGTGTTTCGGTGTCACGGGGAGTAGCAAACAGAGAGAGAGAGAGAGAGAGAGAGAGAGAGAGAGAGAGAGAGAGAGAGAGAGAGATTTTGCTTCCATTACTATACGATACGAGCGGCTTCTAAATATAGGACATGCACAGTTATTGGTGTCCGTGTTACAGTCTCGTAGAGCAGTAGCGATTGAAGAAATAATATAAGTACTGCTAATTTACCATTTCTTTCATTTTTCAGACACAAAAAGAAACATACGCTACTGGAAATACAAGCCAGCAGATACTAACAGCAGGTACCATTGTTTGTGTGTGACAGAGAGACAGCGAGAGAGAGAGAGAGAGAGAGAGAGCTTTTGTTAAACAGAGCACACGCACCCTCCCCGAAAACAAAACTGGCCAGCGCGTGACAAGGTGATACTTACCCTCAGTATAACAAACACCGTGTGTGTTACAGGTGGAGTGAGTGTTGACCCGATGACGGCCACCCCACACCGTGTGTTTCTGTTCACACCTCACTCTGCTGGTGACACTCACAGTAGAGGTCCCTTCATCACGTCTATCGTGGCTACACAGGACGGACAGCGACTTGTTATGATTGACTTTAACAACAAGATGGTGAAGGTTGCTGACGTGACAAACCCGCACACCGTCCTCAGTGTTACACTTGATGATAAACCATGGGGACTGGCCCTGCTTCACGACGGTCGTGTGGCCGTCACAGCATGGAACAAGCGTCTTTACCTGCTTGACGTCAGCGGCCACCCGACCGTCGTGTCGCGGGTACAGACCGCCAGACAGTACAGGGGGGTGAGTGCAGGGACCACGGACGGCATACTCATCGTCAGTAGGCATGGCGGTCCGGTCAGTGTGGATGTGATTACATATGAAGGTAAATTCATACACACGGTGATAGACAGCAACACGCTGATGGATCTGAAATGCCCGGAATACTTGAATACTGTGGGTGGCGACCTGCTTGTGTCGGACTATTACAGTGACACTGTGTTCCGTGTAGAGCTGGCTACAGGCCGTGTTGTTGCCACACTCACTCACCCACACATGAAGGGTCCATGCCAAGTGTGCGCTGACCCGTCCGGTAACGTCTACATCGCCTGTAGTGACAGTGGTTGTGTGCTGGTGGTGTTGGCTGATGGACGGTGGCGGCGACTGCTGGAGGGTTTTCAACACGGGGACGGACCTCGTGTCAGGCCATACGCTGTGTGTGTCACCGGCTCGCGGCTTGTTGTGTCGTGGTATGAATTGTTTGGTTACTCTGTCGTGGCGGTCTATGAGAATGACCCAAAAAGGTGAAGGCTGTCTACATCATTACGATGGTTGAAAAAATAAGCACTTTAATAAACAACAACAACAGAACAAAATAAAGCAGACACCACCACCACTACCCCCCCCCCCCCCCGAAAAAAAATTCCACAGAATAGTAATTATGAAATAATAATAATAATAATAATCGGATTAATATGGGCGTTCTACCCCCAATATTTTGCTCAAAACGCCACGAGCTAAACCCAACACGCTCGCTCACGTGGATCACACACATTCTCTTACGCACTAGACATGAACACATTAGAGTCACGTGGTGCGAAGGGCCAGCTCAGCAATTTCAGTTTCGCAATTTTAGAATTGCAGTTATTTTGGAATTTTGTGGGCTGAACATTTCCAAAACAGAGGGGGAGGAAGCCGGAGTACCCGGAGAGAACCCCGTCGATTGGCCCGAATGAACGGTTTCACATACGAGAAGGAAAAATTCGTCGCCCCGAGTGGGACTCGAACCTGAGTCTTAACCACTAGACCACCAAGCGTCCCGTTCAACAACAACAACAAAACTCGCCTTACAAATTCCGATTTCATAATGTATTACACCCTAAAACATTCAATGATCACTGAAAGAAAACAAACAAACTAAAACGAACAACTACAGTGTATACTGAAATGTATGAAAGGAAGAAGTTCCCCACGCGAAGACTTTTGTCATTGATGACTCTGGCCACAGCAGTGAGCTTTCAGCCAAATGTTGTTACTGTTGGCATTGTTGTGTGGATCCCCATATATGTTCAGCCATGGTAAGCGTTTTAGCACACACCGAAATGGACTAGCATTCAAAACTCTCTCATTCAATAGATTTAGATTGTATTTTCTGTTTTAAATGCCCTGGGCCCGAATGTAAAAGTCGGGGTTAGGGAGATTAGCCCAGGTTAGAGTCTAACCTCGAACTAAACTAACTCTAGGGTTAAATTTTCTGTTTTTTTTTTTTTGTTTTTTTTTTTTAAATCAAGGTTAAATGAATTCCAGCAAGGTGCCTATGCCGTTATAGTGGGACTTTTTTCTTTCTTTCTTCGCTTTCTATTTTATTTAATTTTTTTTTTTAGGTTTCTTTCGTCCTAGTCTGGTTTGGCCCGTAGCCGTGGGTTAAATTAACCTCGAGTTTTACATACGGGCCCTGAGGTGTAATTAGGTTGAAAAAAATCAAACTTTTTTATCTGCATATGATATCACCTGTTTATCGTCAACTATTTAATGATGATGTACCCTACAGCTACAATCGTTGATTACACCAAGTACTTGACAAAACCCCGTGCTGCCATTCTTTACGTGGCCCAGTGATTTCAAGTGATACATAGTTTGTTATTGACCAATACGTGACGCTGAGGGAGCCCATGTAACGTAAGGCGGTCTCTCACTTTCACTCCGCTTTCACATCACAGACATTCAGAAAGGCACGTATGCAAACGTCATTCACTCCCTTTCATTTACACAAGCAAATAATTCTTCCTTTTTGACTGAGACCTTTTATATACACAACAATCACATAAACAAACAATCAGATAATCATTAATCACATGTAGGTCTAAGGCTTAGGCACAAACATAAGCACAGCAAAATTAATACTCTTCTAACAAGTGCTTAAATAATAATAGTAAGTACTACAACGTGGACATAATCCACTAGACAAATCAGACATGAAATAAATATGAAATTGCGATACACGAGATCACCCCCAACAA
Organism: Batillaria attramentaria; assembly: GCA_018292915.2. Classification (NCBI taxonomy): domain Eukaryota; kingdom Metazoa; phylum Mollusca; class Gastropoda; family Batillariidae; genus Batillaria; species Batillaria attramentaria. Next base: position 358,302 of record JACVVK020000170.1, read on the forward strand.
GTTGGTTCATAAGATGCTGCAGACTTGAAGACTTGTTGATCTGGAGTAGAAGAAACTATGTACACGTCCAGACGATTCCTCTGGGAATTCTGGAGATTCAAGACTTTGTTTTCATTCTTCTGGAATGAACAACTGGAAAACACTTCTTCTGGAAGTGACTGGAATATATGCTGGACCGCAGGCACCTTCACACTTATGAAACACTGAGGATGGTATACCCCATCAGACTCAGGAAAAAGCCCCACCTTGATACGGCGCTCGAATGGATGGCTGCACGTAACCTCAAGAGAGTCAAAACACGTCGCTGGCTCGAGGCTCCATAACGACAATTGTAGACTATAAACCTGGTGCCGGTTACGCTGATCAAGCGGACAACAGACTAGGCAGTCAGCTTACCGGGTCTCCGGCGTCAATCGTATCCATCGACCTCAAACAAGGGCGATGTTGTCGGTTGAAAATATCTAATCTCATAGCGGCGTCACCGCACTCGAAAACCGAAATGGTAGGATGTCACACAGGCCTTGTCTCCTTTCAATTTCTCTCTAGACAGCTGCTGCTGCACACTTTCGCAGGAGTGTGGTCGATAACGAGCTGGTTAGCAACTGCCTGTGATTGTGAACGCTCCAGACACACAGTTCACTTCAGGAGAGATTCCAACCGGCCATCACAAGTGCGTTAAAAAGACTGTGTCCTAATTCCCATGTGATGACATCAGTCTGTGACGAAAATTACTGAGCTATGTAATACTTTTTTGTTCCATTTATGCAATACAATACAGTACTACCTGTCTATAACACTAGTTAACATTTGGCACTACACACGAAAATACATTTTAAAAACTACAAACACATAATTACTGAAAACCTCATGTATGTTTTTTATTATATTTTTTGTATTAGTTGTTTCTGGTAACATGGCTTAAAAAAATAGGGTAGGTAGTAGGTGTTTTTTTTTTTCTCGCCCCCCCCCCCCTCCCGTACACACACACATATCCAAGAACAAAGAAACACGGTATTAATAAGAAATGATGCTCTGTGAAACTGTATTTAATATTATAACACACTATCTTACCATATTTCATTCTAATCTTGGGTCCGCGATGGCGCACGACTTCCCTGACGACAGGCGCATGAAAACTGAAACTGGTCGTGCTTGTTTTTTTTGTTTTTTTTCCAGCAGCCAAAAAAAATTTTTAGGGTCGGGGGAAAAAAATAGGGTCGGTCGGGTTACCAGAAACAACAATTTTTTTGGGCCTAAATGCGGTTTGTCACAGCCCACAGTTACATTGTTCTTGTCATTGTCTTTGAATGTTTTTTTTTTATATTATGTTTGTGAAGAGTTACTATAGAAACAGGAAAAGGTTTGACTTGGAGAAATATTTATCTCAGTGATGATTTAGTAATTAGCGGTTTTATTTTGCGTGTGCCATAGGACGTAAATAATAAACAGAAAAGGGCTTTATGGTCCATAGCGGCCTTTTTTTTTCCTTTGATCTCTCCTGTGGAATAAGTGTCCGTATTTTTTTAGTGCTGGATAAATCATGTGACACAGAGCACGGCATCATGACAATCAGGCAGGGTTCCCTGCCAGAGGGTTCTTTCTTTCAGATGGAAAGAACAGAGATACAGCCTTTTTGGCAAAAAAACCATCGCCATCGATGAGCAAATACATAGATTACTACTACTCTCTTGGTGAGAACTCGCTCCCTTTGTCAACACTGACGATCGACGACTCTGTGTGTGTGTGTGTGTGTGTGTGTGTGTGTGTGTGTGTGTGTGTGTGTGTGTGTGTGTGTGTGCGCGCGCGCGCGCAAATTGTTGGTATCAGTGCGGGAGTACGCGGATTGAGTCACATTGTGAGAATTTAAATTCATTACTGTTTTCATTATATTTTTGTTCTCCTACAGCGATTGGCGGAGAGCCGCGGGGTAGCCCTTGATGTACCTCCAAGGGAAAGGTGGTTGATCTTTTGGCAAACAAAAGGTGATAGCCACGTAAACAATGCCCGAGTCCCTAACTAAAGCCTACCAGGCTTACAAAAAATTCACTGTAAAGGGAAGACACACACACACACACACACACACACACACACACACACACACACACACACACACACATATATATATATACATTAGACAACAGAGAGCAGAGGCAGATATGAAAAGGGGAGAGGCAGACCGACTGAGCATAGGAGTGAAAGAAAGGAAATGACAATAAACTAATTTTGAATTCGATTTCGAATTTGAACATGATTGGTCCTTTATAATTTTTGACAGGGGTGACGTTACAATACATGCCTGACTAAACATTATAAGTGTCACCATACGAAAAGCTCCAACAAACACACGAACAAACAAAACGAAGAAAAACGACAACAACAATAAACCAATAAAACAGAAAACAACAACAAAATATCACATTCAGTGTATTTCGAAAAGAAACCTATTCATCAAAAGGCAAAACACTACACCAGGAATTGACAATATACACTGCGTGTCAAACAGGGTGTATCTGAAGAAAGTTAACTCGCTCTATGATGAGAGATTTTTCCCCACAGTAGCGTACTAAGATGGTTACTTCCCTTTGACGGGTACAAACCAGTTGTGATAGCGCTGCATTTAGTTCCGCGCTTTATGACTTTATGATTTGGAGTTGGCGAATACATAAATCGGATCTCTGCAGCCCAGCGTTGTGAACGTGAGGGTGGGTGGGTGTTTGGGGGTTTAACTCTTTGACGACGAAGCACAATTTCTAACACGCGATTTCCTATAGGAAATCGCGTGTTAGAAATTGTGCTTTGGGAAATCGCGTGTTAGAAATTGTGCTTCGTCGTCAAAGAGTTAACGTCCTTTTCCACACGTACGGGGCAACGATGAAAAAGCCAGCACAAATATTTGGCCCCCGCCGGGATACGAACTCACGACCCGAGCATTGAGAGTACAACGCTCTACCATTCGGCCACCCCGGCTCCCCTGTGAACATGAAATCCATAGCCTTAGCATAGAGGGAGTTAAGGAATGACTACTGGCGAGCTGAGTGATCTGCAAGAACTGAAATGGAGCGACGTAAGTCTAACGGTAACCGTGTTGTTTCCATGGTTACTGACCAGGCTACAAAGAAACTACCTTATGTTTTGAAAGTTCACGTCTTCGTACGCCTGTACAATCAAAATACTCTACACCTTTAATGACTAGTAGAGCTCGTAATGCACTACAATGTTGGTTATACTCTGCGCGAGCGGTCGCAAATTCAAATTCTCTTTCTCATATCGTCAACACATCCGCTCGGTGTGTTAGCCGCGTCATTGTGTACCCCTTCTGTTTTTTCAGCTCCAGCCTGTGAGGCGTTGTCACTGTGCAGGTGTATCATTGGTGTGATGCTTGACACCGCCAAAACAGCCCAGTACGATTTTTAAGCTTATAGATATGAAATATTTGCCATTTATTTGAAAGACTCTCTTCCGGTATTCAGGCATTTCTACGCTGACACGTGGTGTCGAACTGTTTTGATGATGTCTGCATGACATCGCACCACATAGACATCTTCAGGCATTTCTAGGCTGACACGTGGTTTTCAACAGTTTTGATGATGTCTGTTTTGATGATGTCTGCATGACATCGCACCACATCAGTAAACATCTTCAGGCATTTCTAGGCTGACACGTGGTTTTAAACGGTTTTGATGATGTCTGTTTTGATGATGTATGTTTTGATGATGTCTGTTTTGATGATATCTGTTTTGATGATGACTGCAGGACATCGCACCATTTAGACATCTGCACATTCACAGCGTCTCAAAGGCTGGCACTCAGCTAGTCACGGCTACCCATGCGTGTTCGGGGACTCCACAAGAGGGTCACCGAGACTATCACTGAGCCAATAGACGGCTACTTATAATCCCTATAACGATACATCATAACGATACATGACTACAGTGGACTCCACTTATAAGGACCTCCGATATAAGAACCATCGCTTATAGGGACACCCCAAAGCAGGTCCCTGCCAAAGTTGTTCTTTGTGATCACTTATTAAAACTCGCATAGAAGAACCCTCTGATATAGGGTCCATCGCTTATATGGACAGCACTTGCTAGGTCCCCACATCAAACTTTCCTCGGATATAAGAACCGCAAGTAGGAATGATCATTTCTAGGAAGTCTGCGATTATTCTATTTTTGGAACCCTCGCTTGTAAAGACACCATCTGCTTGTTCCCAACACGACCTCCCCTCGGATATAAGAACCGAAAGTAGAAGTTATGCTAGGTTCATTTTCGTTTCGTTTCATTTCCCGGAATTTCCAAGAAACATTTCTTCTACAAGATGGCGGAGCGTCAGAGAAAAACATTGTCTCTCCAACAAAAATCGAAATAATTAGAGAGGTCGAGCGTAACTTGGCCAATAAATTTCCTTGTATCCTTGCATTCTTTAAAGTCATTTTGTCAAAATGTGATCGTAACTCTCTCTCTCTCTCTCTCTCTCTCTCTCTCTCTCTCTCTCTCTCTCTGTCTCTCTCTCTCATTTTCATTAAGACAGCTATTGTTACATAACTTCTAGAGTTATTTGCATTAAATTTATGTTTCACGTACGCAAACTGAAGAAGTAAACTATATTGCATCGAGATCAAGCCAACCAGCAAGTTCCACTTCATTGACGCAAAGGCTTAAACAAGCAAGAGATTGCCGTGGACACACACACACACACACACACACACACACACACACATACACACACACACACACACACACACACACACACACACACACACACACACACACACACACACACACACACACACACACACGCACGCACGCACGCACGCACGCACGCACACAGACCATTAGAGGTCGATATACGACTCTTTTTAGCTTGTCCACAATATTTTCTTCTTTCCTTGGTTATAAGAACACACACTAGCACAACTGACCTTATATCCGAGGTATGCTTATAAGAACCCTCGCTTAAAAGGACACCCAAATGCTGGCCCCGGCGCTGTTCTTATATCCGAAGTCCACTGTATTACTACTAATCGCCGCCTGGAGACGGTGCAGACAGACTTACTTTATGAATTTTCTAGGACTCAGTGAAACAGACCAGTAGGTATACATCAAAGAGATTTTGAGAGGGATCAATGTACTGATGTGGACACAGTAAGCTACACGTACTATGACTGTGAGACTTGTAGGGCTGTGTTGGAGTTGGTGTCGTGATCTATACGATACACAGTTCCATCAGTGAGAACCTTTGTAGCAAGCAGGTCTGCATGACTACACTGTAATGTTAAAATGACTGCCGCACAGAAGCTGGGGTAAACAAGGGGAGATGCAGTTTATCAAATAAGTATGGAACCCTAACGATATCTGGAAACTTCTCTTACATAATTTTGTAAGTTTCCTGTTTGTCATCCATACATGTAAAAGGTTTCATATATATCCGGCAAGTGTATGAATCAGATTTTAAAATCCAATAAACTCTCCTGTGTGGAACAGGTGACATACAAAACGTAAAAACAAGTTCTACCCTAATTATTTTGTTCTCGTTTTAAAGTTTATCAGCACGAGTCAAGCGGTACAGTCTTGTTACAACTGACAACAACGACAATAATAGTCATGCATCAGTAAACTCGCGCTATGTACTTTCCTCTTCATTGTCACGGACGATGCACACCACTAACGTAATATTACCCGGCTGTTCACGTGGCATATTGCAGGATGAGCAAGTCTCACTGTGTCAGACTCGTATTCCGCACAGATGCTACCACCGTTGAGTAAGCGGCCGTCCTTCCAACGTGTATTTTAGAGCTTTGTAAACTTTCTTTTGCCCCCCCCCCCCCCTCCCCCAACTCTTTGCCAGTTCCAGTGGTTCCTCCCAGGTGATTTGTAAACTTGTTTGTCGCCAGCGACCACGTGCTATTTGCACTGAGACGGCCCGGCGCAGCCTGCTTAAAGATAATGAATGCTTCAAAAACTCACTGACGAAATAGAACTCGAGCCATTTGACATGCTGCCTGTTTCTGATTAACAAAACAGTGCAGCCAGTCACAGTGCAGCCAGTCACAGTGCGCCACTGCTGCGGCAGATGAATCACACGTGTGGTATTGTCTGTCGGATTATTAGACGGTTTCTGCCAGAACGTCCTGTCTCTCCTCTTTCCATCTGTATCGATGGTAGGAAACCCTCGATTTGCTTGACAAAGCTGCCGTGTAATGGCACAACGGAGTAAATCTATGACGCCATTTTGTGAAATAATGTCATTATGTTAATGTCTTTCATCTTGGATCACCCCTTTTTTCCATCAAATGGCGCCATAGAGTTACCGTATTGTACCACTGCAAGACAGACAGACATCAGATGTAGTTCTAATGGATTACCATGGGGAATCAGAGGGCGTGGCTACGAGCCTGTGGGCTAATAGCTCGTGCACCACGTCAATGATAAATCTTGGCTAGAGGTACGACCTCGACCGCTTAGCCACGTGACTGGGTGACTGGGGGACACGTTAGTTTTGTTGATGAATTGGATTTCGTGTCCACAATGTGAGCAAGTCGTCAACGTGAGGTAGACTGTATTCGTCTGTTGCAGTATAGGCCTACCTGTGTTCTTTTGTTACATTGAAATAATGGATTTCACATAATGATTTGCAGCGACAGTCATGCGCTGACTACAACACCAGTTCACAATACAAAACAAAAGAGTGAGATCAAATTGCATCTGTTGTGCTCTGGACCAAGTTAGATCCATGGAATCGCGTTATTTTTTTTCTCCAAATTATGACATCCTCAATCACCCTCAATATTGGCAACGTCTTCCAAATTCAAAACTTCTGGGCACCGGAAAATAGCTTGCTGTTTTTGGTAGTTGGTGAGAAAGAAAGGGGCCGTTCATCGACCCCCCCCCCCCCCAAAAAAAAAAAACAAAAAACAAAAAAACACAAAAAAAACAACAAACCAAACAAACAAACAAACAAAAAAAAAACAAACCCTGACTTGTACTAATATTACGTTTGTGCAATTCAAAGGTATGTATGTGCTCATATTTGAAAATTAAGACTTTAGCTGAGGGTACTCGTCGTTAAAACGTTTGTTGTGGCCTTGCACCGGAAAAACACCCGTCCGTTTTGTTTAACCCCCATAGTGTTGCCTTTAACTCTGCACCTGAGTGTCATTGTATCCGCGGATATCTGATGTCTCTTTGCCCTGCTGCATAGACGCTGACTTCTTTGTCGTTGGTTAGATATCTTGCCCATATTACACTGTCGGGTAGAACACGTGTTGCGTAGATCTCCGTCCTCTTGTGCGCCAACGCTCAGCTGGGATTGTCGCTGTCTTGTGAATCTGACAGGGGGAGCAATAGAAAAGGGATTTTAACATAAACGGTTTCAGGTATGTAGTCTTTTGTTGTTGGTGGTTTACTGATGGTGGTGGTCTGTTTTCTGTTGTTGTTTAGCGGTGATGGTGGCCTAGCGCCTGTTTTCTATGTTCTTGTTGTTTAGTGATGATGGTGATGGTCTGTTTCCGATGCTGTTTAGTGATGGTGGTGGTCTTGCTGTTTCTGTTGTTGTTTAGTAGTGATGGTGGTCTGTTTTCTGTTTAGTGATGATGGTGGTCTGTTTTCTGGTGTTTAGTGATGGTGGTCTGTTTTCTTGTTTAGTGGTGATGGTGAACTGTTTACCATTGCTGTTAAGTGATGATGGTGATTGTTTTGTTGGTTTATACTTTAAGTTTAGATGCTGCTTCTGTTCTGCAACACCGTTAGCCACACTGGTTTCTCTACTGGACCGAAAACACACTAACAGACAAACTGTTACTTTTCCATTTCAAAAACAATAAACACAATGACAGTTCCTTTCGAGTAATGAAGCAGAACACCAAAAGTTACATTCAGAGGTTAACTGGAACGGCCTCCCCTCTCACATCCGTCATTCTCAGACGCTGGCAGTTTTTAAGTCTCAACTTAAAACACATTTTTCTCCATGCAGTAGACCTTGACCTGTGTCACAAGGGAGCCATGGAGGCTTTTGCCTTTCTAGTTAATTTGTTTGTTTTGGTATATCAGTTGGTTGACATAATGAGTGGGTGAGTTTTTCATGCGAATGTGTGCAAACCTCTAGAGAATCCAAACTGACCTTGCGGAAGGATGGCATCAGCTTCTCCATCTCGACAACTGTCTGTCACCGACTGTCCCCGCTGTCGTTGTCTGTGTGTGGGCCCCACCATCCTGCCCTGTGGACACGTCCTGTGTAGACCATGTCTTCGCCAGCTACTGGAACAGCAAGGACCTGACCCAACATGTTCTTCCTGTGGTCACAACATCCCTAGGGGTCAGGGGCAGACAATCAGTGAACAGCTCGATCAGTTCTGTAAAGATCTCGTTCTTCAGGAAATTGTAGCTGATCACATTTTCAAACGAAGCGATTCGTCTTGTCAGACATGCTGTAAACCCGCCTGGACAAACGTCTGTCTGGACTGTGGAACCTTTTACTGCATACACTGCTCGGAAAATCATCGGAGAGAACATGCAGCTGACTGTCACACTGTAGTGGATCCTCGACAGGTCCTGATATCAGCGTCATCGACCACATCCAGACCTCCCGGACATGAGGATGTTTCACAGACCAGCACTTCATTGTTAGAGTTTCAAAGACAGGAAGTCAAACTTCTTGAGGAGAAACACTCTGACCATGGTCGAGTAGAAAGTGATCTTGATGAGTTGATTGCAAAACTACAGAACGGAAGAGACAGAGTGCGGGATCAAAAGCACCTCTTGCATATGTACACCACTCGTATGCCTACAACCATCAACACGACGTCCATGAGAGAACGTCTGCGTCGCGTGCGAGAAGACATCAGCCTGCTCACAAGGGAAATGCTGCAGGATCTGAGGCGTGAGACAGACAGACTGGTGGCCCTGTGGATGGAGCCAGTGGAGGTTCAAGTGTGGAAATCTGATGATGGTAAAATTTAATTTTTATAAAGCTTTTTTCATGGTGATGGTGAAAATGAAATTATCTTATTTCCGTAATTAGCTTTGGGACACGGCGCGTGGCAAAGCTTGAATGGCAAAGCAGCAAAGTATTTTTGCAGACCATAATCATATTTCAATCATTATTAATCATATTTCATCATTATGAATTATTTACAACGCGCTATAGGTTTGTTGTCTACTGTGAGCCGGGTACCCTGTTTTAGTTTTATACTTAAGATATTGTTTTACGACAAAAGGATTTTGCTGTGTACATCGCGTGTGCAAGATCTTCCTTCACGTCCAAAATGTCTCAAACTGCATGACGATTCATGTGTGACAGATCATGGCGCGACATCAGCTGTAAAAGGAACCACAGAGTGTGTGATGGTCACTCCCAAATCTACCACCATCAGCTTGGACTCGGGCTCGGTCTGTGTCGAGAAAATTAGTGATGACGTCACACATCGGACAGGTATGTGTGTCAATATCTGGTCAATGTCATCATATGATTAAACATTACACAGCTCGGGGTATTTACATTATTTAATAAAGCCCAACTTACTCGTACTGATACATCGTCCGACATTTCATCTTCTAAGCACACGTTACTGGATTTCAGTGACAGCACTAATCAAACACAAGAGCCTGTCTCACACATTTACCTCCCTTTTTAACTCTTGACCTGTTAATCTCTCCGGTCTCCTGCACGTATACATTCACTTCAGGACAATTAAACTTCCTTTCTAAATTCTCAGGACCCCATCTACTAGGACCATATTCCTTTGGTCCACGCCGGCTTCGTGAAAAAGCCTCCGTCGTGAAATCCGTCACAGTAATTATGTAACATTTCCAGTTTCAAAAGCTTATCTTTTGGTATCATTCCACGTGCGTAAGTCTACTGTAAAAGATTACTATTCTTAACTGTCAAAAATCAGTTCCTGAAAACTGTCAATGTTAAAGTTTACAACTAACACACATACACAAACATTCGCGCGGACAGCCGACGGAGGATCTATATACAGGCTCACATTGTTACACTTGAGCAAAAAAATACTTTTCTTAAAATGTTAACATTTGTTTCTCTCAATATTCTGTGACCCAGTGGAAGACGTGGTGATCATCAAGTTAGACTGGCCCGAGAACTTGGCGAGGTTCCAGAAGCTGAAGAAAGAAAAACAAAGCCTGTTCCGACAGTTAAAGCAGATGAAAGTCAGCAGTCAGCGCCAACTGAAGATGGAGGTCAGAGGTCAGCAACAACTGGCGGCAGAGAAGGTCAGAGGTCAGCAACAACTGGAGGCGGAGAAGAGAAGAGCGGAGCAGGAGAAGGCGACAGAAGGGGAAAAGGTGAAGACATTTTATACCGGGATACAGCAGAAGAAGACGAGCTTGTTAAAACAAGTGATGAAGAGGATTGAAGAAAAGGATGTGCTCTCCAAGCTGGTGCAACAACTGTGTGAGGAATTTGACGTCCGTCTGCTGGCTATCGACTGTGGCCTGAGGTTCCTGATGGACGTGCCAGTTGAGGAGTGGAAGGGGGTCAAAGAGTTACAAGAAAAGCTTCAGAAAATTTTGGAGGATGCGCTGTTGCCAAAACAGGAGAAAGAGGAAGTGACGTGGACGGAAGTGACATCATGCAGTACTCAAACGGGAGATGCGGACGTGAGACTCGGCCAGCCACTACCTACACATGTGACCACAGACTTTCAGGTGTGTGTGTGTGTGTGTGTGTGTGTGTGTGTGTGTGAGAGAGAGAGAGAGAGAGAGAGAGAGAGAGAGAGAGAGATGCTGTGTGTGTGTGTGTGTGTGTGTGTGTGTGTGTGTGTGTGTGTGTGTGTGTGTGTGTGTGTGTGTGTGTGTGAGAGAGAGAGAGAGAGAGAGAGAGAGATTTTGCTTCCATTACTATACGATACGAGCGGCTTCTAAATATAGGACATGCACAGTTATTGGTGTCCGTGTTACAGTCTCGTAGAGCAGTAGCGATTGAAGAAATAATATAAGTACTGCTAATTTACCATTTCTTTTATTTTTTTAGACACAAAAAGAAACATACGCTACTGGAAATACAAGCCAACAAACAGGGACAGCAGGTACCATTGTTTTGTGTAACAGAGAGAGAGAGAGAGAGAGAGAGAGAGAGAGATTTGTTAAGCAGAGCACACGCACCCTCACCGAAAAAAATGGCCAGGGTGTGACAAGATAATACGTACCATCAGTATAACAAACACCGTGTGTGTTACAGGTGGAGCGAGTGTTGACCCGATGACGGCCACCCCACACCGTGTGTTTCTGTTCACACCTCACTCTGCTGGTGACACTGACAGTAGAGGTCCCCTCATCACGTCTATCGTGGCTACACAGGACGGACAGCGGCTTGTTATGACTGACTTGAACAACAAGATGGTGAAGGTTGCTGACGTGACAAACCCGCACACCGTCCTCAGTGTTACACTTAAGGATATGCCACTTGCACTGGCCCTGCTTCACGACGGTCGTGTGGCCGTCACAGCATGGAACAAGCGTCTTTACCTGCTTGACGTCAGCGGCCACCCGACCGTCGTTTCGCGGATAAAGACCGCCAGACAGTGCTGGGGGGTGAGTGCAGGCACCACGGCCAACACACTCATCGTCAGTTGTATTTTCCGTCTGATCAATGTAGATGTGATCACATATGAAGGTAAATTCATACACACGGTGATAGACAGCAACACGCTGCGGGATCTGAAATGGCCGGTATACTTGAATACTGTGGGTGGCGACCTGCTTGTGTCGGACTGTGACAGTAACACCGTGTTCCGTGTAGAGCTGGCTACAGGCCGTGTTGTTGCCACACTCACTCACCCAGACATGAAGGCTCCACGACAAGTGTGCGTTGACCTGTCCGGTAACGTCTACATCGCCTGTAGTGACTGTGAGTGTGTGCTGGTGATGTCGGCTGACGGACGATGGCGGCGACTGGTGGAGGGTTCTCAACACGGGGACGGACCTCGTGTCAGGCCACTCGCTGTGTGTGTCACGGGCTCGCGGCTTGTTGTGTCGTGTGATGAATACCCTGGTTACTCTGTTGTGGCGGGCTATGACCTCAAAACGTAAAGGTCTTTGTTTTCATTATTGGAATTGTTGGGGGAAAACCCGTTCAAAAACTTTCATCAGAGCAGTTTAATAAACAAAAACAACAATTTCAAAAAAAAAATTTTACCGCAGCAAAAGTATTCGATGATCCCTTTGAACAACAAACGAAGAACAAGTACAATGTAAACTAAAATGTTTGAAATTGAGAAAGAGAAGAAAATAAGAAGAAGACACACCGAAATGGAATAATATTAAAACTTTCTCATTCAGTGAGTCTAGATCCCATTGTCTATTTGAAATGTCCAAAAGAATAATAGTCAGTTTGAAAATTATGAATCTCCAAACTTCTTGAATCGGCATAATTCCATTTCGTGTAGTTTCCCGAAACTACAGGATATATGAGATGCGCATGCCCAGAACCGCCATATCGTGTATGCTTCCGGACGCCATTGCCACGGTTTTTCCATCGGCTCCGTTTGAAACGTAGAATCCGCTTTAATCCAGGGACATCCTTCTAAGGTTTGAAGTATTTTTTCCAAAATCTAAAAATATTTTCCTTTATATAGGATAGTGAGTTAGTTCATGAAGTTTATCAATGGAGGCAGAAAATGCGCCTGGGGCAAACCTAATGGGGGACGATGATCTTCTGTTGGAGGAGATAACCACCTCCCCCTCACAAAAGAAAATGCCCGACTCGGGCAAGAAACATGTGATTCCCCACAAAGTCTTCGACACGAGAAGAAAAACACGGGGAGTAGAAAAGAAGTGGTCGCCGTCCCAGCTTTGGAATGGGAGGAAATGAAGCGCCAAAATGAGCGCATCTTAAAAACTCTTGCCCAGACACTGGGGTCTCATTCTTGTCTGAGTGACAATAAAACAGGGATGACACATTCGAACATGAGGATGATGAATTTCCTCAAAAAACTATTTAAAAAAAAAAAAACGTAGAAGAGAGGACTCTCTTGATGGGGAGATTGAAGAGTTGATGGAGGAGACGCCTCTTGAAAGCGATCCTCATAGCGGTACAGCAAAGGCTGATTTGTCAGATGGCTGGGGGTTGGATGACATCCAACAAGAGTTTGAGTTAGAAGATGAAATGGGAGAAGAGATCCCAGAAAAGCTTGCAAATATCGTGAATACGATGAAAAAAGGAAAGATGACAGAGGAAAAAATTAAGGAAAAGTCTGAAAGGCACAAAAGGCCAGCCAATTGCGACCTAAAGCCAGCGAAGGTGAACCCTGAAATGTGGTCACTGTTGGACCATCCAGCGAAAAGAGCAGACTTGCGGCTTCAAAATGAACAAAAATTGTTGATGACGGCTGCTAGTGCCCTAACTGAAGTGTCATCAAACTTGATGAAGACTGTAGTAGCAGAAAACAAAGAGAGTTTGAGGAGTAGTATGGATTCCATGGCACTGATCATGAAAGCATCACATGAAATCTCTATGGATAGAAGAAATAAAATCTTGAATGCCCCCTACATGAACAAAAAGTACAGAAAACTAGCCTCCCCAGAAACACCAGTCACGGACCACCTTTTTGGTGATGATTTGAAAGCATCCTTGGCCGCAATAGATTCGGCAACCAAACTGGGCCAGACGTTCCAGAATTTCCAAAATTTTAGGGGTAAGAAATTCAGTCAGTACGCCTTCTCAAAAACGGGGACTGGAGAGAGAGAGAGAGAGTCAGTCCCAGAGGGGCCAAGGAAAAAAACGGTGCATGGCAGAGAGGAGGAGCTATGCGAATGCGGGGGCCACTCAACAGAAACCGCTGGGGATGGCACCAGAAACCGTCACAACAGAAACTCTGAATGATTCTACCAAAGACCTGACACAGGTGAGAAAATTGGGGGAGCTAGGTGACGGAAAGACCATTTGAAGCAGGTAGATTAAGAAATCATGTCTCAGCATGGCGTAAACTTACATCAGACCCATTCATTTTGAATATGGTAGAAGGAGTGAGCTTACCAATAGAGGAATTTCCAATCATACAGGTCTGCCCTAAAAATCAAATCCAAGGAAATTTCTGGAGTGAAACTGATAAAGAAATTATAAAATACTTGGAAATGGGGGTGATCATGAGATCACATGAGGCATAGAAAGGGCAGAATGTATCTCCAATTTTTCCGACACTTCTTTTTCAGACAGGAGGCTTTAATGCTATGAACACGGCTAGGAGTGCTATCTCTGCAGTGGTGCAGACTCATACTGATAGGAGCATTGGAACAGACCCTAGGATAGTACGGTTCATGAAGGGTGCCTTTGAGTTGAGGCCAGCCTTGCCTCGCTACAAAGACACCTGGGATGTGGAACAGTTGCTAGGATATATCAGAACGTGGAAGAACAATTCTGAACTTTCACTGAAGCTGTTAACAATGAAGCTGTGTGCTTTGTTGCTATTAGCATCAGCGCAAAGATTACAGACCATACACTTGATAAAAAGGAGTGGATAGAGTTTCACGAACAAGGATGTAGAATACACATTCTGGACAAGGTGAAACACTCTAAACCAGGTAAAAATCAAAGGGCCCTAGAATTTTCCTTATTTCCAGAGAAAAGCCTTTATGTGGTCGCCTGCCTCCAAAAATTACCCTAAAACGATCCGAGAAAATCAGACAAAATAGTGCAAAATTGTTACTTTGCATTGCTAGACCACACGGACCAGCATCAAAAGACACCATTGCGAGATGGATGAGGACGTTGTTGAGGGAGGCAGGTATAGAAAACTTTACCCCTCATAGCTTTCGGAGTGCATCCGCATCAGCGATGATGAAAAGTGATGTCACACTGGCTGATATTTGTAGGAAGGCAGGTTGGGCAAATGTCTCTACCTTCTACAAATTCTATTACAGACAGACCAGCACAAGTGGTGAGACAACTAAAAGCAAAGCAAAACCGGCCCAGAAGCTTATCCTGGATTATACAGTCTAACAGTATTATGAACTCCTTGGTTTCTTCCTGTATTTGTGATGAATCATCAGTAACACTAGTCACTGACATGTATTCCCAGCTGGGGGATAATAATATGCTAGGTAGACGATGAACACAGAAGCAGAACGGTTCATTGAACTATCCTAGCAAAATATGTACAGTATAATTTTGCAAAATGTTTGCTGTATCAGTATTATGTCACATTGATGACAGAGTGGTGCTAGTTTTTTTGAATGAATGCTCATTTGCCCATTTTTTGTTGATTGCTGTGTATACAAATTTGGAAAAGTAAACCCAGTTCTCTTTTTGAGCAAAAGATACAGTCAACATTGCCTTCATGAGGTTGATGGATGAGGTTGTTGTGAGTGATGGTTGCAGCAAATAGGAAAAAACCAACCTACTTTGAAGTCTCATATATCCTGTAGTTTCGGGAAACTACACGAAATAGAATTCAATGCATAAACGAGTACTTACCTTGGGAAGACGAACTTTGTGCAGGATTCCATGAGTGTGGTTTACCGGAACGAAGGGATATATGCCCACCCTTCTAACAGAGACCCACCCCTTAGTAAAACACGTTAATTCCCACAACTTATTGTGAGAGACGGTTGGTTTTTTTCCTGGTGTATGCAAGTCCTATTAATGGATTAGTGGCAAAATATTGATATGTGATCTAGATCATCATAGTAGATGTTGATGATCTAGACTTTGAAATATGGCGGTTCTGGGCATGGGCATCTCATATATCCCTTCGTTCCGGTAAACCACACTCATGGAATCCTGCACAAACTTCGTCTTCCCAAGGTAAGTACTCGTTTATGCATTGAATTATTACCTTACTTAGTTGGATTTTAACGTCCATCTGCACCAAATGTGATAGGAGGTATGCCCTGACTGAACAGGCCAGCTGAACACTATTCAGTCCAGTCAGACTGCCAGGTCGGCCACATTTGATGTAACCTTGACTGTGATGGACAAATTAAACAACCAGTTCCAGTTCACACAGCCAGAGAAAACGAGCAACGTGTTGGAGTAAGTATAGATGTTTTACTTCAGCCTAATGTAGGAGTCGAACTCACACACCTCGCAAAAAATGCAAGATCGCGCATCGACCCTAAATGATACCGTCTCATTCTTGTTAACTATTTACTGATCAATTACCTTAGAGCATCTATGTCACTGTATGTACATATATATGTAATTGCATTGTATTGTCCGGGCAGACTCTACAATTTCCCCGCCGTAGAATGAATGAAGCTTTGCGATATTCCTTTGTGAACTAGGCACGCGAGATTTCTAGGTGACCCGTGTTGATTGCGACTCGTGACAAAACTCCCGTGCAGGAAGTCTCATCTGCTTCATGTGGTTAAAACTAAGGATTGCACCGGCCCCGTAGTATAGTGGTTTATGGACCGGGGACCCGGGGTCGACTTCCAGCCGAAGCAAACGGAAGTTTCCCTAGCTAGGTTGGCTCCCCTACCCAGAGCGACTTTGACTTGTTAAGACACATGTCATGATGTGGATGATTACACGGCCTGCACCGCAGGTGCCGTCGTTTCCGTACCTGGTCAACGCCGGGATGTGTATGACAGGAAGCGTGAAATGCGGCCCTTTCATGCAGCCCCACACCACATGGACCCCCATAGCATCATCATACCATCATCCTCGCCCTCTTTTGCCCAGCTTCCAAGTCCTCCGTGGATTCCACCCATGACCTGGGAGGAATACAAACACAGATGATAGAGAGTTGTGGCTGAAAAACAGGATTGCAAGTGATACATAATTAGTTTGCTGTTTGTGGCCAGCGTTCTGCGCTGTACTGCCCCTACGCCTGCCCCGGAATCCGCTACTCTCGAACCCATGGCCCCTATAGACTGCCCACTGTAACTAACAGTAATAAACTCATACAACATACGTTATCTGCCAGTAATGGTCATTTGTATTGGGTGTTTGTTAGGAGAAGCTGTAAACAGGACAATGTTAAACTTGTTAACACTTTTAATATGTTTCAGTGGTGTTTAAAATTAGCGGTTTTAGTTTGTGTGTGCCATAGGATGTATATAACGAATGAATTCATTCAGAGAAAAAAAGAGGCTTTAGTCTACCCATGCCTAGCTGCAAGATGGTCTCTGTTGCTTACGCAGCTTCCTCCCCCTTCTCCCCACCCTCCGTCCTCCGCACGCTTTCCCCGTCCACCTTTTTTTCCCGTTTGTAAGGCGCTTAGAGCTTTCACGCTAACAACTGGCACCATAAAAATCGTCGTCATTATTATTATTATCATTATATTTCATGACTTTGTCAATAAGGGTAACGGCGAAGTGCTTACCAAAACATGTGTGATTGTTTTTGTACATAGACAAGTAAATAAACATTGTTTACCCTTCTGACACAGGATTCATAGTCAGGCTGATAGTTATAGGATGCTTAATGTGGGAGATGAATCCGTAAATTTTGTATCTGTTGGATCTATTTGTTATCTCCCTTGTGTGGTAACGAGCAAGTGTTCTTGTTTCTGCACACGTCTGTCTGACGTGTTGACGCATAGAATTATTATATGTCATGGACTTTACTTGTCCTGCTTGTTTCATTATTTCATCTGTAGCTCCTCACATGCATGTACATGAATCAGAATTAGTTTTAATCATTTGTTAGCGGCATACGACTCACAACGTGGTTTTGTGTCACCGTTGTTTTGCACGGTCTAAGCTGACCGAAAGCTTCATATCATCAGCATTACTGTATATGTATCACAGTGAATCGCCTGAATTTGTGGAATAAAATAAAGTAATTTTTTTCTTTATGTGTTTTTTTATCTTGTCCTTTGTACAGTTGTGGTTTCTGATATTCAGAGCATTCATGTTCACTCTGATTGTCTGTATTTCCTCCACACCCCAGACGAAACACTGCTGACTTTGACTTTGACAGTGTGCGGTACAGCGATATATTATGCACGGACCGTGCACGTTTTCTTCTCTAAGGAGACTAAAATACGATAAGATTACCACTTTAGTAACTAACAGACATGCTGAGAAGCGTATTATTTGGTGCAGTATGGATCGTTTTGAACACCACGATAGACGGACCCTGATGAATCGACCGCGCGATTGGTTGAAGTTTGCACACTAAACTCTCGCCGTTTTTCGTCACATTATTACGAAGTTACCGCCATCTTTTGAGGTTTACCTGGTAGATGTACAGTAGGTGCACCAACCTCTAAGCTTGTTGTACATGCTTAGAAGCATTGTTACACAGATAGACTTACACTTTGACAGATACAAGCCTAAATAACAAGCTAGTGGGTAGTTTGTATGAATATTACCTCTGCACAGCGTATCACCGTTCAAGTGCACTTACCTACCCTCCTCAATCAATTTTTCATTTCTGAGTTACACCAGAGAGGCCACATTAATGTCGTCTCTCTGGCTACACTGAACTGTAAGTATTTCACGTGTGACAGTGTTATGCTAAAGTTTTGTTGAAAGGGTAAATGAGGTAACTTTGTTTTTCACTGTTCTAACGGTCTCGAAATTTGAAACAATCGTCAGAGTACATGATAAAGTCTGAGGCAACAAATACGCTAACACTTCTGACAGGGATTGGAGAAGGCCATACACTACACTACTACAGTGCATGCACGGCGTTTAACAACCCGGATTTTGATCACAAACTGCGAGCGTCCCATATCTGTGTCGGGACTGAGTTAGTGCAGCTGGACTGGTTCAGACATTGGAGAGGTTCAGATATTGGAGAGGTTCAGTTAAGCTACGGTCACAACCGGCCGTACGGGCTCCTACGGCGGGTCTACGGCCCAAAATCGTGGCAAATCTTGCGAACGGCGCACGGGCGTCCTGCGAAATTTCCAGGTCGCAAGGAGGCCGCAGAGCGCTGCGGCCGGTTTTCGACATAATCAACAAACTCTACGATCACCTGCGATTTTTTACACACTTGCGTTGGCCGCACGGCCACTGTACGGCCAACACACGATTGCCGCAAGTGCATCGTACGACTTTGACCTCTCCGGGCGAGAAAAATAGGTCACGATGGCCGCACGGCGGCCGCACGATGAACGCACAAGTGACGCACGGTTGTCTTGCATGCTTCCCACGAGGAACGCACGATGGCCGCACGTGATCACAGACCGCAAGTCGGTAGTACGATGTTCCCACGATGCACGCACGTGCTCCGTGAGTGCTCCGCAAGGCTGACGCAAGACCAGGTGCGGGCCCGGGGGATGTTGGTGTGCAATGTAGAAGTGTTGCAGTGCTGTGTCAGTGTCTGTCAAGTTGTGTACGTGTCCATAGTTTGTCAAACTCTCTGTTAATAATATCCAAATCCTCTGATGTCTTCTTTCCATAAACAAACTACATGTATATATGTAGGCTGGTCCCTATATGCATGAAAAACGCGCGTCGGCCATGGCCGTCGAACGACCGACGCACACCACGCGTACAGAGCACTTACGATAGCCGTACGGCGCACGCACGACACCCGTAAAACATCGTCAACACTTGCACGAACGTCGTACGAAGGCGTACGACCTCCGTACGATAACTGCGAGGACAACGTACGATCCGTACGGCCGTCGTACGATTTTTGACCAACTGAAATCGCAAGACGTTACCCGTGCGAGACTTGCGGGGAACATACGCCATCGCACGTATATCGTACGCACGATTTGCAACCTTAATTTTTTTTTTCCAGATCGTAGAAGCCGCAGGCCGCAGACATTTCGTGGAGATCGCAAGCATAAAACAATCGTGCGGCCGGTTGTGACCGAGGCCATAGTGACGACAAGCGCTATGGCGACGGTTAACAATGGCCTCGCGTTGCCGTTCTTAGATCATCTCCGTCCCGCGTTTTAACTGTTGTTCATATGACGTGACCTGCGCCACAGCGGGAAAACGGTATAGCTACGCTGCACGTGTAGCGTGTCCTCAGGTGAAAACCTGTGGTGTTTACGACTTTCGGAGACTGTGAATTGCCACCATGAAAGTCGTTCCCTAGAAAGTTTAATGGGAACACGTGCATCTCGTCTGAGTGTGTCTTTTTGTAAAGTCGTGATGGGGCATTGCTGTAATGGCGGAAACTGCCCTCAGGGGAGCCACTAAAAGCACGGACTTTCACCTTAGGCATCAAGATATCTATGTAAATGCAGGCAAAATACACTTTATTTGTGTTGCTGAGTACCTGGCCAGCACCAGTTTGTTTGTTTGATAACTTTACCAGCTTCAGCAGCTTGTTTAATTGTTAGACATTATGGCGTCAGTGGTGCTCTCTCTCTCTCTCTCTCTCTCTCTTGGGCGCGGGTGTGTTCTTGTGTATTTGTTTGCGCCCTGGTCCGTAGCTGTCGTTGCCGTTAATATTGGAACCTCTCCAATGACAAACTACGACACCGAGCGACGTACAAATGCGGCCCTGAGAGCCCGCCGTGGCTATAGGGTAGTGACTAGCGGGGTCCTATATGACATGTATATCGGTGAAGACCGCAGATACTGTACCAACAATCCGTGCTGAGAGCAGAAAACAACCAACAGCGTCAGTACACAACGCACGGCGGTCAGTCCTCGGTACACAGTGAGGACGGTTGCCATGACATGACATTCTCATTTTTATTTTCAATAAAAGGTTCTTTCTGTTTGTTTCGTTTTGTTTTTGATAAAAGGACGACCAATGATATTTTCCCTACACATTCTGTGTTACCAACTTGTTTGGGCTACGTCAACTTTAGTGTCAAAGGGAATGAAAACAAAAAATGTTTTATCGCCTTCAACAGCAGGTTTGCGTAACGGACACATCACTCCGGAATCACTGGCTTGTTTGCCGTTAATGGTAGCAGCCCAAGTCGGAAATTTGTGTATATATAATTTACACACACACACACACACACACACACACACACACACACACAGAGAGAGAGAGAGAGAGAGCTTATCGAGGATAAAATCCTAGATAAGGTGCGCAGACATGTCTACAATCTTGTCCTTGCTACCCCCCCCCCCCCCCCCCCCCCCCACCCCCCTCCGATCAAAAGCGGTACCCAATCGATTCGCCTCCGTCACCTTCTCCCCCACCGTCAACCCCCTTCCCCTTCTTTCTTCTTTCCCCTTTCTTTTTCTCGAGTGTTCCCCCCTCCCTCTTCCATTTTCGCCTCGCCAGTGAGAACTACACATACCTATACAGCACTGACAAATTTGTAAGTTAATCAGCAGTCACCAGACTTGTTGACGGTAATAGTACAGTACAGTACAGTACAGTACAGTATAGTATAGTATAGTATAGTGTATTTCACCAGAAGCCTGAGGTCTAATAGTTACAATTTAACGTAACATGCGTCGATACACACTTATTTCTTATCTCAAGACCTTTGTAAATAAGGAAGGTCAGACTGCCCATGACGGTAAAGCTAATGCTTGCCATAATGTTTAAAAAAAAAATCTGAACAATTTATGGGACTGGGTAAAGATCTACCCGGTGCACCCAGCCCTTCGGTCCTCCGTGAACTAAAGCTCCTAGAACACATAGCAATCTGGCCATTAATTATAAAAGCTGTTAAAATGACGCTGTGATAACTGTATTGCCCACACGTGTGTATGTGGTTTCTATTGTATGTATGTATGTATGTATGTATGTATGTATGTATGTATGTATGTATGTATGTATGTATGTGTTTACGTATGTATACTTGTATATGGATACGTCGTAAGAGTAGAACAAAATGGCTACCCCGAGGTAGACACGTGCGGACATGTACACACAATGGTCGTCATGCAATCATTGCTTTTTAAGTACATGCCCATGTATCCAACTATATATGTCTTGATCTTGTACGTGCCTGCTCCTGTACGTATTTGTGTATGTATATATATTTACTGAAAAAGAGAGTAATAAAAATATATTTATTTTTTTAATTAAAAATTGAAAAAAAGCGTTACGTGGTTTTTTTTTTTTTGTTTGTTTTTTTTTGTTATTTTTTTTTTGGTTTTTTTTTGGGGGGGGGGGGGGGGGGGTATGAACTGTGTCCTAATTAGTAATTTCTGTTAAAAAAAAAAGAAAGAATTTCTGTCCCGTTCTCTTCAGGGAATGGGAATTTCCAACACACCTGTACTGTAGCAAAGTTCAAACGTGCAACTCCAACCCTGAAGTTTGTGAGTGCATGTCTCATTCCTGTGTGGTTAAGCTCTGTCAGATAAGAACTTTACACAAAAGAAGTCTTGTGTGTATTATATGGAGAAGATCGCAGAGAGGGAGAGATAGGAAACTTTTTTCTTTTTATTTTTTGAAGGGGGAGAGAGAGAGAGAGCTCCAAACTTCAAATGTTCATTTCGTTGACATGTTTTCCATTTGAAAGGTCTGGGTACACTTTACAAATCAAAGATAATAATTATTATCTAACAATAAAACAAGTAGCTGAAGTTATTAAACTACTTAACCAAAACAAATTGGTACTGACACATTAATTATGCGCACTTAAGTAAGGCTGCACATACAAAGCTAAGGTTTTGAATTGTTTCCATGGCAACATCTGACCTTTGGTCTACTTTCCAAAGCGCTTGACGATGATTTCATTCTGTAGCTACCGCAGCAAGATCGAATAGGATGCCCCATCTATTGTGAGACCCTTTCCAAGGAAATCAACCAGCAAACTTCCGGCTGCATCCCCAGCAAGCAGACACTATCACTGTCCCAGCAGACTTGATGATCCTGGCTTTTTTGGAGGAGGCGATCCAAGGTGTTTCCATTGCAACTACATGTAGCTACACCCGTGACTACCGGCTCTCAGATGTGTGTGTGTGTGTGTGTGTGTGTGTGTGTGTGTGTGTGTGCTGTTGATTAGAAGCATTATGATATGCTGATTTACTTATACACTTATATGCTATGATTGCAAGTGGCCGCCGCGCCGAGTCACCATGGTACAACAGATTGTGTCAAAAATTATTCTTTTTCGCACGGTGTATAAAACAAGAGAATAAAGTCCTGTTGATCTTGTCTTGACATCAGCGTGTCGTACCAGCAGTGTATTGCACCACACCTCACACAGCCTGGATTAGTGGGTCTTGCAAAGTGGCGATAAGGCGCTAGAATTTCGAGATAACGACAAAACATGCTCTTGCGTGTCTGAATTGCCCTCCAAGGAGGGTGGGTGGGTGTTTGGGGGTTCAACGTCCTTTTTCAGCACAAAGACGGGGCAACGATGAAAAAGCCAGCACACATATGTGACCTTCCATGAGAAAACCCGGCTTAAGTGCAACATTTTTTTTTTTTTTTTTTTTTTTTTTGAGCCATCTTAAAAAACAGCCTTGCTCTTTACAGTGCAAAAACAAACAAACAAAAAAAAAAAAACTCCTTTTAATGTAAGGACAGAACTACCTGATTTTGGCAAAATCTCAATATCGGCCAGATAGCACCCGCTGACCTTTGTTAGCCTCTAGCTCGGAACAGTGGCGTGCGTCTTACGCCGGGTTTTCTCATGGACAGTCACATATTTGGCCGGGATCGAACTCACGACCCGAGCATTAGAAATGCAACGCTCTACCATTCGACCACCCCGGCTTCCCCTGCCCTCCAGGGAACTCACACGTACCACAGTAGCTATATCTGTTTGAAACGCTTTTCTGACACTGTGTGGACATGCAGCTCAAACTAACGATAAGCCCTTTCGAATGCGTCCGCCCCAAAAAAAAAAAAAAAAAATCCAGTGAAGACTTAACTGACAGTGGCATGCGTGGAGAACCCGACAGGAATACGGATTTTGGCTTCGGTACGCGGGAACGTAAACATCAGCATCATCTACAGAAATAAATAACTCCAATGTTTACAGTTTTTGCTGTTGTCTGTACTGCGTGGTTTGCTTTATTGTTTAGTGTGTGGTACACTTTGTTAAATTAAATGAAGAAAAGTTACGGTTTCAACCTCCGTTTCCTTACGGACTGCCTCTGTCGTCAAGAAACACAGATTTGCGTACAGTTTGGAATGCTTATCTTAGAGTTCAAATCAAACAAATCCAGATACGGACGGGGTAGAAATAATTTCTCCGAATTCGATGCCACGATTATAATTATAAACTACAACACAATCATTACATGATTTCCACCGAAGAACTGAGTTTTACTGCGACTTTTACTCGCAGTTTTTCGGTCGCAAATGAATCAACAAACTCGTGTGGTGCACTATCCGTTATCGGGAGCAGCTCATTGTGGAAACTGTATTGACGCTGCACTTGAGTGTCATAGTGATAGTGTCGGAGGTCCGTTGCCTTGCTGCATGTACGTAGAGTGTCGCCTGCCGTTGGTTAGAAATATTGTGTTCATTTAACAAGTGAACAAGAAGACTTGCTACATAGCGCTCCGTCGTCTTGTGTCTTGTGCGACTACACTCAGCAGGGATTCACACTGTCTTCTGAATCTGACAGAAGGAGAGAAGAGAAGAGAGATTTTACCATCAATGGCTTCAGGTATGTTGATTAGTCTTTTGTTACTGCTGCTGTTTTAATGCTAATGGTGGCTTGTCTTCTGTTGTTTAGTGTCTGTGATGATGGTGTTAGCTGTTTTCGTTTGTTTTGAAGTGTTGATGGTGTTTCTGGTGTTGTTTAGTGGTGATGGTGGTCTGTTTTCTGTTGTTGTTTATTGGTGATGGTGGCCCGATTTCTGTTGTTGTGTAGTGGTGATGATGGTCTGTTTTCTGTTGTTGTTTAGTGGTGATGGTGGCCCGATTTCCGTTGTTGTTTAGTGGTGATGGTGACCTTTCTGTTGTTGTTTTTTTTAGTGATGATAGTGGCATGTTTTCTGTTGTTTAGTGATGATGGTGGCCTGTTTTCTGTTGTTGTTTAGTGGTGATGATGGCCTGTTTTCTGTTGTTGTTTAGTTATGATGATGGTGGTCTGTTTTCTGATGTTGTTTAGTGGTGATGGTGGACGTTTCGCGTTGTTGTTTTTATATTGTTTTAATTACTTTGTTTGGTTCTCAGCAATAATTATGTTTAGTCACAATGGCTTCGCCACGGGACGATAACAAACCAACAATGTAATGTCACTTTCTTATTTTAACCGTTTGAAAGCACAGAATCTCTTCGATTAATGCGGCAGACTGAAACACAAAGTTTACAATTAGGTAAACAGATAAATTGGACAACAGAAGTAACGTTTCATGACTTCTTTCTTTGTTTGTTAGTTGGTTTGTTTGGTTCGTTGGTTGAGATGGTGAGTGGGTGAACGTTTCACGTTTAGGCAAATATGTGCTGATGTCTAGAGAGTGCAAACTGACCTTGCGGAAGGATGGCATCAGCTTCTCCATCTCGACAACTGTCTGTCACCGACTGTCCCCGCTGTCGTTGTCTGTGTGTGGGCCCCACCATACTGCCCTGTGGACACGTCCTGTGTAGACCATGTCTTCGCCAGCTACTGGAACAGCAAGGACCTGACCCAACATGTTCTTCCTGTGGTCACAGCATCCCTAGGGGTCAGGGGCAGACAATCAGTGAACAACTCGATCAGTTCTGTAAAGATCTCGTTCTTCAGGAAATTGTAGCTGATCACATTTTCAAACGAAGCGATTCGTCTTGTCAGACATGCTGTAGATCGGCCTGGACAAACGTCTGTCTGGACTGTGGAACCTTTTACTGCATACACTGCTCGGAAAATCATCGGACAGAGCATGCAGCTGGCTGTCACACTGTAGTGGATCCTCGACAGGTCCTGATATCAGCGTCACCGACCACATCCAGACCTCCCGGACATGAGGATGTTTCACAGACCAGCACTTCATTGTTAGAGTTTCAAAGACAGGAAGTCAAACTTCTTGAGGAGAAACACTCTGACCATGGTCGAGTAGAAAGTGATCTTGATGAGTTGATTGCAAAACTACAGAACGGAAGAGACAGAGTGCGGGATCAAAAGCATCTCTTGCATATGTACACCACTCGTATGCCTACAACCATCAACACGACGTCCATGAGAGAACGTCTGCATCGCGTGCGAGAAGACATCAGCCTGCCCACAAGGGAAATGCTGCAGGATCTGAGGCGTGAGACAGACAGACTGGTGGCCCTGTGGATGGAGCCAGTGGAGGTTCAAGTGTGGAAATCTGATGATGGTACACATTCACATGCTTTATTATGTCATGGTGATGATGACGATGAAATTACGTTATATTCCTAATGAGCTTTGGGAACGGCGAGTTTTCACGAATGATAAATCTAAACTGTAAAATTTGTATATTTGCGGAGCATAATCCTATTTCATCATCATAAATTATTTACAAGCCATATATATTTGTTGTCTACAGTAAGCCGGTTACTTTCATTCCTATTTCAGTTTTATTCTTAATATATTGTTAGTACAATGAAAGAATTTTGTTGTGTACACAGCGTGTACAAGATCTTCCTTTGTGTCCAAATTGTCTCAAACTGACGATTCATGTGTGACAGATCATGGCGCGACATCAGCTGTAAAAGGAACCACAGAGTGTGTGATGGTCACTCCCAAATCTACCACCATCAACTTGGACTCGGGCTCGGTCTATGTCGAGCAAATTAGTGATGACGTCATACATCAGACAGGTGTGTTTGTCAGTTAATTTCACTGACCTCGCGTTTCTACAAATCCTCAACTCAGGGCATTTAAATTAGAGAGACCTTACTCATACTAATGCATCATCCAGACATTTCTTCTTCTTAGCACACGTTACTGGTTTCCAGTCACAGCACGAATCAAACACAAGATCCTGTGTCTGACCTTAACTTCCTTTTTACCCGAATTCGCATCACCCCACCGGCTGCCCCACCAAAGAATTTGGTTCTTCCAAAGTCCTGCTCTGCCTTCGTCGTGAGATCAGTCAATGTCATTCTGTCGATTCTTTCAGACCAGTTTTAATACATTTCCCTACCGCGTGCGGGGAATCCGCGTTCGTGAGAGCTCTTCCGCTTTGGGCATATGATATAGGCGAGAATCAGGCATGAGTAGCGGTTCCTGAACAGCTGTTTTGCAAAGAAAAACAATATGCCTACATGCTCTGTTTCAAGATCTGAAATGTTCGTCGTCTGTATGAGTGGTGGAGAGAAGGCAAATATTGACGGTTGCTGAAGCCGCCATTTAGGTGTACACGTGCATGGTTAGAAAGGAGGAGTGTGGCGAAAGTTATGATGACCCGGGTGATAGTTTTGGGCCAGAATTTATTTTTCGTTAGGCCATTAGTGCACAACATCAGCGACCCAAACGTACTTGGTAGGAACTGAGTGAAAACATCCACTTTTTCAGATCATTCTACGTGTGTAAATGTATTGCAAAAGATTATTATTCTTAACTGTACATTTGTTTCTCTCAAAATTCTGTGACCCAGTTAAAGACGTGGTGATCGCCAAGATAAACTGGTCCAAGAACTTGGCAAGAGTCCAGCGTCTACAGGAGGCAGAAAAGGTCAAAGGTCATCAGTTGCACGCGGAGAAGGTTAGAGATCAACAAAAACTGCAGGAGATGAAGGTGAAAGGTCAACAACAACTGCAGGCGGAGAAGGTCAGAGTTCAACATCTGCAGGCGGAGAAGAGAAGGGCGGAGGCAGAACTGGCGGCCCAGGAGGAGAAGACGAGAGAACGGGAAAAGGTGAAGACATTTTATACTAGGATACAGCAGAAGAAGACGAGCTTGTTGAAACAAGTGATGAAGAGGATTGAGGAAAAGGATGTGCTGTCCAAGCTGGTGCAACAACTGAGTGAGGAGTTTGACGTCCGTCTGCTGGCTATCGACTCTGGCCTGAGGTTCCTGATGGACGTGCCAGTTGAGGAGTGGGAGGGGGTCAAAGAGTTACAAGAAAAGCTTCAGAAAATGTTGGAGGATGCGCTGTTGCCAAAGCAAGAGAAAAAGGAAGTGACGTGGACGGAAGTGACATCATGGAGTACTCGAACGGGAGATGCGGACGTGAGACTCGGCCAGCCACTACCTGCACACGTGACTACAGACGCTCAGGTGTGTGTGTGTGTGTGTGTGTGTGTGTGTGAGAGAGAGAGAGAGAGAGAGAGCAGCGTCTAAATGTAGTATATGCTAGAGTTATCGGTGTACTGGTTACAGTTTCGTACAGCAGTATGTTTGGCCATTTATTATTTCAGACCCAGAAAGAAGCAGACGCTAGTGGAAATGCACACCAGCAGAGAGTAACAGTAGATACCACAGTTCGTGAGTAACACACACACACACACACACACACACACAGAGACTGACTGACTGACTGCAACTTTCTTTTTCAAAGATGAGATAATAGACGCACAGGTCTCTTTTACTATCTGTCCTTGTTACCCTAATAAACATACAAAATGCGTCACCGTAACCATTGTGAGCACACACACACACACACACACACACACACACACACACGCGCGCGCGCTTGTGCGCACACGGACTGATCAGCGCTTGCACGGTTTACAGCACATTTCACGAACATTACAGCGTAAATGCTAATGTAAACAATGAGAAAGTTATCAATTCAAATACAACAAATGCACTTAGAATTTCTAAGAACTAAAAACACAGTAAGGGGAAAACAATTTTTCCCCAATGGTTAGCGAGAATAATATTGACGAACTTGAACCTTTAACGTTGAGAAATTATTAATTATTCTGACGCACTTGAATCTTGAGAAATTATTAATTAGTCGGACCTCAGGTGGTAGCTGGCGAGCTTTGCTCGCAGCGCCCTGCTGGTGCTGCTGAACACCCATCATGTTGAAGACCTTCACAACGCACCCCTCTCTGGTGCGTTGGTTTCCCAAACCGCCTCACGGCGGGGAGGTTCCGTGTTGGAGCGGTCTGTTCTCCAACTGCCTCCCAGGCATGTTGTCTTCATTGGCAACTAAGGAATTTTCTTTCCTACCTCTCTGTCTATCCCTCACCGGCCCATTCACCTGTATCTTTCTCTTTAACACCTCCCGAATTTAGCCGCTCTGTCCTTCCTCTCTTCCCTCAGCTGATTTCTGAGTTCGGCCCTTTCATCTATATTTCTTGTTTTTAACCCCTCACTTACGTCTGCACTACCAGTGGTTAGGAATAAGTGATGTTGGGCTTATGCTGCGAATTGGTTTATTGCGCCTAGGAGATGATAAGTTGCAATATTTGCTGTATATGCGCTTAGTATTTCTTTGTTTTACCTAGTTGTAATTGTCATTTGTTTTCTACGCTTTTTTGTAACCGGGAGTTCGAGAAATTAGCATGAAGGTGCTGCGTCTCCTGCATGTCCTAGATTTATATAGCCCCGTAGACCAGTTTGCATCCTTTGTCCCGCGTTACTTTTTTTTTTTCATGTAGTGCAGGCACACTCAGCCGCGAATTAGTCTTTGTGGCTTGCGCGGCTTTTAGCCCTAAAAGCTCACTCACTTGAACAAGTCTAGACGTGGTTAGTTAGTTAGTTATTTAGGGCTTAACGCCGCGCAAGCGACAGAGGCTAATTCGCGGCAAAGAGCGGTCCCTTTCTGCCAGGTCATTAAAAATAAAAGGGCATACAATAAAACAGGATGTAAATATATACTAAAAATCTACTGGGTTTAAATGAGAAGTTCTTACAAGACTTAAAGTATTGAACGGACGGAGGTCAATGAAAGACAATGAATTTCCAATTAAATTTTATAAAACAGGTTGGCCTCCTTTAAGAAACTGAAGATGCTGTCAGGGGGGACATCCCTGAACAGCACCCTCAGCGAGTCCGCACAATAATGTTTCTCCCTGATCTTGGCAAGGTCCACGCACGAGATCAGGAAATGATGGACAGAAAAAGATTCATGACAAGGAACACACCAGGGAGGGTCTTCCCCTTTCAAAAGATGTGAATGTGTGATGTGTGTGTGTCCGATGTGAAGGCGACTAAGAATGGTCTCCTCGCGTCGATTAGGTCGGCAGCGAGGGAGACTATCACAGATGCTTGGTAAAATCTTGAAGAGTTTGTTCTCAGGAAGGGCAGCCCATTGGGTCTGCCACTCCCTTCGGACAAACTCGGAAACTAAGGGTTTAAAATCGGACCAGGCCATGCGCTCATCCTCCACAGGGCCATCGCGGGCAGCGTTCGCAGCCCGGTCAGCGCGCCTGTTTCCTCGGATGCCCACATGACCTGGGATCCAAATAAAAACAATGTCCTTGTTGTCGGCAATCAAGGATGCATGCAGTTCATGGATCAGCACCAGAAGCGGGTGATCCAATCTCCTGCCATGCAGAGCCTGGAGAGCCGACAATGAGTCTGATAAGATTAAAAAGTTCGGGTCTTTGGACTGGTATACGTGCCGAAGTGCGAGTAAAATGGCTCGCAGCTCGGCACTGTACACCGAACTATTGTCCATCAGACGACGACTGAAGCAAGAACCGTCCATGACTGCAGCAGCCCCAACACGACCATCCTCGGACTTGGAACCGTCAGTGAAGATCCGGCGGAAGCCCGGGAAGTCGGCCAGGATCTGCTGCAGACCTTGAAAATAAACAGGGTCAGGGGTCTCGGACTTTTTATGTATGGTCAGGTCCAGCCTGACTTCAGGTATGGGAAGGGTCCAAGGAGGCGTGGTGGGAAAAAGAGATTCCTCAACAGAATTGATGTCCACTCCGGCCGCCTGTAAAAGGGGTCGGACGCGGAGGGACAGGGGCTTAGGTTCGTTTTTATGAACATCAAAAAGTTCCTCAAAAGCTGGACAGAAAACACAGCTATAGGCGGGGTTGTCCGGGTTGGCCTTCAGCTTCAGGACATAGTTCAGCATGAGACGAGTGCGGCGGAGCGCCAAAGAGGGTTCACCCGCCTCAGCATACAAACTATGGACTGGGGACGTCCTGAAGGCGCCCAGACAAATACGAAGACCCTCATGATGAACAGTATTGAGGAGTTTCAGACTGGACTTGGAAGCAGAGCTGTAAACAATGCACCCATAGTCCAGCTTGGAACGGACAAGAGCTCGGTAGAGACGCAACAGGACGGTGCGGTCACCACCCCAGTCGGTGTGACCCACGACCCGAAGGACGTCCAGTGCCTTCATACACGAAGCTCTAAGATACTTAATATGGCTAAGAAAGGTAAGTCGGCGGTCAAAAATAAGACCAAGGAACTTTGCCTCCTGGACAACTTTAACAGGGGAACCATCAATACTAAGAGCGGGTTCGGGAAAGACCCCGTGAAGTTTCGTGAAGTGCATGCAAACTGTTTTGGACGGTGAAAATTTAAAACCATTCTCAGCGACCCATTTCTGGACGCTGTTAATACAAAGCTGCAGATGCCTCTCCACCCGGTGAAGCGACTTGCCTTTGACACAAAGGGCAAAGTCGTCAACGAATAGAGACGCATCTGTTCCTTTGGTTACTGATTTCACTATGTTGTTTATTTTGAGGCTAAAAAGGACAGGGGAGAGGATGCTGCCCTGAGGCACACCCATCTCCTGCTCCTGGCAATCTGAAAGAGTAGAACCAACACGGACTCTAAAGGACCGCCCAGTTAAAAATTTATCAATAAAAATAGGTAGACGACCCCGGAAGCCTATGTCATGCAAGTCTGACAATATGCCATACTTCCATGTAGTGTCATAGGCCTTCTCGAGGTCGAAGAAGATGGCTACTGTGTGTTGTTTATTAATAAAACCGTCCCTTATGAAGGACTCGAAGCGAACCAGGTGGTCAACGGTGCTTCGGCCCTGCCTAAACCCGCACTGCAGGTCAGACAGGAGTCCTTCGGATTCCAGAACCCAAACAAGACGAGCATTGACCAGCCGCTCCATGGTCTTACAAAGACAGCTGGTCAGGGCGATAGGTCGATAATTGCCCGGATCAGAATGATCCCTCCCAGGCTTAGGAATAGGAACCACTACCGCCTCCCGCCACGAGGGCGGAAAGACGCCAGTGGTCCAAATATGATTATAAACGGAAAGGAGGACAGAGAGAGCTTCCTCGGGAAGATGAGTTAGGAGTTGATAGTGGACACTGTCCAAACCAGCAGCAGAATCATTACTCTTCTGTAGAGCCTGCTGGAGCTCAGCCTGACTAAACAGAGAGTTGTACAGTTCAGTATTGGTGGATTGGAAATTACAGGGAGAAGATTCCTTAAGTTGCTTAATCCTCTGGAAGGAGGTGGAATAATGGTCAGAGGATGAGTTGTGCGACAGGGTTGACGCCAACAAGTCAGCAACAGCTTTCTTGTCGGTGACAAGCCTGTCACCCACTCTGAGATGGCGGATAGAAGAAGTATCAGCTTTACCTTTGATTCTGCGAATAGCCTTCCAAATTTTCTGAGAAGGGGCCTTGGATGACAGGCCAGAAACGAACTGCCTCCAAGACAGCCTCCTCTGCTGTTTATAAATAAAACGAGCTTTCGCTCGAGACTGTTTAAAGGCTAAGATGTTGGCCTGGGAGGGGCATCTGAACGCTCGTCTTTGTGCGCGCTTGCGATCTTTCTGCGCATTTTTACATTGTTGGTTGAACCATGGAATTTTAGGACCTTTGTGGATTGTCGAGGTTTTCGGGATGGCATCGTTGGCCACTTCAATCAAGATGTTAGTAAAAGCGGAGGCAGGATCCTCCGAGGACATCACCGCCTCCTCGGTCAGACGTGACCGGCAAGAGGCACTAAACAAATCCCAGTTAGCCTTCTTCAGGTTCCAACGACCCACTGTTGCGTCCTCCTCGCTGCTGGCGGTCGACAGGATGACCGGGAAGTGGTCGCTGCCACACAGGTCATCGTGGACACGCCACTCAAAATCCAGGACGAGGGAAGGATCGCAGACAGACAGATCGAGGACTGAAGAAGTACCAGTTGCAGGATGAAGGTAAGTTGGAGAGCCATCGTTTAAGACGCAGAGGTCAAGCGAGGAAAAGAGGTCCTCTAGAACCTGACCCCTGTCGTTTGAGTGGTCGCTGCCCCAGAGTGGAGCATGACCGTTGAAATCCCCAAGCAGAAGAAAGGGGCGGGGGAGCTGATCTATAAGGGAGTTAAGATCTCTCGAGGAGACACGTTCGGACGGCGGCAGGTAAATGCTGCACACCGTGACAGATTTATGTAAGGAAATACGGACGGCGATAGCTTGCAACTGCGTGTTTAGATGAACTGGGCTGTGTAATATGTCTTTGCGGATTAAAATACCAACGCCACCATGAGGCCTCTCCGAAGAGGACCCCTGGTGGACGAAATTGAAACCAGTAAAAGATGCGGGGGATGACTCCTGGAGAAAGGTCTCCTGAAGGGCCACCACACCCGGCTTTAGAGAATTAACTAGGATTTTGAGTTCTTCAAAATTAGCCCGAAAACCTCGACAATTCCAATGTATTATAGTATTTGTAGCCATTTAAAATGTGGAGGATTAAAAACCGCACAAAGCAGCGACGGCTATGTGACGGCTGGTGTCTTGGAAGGGGACACAAGGGGCGATGGGGGCAGAGGGCGGTCCTCAATTGTGACCACCTCCATGTCCTCAAGGACACTAAAGGGGTTGGTCACCTCGACTCCCTTGTCTCCCTTCTGGATCCGAGCTGACAGCGGACCCCAAGGTTTTTTATATTTGCTTTTCTTTCCAGATGGTTTGGGGGGAACAGGGGGGCGGGGGGCGGAGGCGCGCTGGGACTGAGGTCCCGACCCCGCGCCCTGGGTCGAGGACTTTGCGGTGCCAGGGGTCCCCGACGGCGGCCTGGCACCCTGGGCCGCGGGACTGGCAATGACCACCTTGGATGTGGTCACAACGTTCAAAGATGACTTTGATGGACTGGCTGACTTGGACTGACTGGCTGACTTGGACTGACTGGCTGACTTGGACTGACTGGCTGACTTGGACTGACTGGCTGACTGAACAGCAGGGGGCTTGGCCTGAAAGGTGAAAGGTAGGGGAGGGGTGTCTGTCTGACAGGCCACCTCCTTCCCCTGGGGTTTAGAAGAAAGAGCAGCAGAGTAGGAAACCAATGTGGGAGTGGATGATGTGTTCGAAGTGGAAGAGGCAGCCGGGGAGCCAGACGCAATCCGGCGAGCTTCAGGGAAGGAGACCTTCTGCTCGACACGGATGCGCTGGATAGTGCATTCCTCTTTCCACCTCGGACAATCTTTAGAAAAAGAGGGGTGAGAACCTTTGCAGTTGACGCAGGTGGGCGACGAGCTGCAGTCCTTGTCGTCATGATCCTTCCCTCCGCACTTTGCGCAGGTGGGGTCATTTCGACAGGACGCCTGCCCGTGCCCGAACCTTTGGCACTTGAAGCAGCGAAGAGGCAACGGAATGAAGGCCTTAACCTTCACCCAGTAGAAGCCTGCCCACAGCTTCTCTGGTGCCGTTGGCTGGCCAAATGTCAAAATGATGGTACCAGTTTTAAAAACTTTAGCATGGGTTACTGCCTGAGACTTCAGGGCGCGGATGAGCTCCGCCTCCCCCAAGTCCGCCAGTGCCTCATCACGGATCACTCCCCGTGAGGAGTTAAGAGATCTGTGAGGGGAAACAGTGACAGGGTAGTCCCCAATCTTCTGCAGCTGCAAAAGACTGTTTGAGTGAGCTTTACGCTTACACTCCACCAGGAGGTCTCCTGAACGAAGCCGCGAGGCATCAGGCCTCCCTGTGCAGCTCCGCAGGGTTTCTCCCACGAGGAAGGGGTGTAGGCGCGCAGCCTTCTTGCCCTCTGCGGTGCAGTGGACAATCAGGAAACGGGGCCAAATGTCTGCAGAATGGGACTGGGACTGGGACTGAGACTGTGGTTGGGACTGGGAAGCAGGACGAGGAGCTTCCGTCTCCGAGTCACTGTCGACTTCAAAGTCAACGCGTTTGACTCTCTTTCGGTTGCGTGAGAAAATATTTGAATGTGTGTGTGCCATGGTATTGGTTGCATGATTCATCCTCCGGGGACCCCAGCCGCCACCGACTCCAACAAGGGGATGCGCATAATGTCAGCGGGTCTCCAGCTGACGCGCACCAGGGCTACCCAGAAGACATACTCGGAGGAGTACCCCCGATTGACCCGTTAAGCCACCGCCTTCTACTACACTACCTGGGAGAGAGGACCGCTGTCGTATGACACCTGACCGGTAACAAAAGACCATCGCGTGGTGTCCAGCGTCTAACTAACTACCAGAAAGTGCAGCAGGGCAGGACGTGACCAGAGCCGATTGACTAGGCCGGGCCGCCTAGCCTCCTGTCTAGGAGAATTCAAGGCCAAAGCAGCGTGTTGGCACTACAGGACGCGACCTGTAGGAGGCCTCAGCTGCCAGGATCCTCTCCTCCTCCGACACAGGTCGCGGAGCACGGCAAACACTCCGGATCTTAAAAGACCACAGTAAAGAAAAAGGAGCATGAGCTACAAGACTAAAATGGGCCTTGTAGTAAACAGATAAGGTTATTGTAAAATATATAGGCCTGCAGGACTAAAATGGGCCCTGCAGGTTAGTGTGTAGGGACCAGTCTAACACTTGTAGAATATCTTCTACGAAGATGGTGTCAGAACTGGATAAGTGTTAGAACCCGAAAGAGCTGTATATCATATCTGATATCACCAGTCTTCTCCGGACAAGATGGCAACTCTTAGCTGGACCCTCGCCTGCGGCCTGTCTGGTATGGGTAACCCTATCCAGCATAGCCCACAGGGTCAACGGGCCACATACGCCCCCCACCACGAGAAGGTGGTTGCCCCCGGGGGGCGTCTAGACGTGGGCGTGTGACAAAAAGACTGTTCCTCAAGGTGCTATATCGGGAGTCACTAGGCCTGAAGAGGTTTGACAAGCAGGAAGGGGCTTTACCTTTAAGTACTTTATGCATCATCAGGCATTTGTTAAGGGTCAAATGTTTTTCTAATGGTAGATATTCTAGTACCGTGAGCTTTTCAATCGTGGTGAGAGTGGGGTCGGGAAGGACAAGATTAACTCTTCAGAGTCCGAGACCAACCACCCTCGGCCTGCTATATCTTTAGATTGGTTAAAAAGAACAAGCCACTGCACGCCAGTAGGAGCCACTTCAAGCCACTTTTACACAAGGCGTGGGCCTTCTAGCTAGGTGCGCAACTGCTGCAGATTGCAATATAGTGGCTTGTAGCTATCTGAAGATTTCAAGCAAAATTGCGATTTTTGCTTGGGCTTTTAAGAGTTAATGCCGCGTCGGTACAGGGAATTTAACTTTCTAAGATAAAATAAATGCAATTCTAAATTCTGAAATTTAAATAGCTGAGCTGACCCTTCGCACCACGTGATTGTAATGTGTTTATGTCCGGTGTGTGAGAGAATGTGTGTGATTCACGTGAGCGTGCGTGTTGGGTTCAGTTCGCGGCGCTTTGAGCCGATTCTTGAAATTGGGTAAAGCGCCTATATAATACTCATTATTATCATTATTAAAATTCACCATAACCGTCCCAAATAGTTGGCGCATCATCAGTATGATCGGATGTACGCATTAAACAATAGCTTGTAAATCAACAACTGGTTTTTATTTTTGTCAGTAAAAATAGCTTTTAGATATGTTTTTTTTTGGCAACGTTTTCAAGATGGAGCTTCCATTTTAGAGAATCATCCACTAATACGCCGAGCAAGCGGTGACCATTAACTTGCTCAATTTGCACAGAGTCATAACTAATATTGAGTTGTAATGGTTGAAGTTGATGTTCCTGACGTGTTGTTATGAGCATGCTCTTTGTTTTGGAGGGGTTCAATAACATGTTATTGCTATCGCACCACTGCGAAACGTTATTGAAACTCTGTTGCAGAATACCAGTTATTTCAGATAAAGTAGTTTCCGATGAGTGGACTGTAGAGTCATCAGCAAACAGGTCGCAGGTGACTTTCGAATCAGTAATGTATAGAGGTAGATCGTTAATACAAATACAAAAAAAAACCACTTTGGCCTAATACAGATCCTTGAGAAACACCACATGCCACAACTCCTTCAGAGGAATATGTACCATTTACATATTCAGTCTGGATTCTGTCGCATTGATGTGATTCAAAGAAAGAAAGAGAAGCTGGGCTGTTATTGTTTAAATATATGTGAAACTTTTCCAGTAAAAGTTTATCAGGTCGAAAGCTTTCTTGACACAGAGAGAGAGAGAGAGAGATAGCACACGCGGAGGGTGGCCAGAGCGTGACAAGGTGATACTTACACTCAGTATAACAAACACCGTGTGCGTTACAGGTGGAGTGAGTTTTGACCCGATGACGGCCACCCCACACCGTGTGTTTCTGTTCACACCTGATTCTGCTGGTGACACTGACAGTACAGGTCCCTTTATCACGTCTATCGTGGCTACACAGGACGCACAGCGGCTTGTTATGACTGACATTAACAACAAGATGGTGAAGGTTGCTGACGTGACAAACCCGCACACCGCCCTCAGTGTTACACTTGATGAAGTACCATACAGAATGGCCCTGCTTCACGACGGTCGTGTGGTCGTCACAGCAGGTAACAAGCGTCTTTACCTGCTTGACGTCAGCGGCCACCCGACCGTCGTGTGGCGGGTACAGACTGCCAGACAGTACCGTGGGGTAAGTGCAGGGACCACGGTCGGCACACTCATCGTCAGTTACAGGAGTAGAAATGCCGGTCCAGCCAGTGTGGATGTGATTACATATGAAGGTAAACTCATACGCACGGTGGTAGACAGCAACACACTGCGGGATCTTAAAAGCCCGGAATACTTGAATACTGTGGGCGGTGACCTGCTTGTATCGGACAACAAATGTAACACCGTGTTCCGTGTAGAGCTGGCTACAGGCCGTGTTGTTGCCACACTCACTCACCCACACATGAAGGTTCCACGCCAAGTGTGCGCTGACCCGTCCGGTAACGTCTACATCGCCTGTACTGACAGTAATTGTGTGCTGGTGATGTCGGCTGACGGACGGTGGCGGCGACTGCTGGAGGGTTCTGAAAAGAGGGACGGACCTCGTGTCAGGCCATTCGCTGTGTGTGTCACGGGCTCGCGGATTGTTGTGTCGTGGCATGAAGTGTGTCATTACGGTGTTGTGGCGGGTTATGACTATGACCTCAAAAAGTGAAGGTCTTTATTTTCGCGACTGCGGTTGTTTAAAAAATAAGTGCTAGAAACTTTCTTTCGAGCTGCCGGTTTAATAAAAATGAGCCTTAGAAATTCCGATTTCTAAATCCTTTTCACGCAGCAAAATTATTCGTTCACCACTTTCAACAACACCATGAACAACAATTACAATGTACACTGAAATGTAAAAAGGGGGAAAAAGAAATATATCTCACCGAAATGGACTAATATCTAAAATAGAAAATAGGCTGCATTTTCTATTTCAAGTTTCCTGAAGATTAATCACTCTGAAAAAGAAAATTTAAACTCAAATATTATTTTCCCATAGCCATTTGGGTTTAACTTCCCACATCAAAAGATGTGATAGGAGGTATACCAATGTTTAGGTCCCCCCGTGCTCCATTTCTCACACATCTCGGCAAATCCCCCCCCCCCCCCAAAAAAAATAAATAAATAAATAAATAAATAAATAAATAAAATAAAAATAAAAATTACCGTCAACATTTGTC
Organism: Batillaria attramentaria; assembly: GCA_018292915.2. Taxonomy (NCBI): domain Eukaryota; kingdom Metazoa; phylum Mollusca; class Gastropoda; family Batillariidae; genus Batillaria; species Batillaria attramentaria. Next base: position 396,717 of record JACVVK020000170.1, read on the forward strand.
CTGTCCTGGTGAGAAATGGAGCACGCGGGCACTCACATTTGCCAAGCGCGTTTTATCGGCAACAGCATCACCAAATTGCGGTTTTACTTTTCGTTCTGCAAGTTCCAGCTGAAATGTTCACTCAAGAAACAAAATTGTTTTTAAATACGTGTACTTACCGGTAGTGGTATAGCTTGCGCCATGTCCGACATCGCTCAGTCCCCTAAACAGACGTATCCGCGGCGTGGTCACATAATGAGCCGGGTTGCACGGTGTTGTGCACAGTAGCGTGGACGGAGCCCGACTGGAAGTGGGGACAGTTTTTCGGCACGGTTTTGTCGCTGTTTCTGGACACTGTGTGAACTCTGCAACTGTGACAGAGCTGACCGTGCTTGCACGGTCGACTCTGTCAATTTTTGTTCACACTTCGGAAAGCTTTTTGTTGGGAGCTTAGATCTTTAACGTCAACTACTTACTGATAATGTCCCCTGAAGCAATACTCTTATGTGGACCAGTGTCACGCACGCGAACTTTGTATGTCATCCGCGTTGATTACGACCAGTAACAAAATCCCGTGCAGTCATTCTGGTCGGCTTTATGTGGTCAAAAGGATTCCAAGTCATACATCTTTTGTTGTTGACCAACACTTCTTCCACGGCCTTCATCACCCTGTCTCAAACATACGAGTATGTCCGATGTTTGCTTATAGTGTCCTGTGCGGCACTGCCCCCATAGGCCGTGGGCCAGGGGCCTCTAAAAGGCCTAGTTTTTGAGGTTTTTTTTTTTTTCAAATTTGTGCAGGTCACAAAATTTTAAGTGGCTTTAAATGTAAATTTCATGCTGATTTCAAATCTGAAAAGATAAAGTAAGTATGCGCACTACTTCAGAAAATGAGGGACAACTCTGTGATGACCCTTCATAAGAAGTATCAATACTGTGATGTTTTGTGGCTGCAAATGATGCACTATTCTATTCAAAACAATCTGTCTTGTCCCTTTTGCTTATGACAATATAAACTATACATGATTAGTAAACAAATTTGGCAGTTGTGATTACTTGCAGGTTGGAAAAAATATTAGAGAGATAATACGAAGATAAGAACTTTATTAATCCCCTCAGGGAAATTTATGGTGTACAGCTCTTGATCACATAATACACAGTACAACTATTATGACACAAGAACAAAATCTCCATGTAGAAATCAGCCATGCACTCACACGCGCGTCCACCCATCACATATATATGCACCCACACACTTAGCCATAGTCATACACTCTACCCATGCATACCTCCACGCCACACACCACAATGTGAAATAACCTGCACACATAATACATACTACACAGTGAAAGTATTATAATTACATTATTAAAAACAAATCTACAATTCAGGGGATACTACTACAGTTCATCATAGGCACTGATCTATAGGTGTACGCCTATGTAATTTACACCAATGTCACCATGCATCCACGCACTCTTCACTCATACACCCATCAAATACACTCCTGGCAGTAATACTGTTATGAATTTCATGATTAATAAGAAAACTATAATTCAAAACATAATATACTTCAGTCCATCACAAAAACAAAATCTCCACATAAAATCAACCATGCTTTACACACTCATCTGCTCATCCACGTACATGTATCACATGCGCACACACTCAGCCATAGTCGTACACTCTACACTTGAATACCTCCACGCCATACATAGCTTGGTGAAATACATTCCAAATGCACCAATCATCATGCCTCATAATTTCAAACATAATATAAAAAGAACTAAAACTGTTGAATACTTTGAGAACACAACCACAACAGGGGTTATTTCACTTTGGCAGCACACTGTACAGCAGCAACAGGTAACGGATGGCACGCTCTGAAAACAGACTAAGACCTACAGTTATCTGATCAAAGCTAAGTTTTAATCATGTCATTAAACGCTTTAGCAGCTTCAGGCATGAAAGATCTCCTATGCCTTTCAGTTTGGCTTGCAGGAGTAATTATTCTCCCACTGAATGTACTTCTCTGGCCCTCGGTGAGGCTGAACAGGGGATGTCAGACACTGGACATGACAGAGATTTTTTTTCTCAAGTCTCTTGTAATAAATTATCACTTCAAGCCTCTCCTGGGGTTTCCCCACCACTGACAGCTTCCTTTACAACTTTGTCCGCTTTACCCCTGTCCTGTTTTGAGATCTGACTACCCCAACAGACACAGCCCAAGAAGAGCAGGATTAGTGCTAGGATTTTTCAAAACCAGTCCCCTCGCCTCCTACCCTGACCGTTTTTCAGCGACTCTGAGCAAAACCAGCCCCTGTGAAAAAATTCCGGTAGCACTGCAAATAATGATGTAAATTTTTGCAAGCACAATTCAGAGAGATAAGGCAAGTGCCGCTAGTCAAGCCTGGGCCACAAAATTTGTATGAACGATCAACATTTTTTTTTTTTTTTACAATCAGCCTGTTCATTTTTATTTTTTTCTCCCATAAATCTGTAACCAGTCCCAGCAAAATAAAACCAGTCCCCGGGACTGACAGCTAAAAAAATTCCAGTATTTCCTCTTTATAACCAGTAATTTACTGGTAACTGCCAGTTAACGCGAACCCTGGAAGAGGACACTGCCTACAATGGATATGTGTAAAACATGTTCAGAGTTCTCTCACTAGCATCAAAAGAGCATAGTTTCCTCAAGGAGTACAGTCTGGATTGAGATTTCTTTATCACATGATCAGTGTTAGCATTCCAGTTCAGTCTGCTGCCAATAATCACCCCCAAGTATAAATTTGTATAGGTCAACCCTCTTAACTACCTCCCCCTTAATATCTACAGGATCAGCAGACTTGGCTTTTTTCCTGAAATCAATGACCATTTCTCTAGTCTTACCAACACTGAGATGTAAAAAATGACACCACTCGACAAAGTTTATAGTAAAGATGGGCAACAAACAGATATATTTGGCAATGAGGAGATTGAGACGCAGCAGTATGCAATAAAGCTGAAAAAAAAAATACTCCTGAGTACAGTGCCATTAGTATACAAAGATAACAGCATAACAAAACAGTAATGCTCATAATTACTTACAATACAAGGCAGAAAACTGCATGTTCTGTTTTCACGGTCTCTTGGTGTAGCACCTGAATGCTCTGTCTCATCATCTGACTGGTCTGTGAGAATTTAAACTGGTGTTGTCACACTCTCAGATATTGTGGCTTTAATTGTTAATACCTCAGATGTCACTGTCAGAATTTACACTGGCGTTGCCGTAGCCCCCAATGCTGGGGCTTTACCGGTAATTGCTGTTACCTCAGATATCACTGTCGTACTCTGATGTGTCACTGTCACAATCTGAAGCACCATCACACACCTGGCTCTCACCTTCATCTGCACTGTGAGCTAAATGTAAGATGTCTTGTGCAGTTGCAAGAATCTTTGTCTTTACAGTCCCACATCAGCAAATTTGTCCAGTCAAACTTCATTAGTACCACACATCCACACCAAGATATTGAACAAGTCCACAAGACCCATCTCCATAGCATGCTCCGTTGTGAGGTCCTTGCTGTCAGCAGGCCACACTGCTGGTGATTTCACTGACATGACCTGCTCCCTCAGATACATGCTTCCATGGTAAAGTTGCCTCTTGTTGGCCTCATCTGAAAAATATTGTACCAGCAACAGGCATATAGTGACCTTAGGCTTGGAACAGTTGAAATACTCCCCGATCCCCTCCCCAAACAACTCAATTAGGACTGATCTAGGATGTAGTGGAACTCTCAAATTTATAAAAATGAATTTATATTATACGCTATTCATCGTGCTACGTTGAAGTTGACCGTGACTACGATTGTACGAAGAAGTCTAGACCTGTCTATATTATGAGGCCCGGCAACGTAATTATCAAGATCACTGAAAAATGCTCATATTATCATTGTGATTACATACTATTTTCACGAACTTCTCAATCAATTTAATAAATCAAATCTAATCCGAAACACCACGTATAAAAGTTGCAGAAACTTACCTTGAACTGCCTGTAATCGATTGTAGCATTTCTTGTGAAACCCTGCCTCGTCAACGTTGAGGTCACTAAAGGCTTCCAAAGAATGACGAGCGACGTCTCCTTGAGTGCAGACGAACAAAGACCACCTTTCGCGACATTCCAAGACTCTTTGCATCGTTTTCTCGCTGAAAGAAACAACTGTTTCGCTACTTTTGGTCGCCCAAGGGAATCACACAAGTTTGGGCAGCCATGTTTTTTCCAAGCGTAGTCTCGAGCATACTAAATTCGAGATTTTCTGATTGGTCGAAAAATTCATTCATTCATTCAAGGGAATGAATCGGCGCCTCATCAGTAAAAACCGTATTACCTCCCTTACAAGCTCGATCTAATTATCTTTCATCCGTAATTAAAAACTAGTGCGCAACATTTCAGCTGAGATCTCCCTGTTTCTACTTTGTTATGGTGTATTATTGATGATGAAAACCAGAAAATGTCATCTGCATTGCAAAAATATTTTATGACACGAAAACCGAGGGCGGCCCACGGCCTACCATGCCTGCCCAGGTATCAGCTACTCTTAAACCCATGGCACCGATCGACTGCCTGCTGTAACTAACAGTGATAACCTCATGCAAATTACATTATCTACCAGATATGGTCATTTGTATTAGGTGTTGATTAGGTGCCATTAGGGTTGAACTCGATTCCACTCCTGGTGATCTATCCTTCCCCAGTTTCAGTGGCACCCCTTCTGATTTCACTCGGTCTTGTCACTGTATACATTGTTAAGGACATCTATACAATAAGCGGCTAGCGTGTGTGTGTGTGTGTGTGTGTGTGTGTGTGTGTGTGTGTGTGTGTGTGTCGGATTGGCAGTGCTGTGGACAGTATGACAATGAGACTGTAACAATGAAGGGTGTGGACCGACAGCATTAAAGTGGATTGACACAAGTAACACCAAGTAAACTGGTATACATGTATACCCGAGCGAAGCCGGGTACTCTGCTAGTCATCCATAAATCACCAGAGAAGATCCGTGTGCTCTCGATCCAGTCCCCAACTACTCTCCTGTATGAATGTATTGACGATCTGGCTCCCATCATCACCTCAATTGTTAACAATTCTTTGTCCTCAGGCTCCGTCCCAGACTCTTTCAAGCAGGCTATTGTTGTGCCACTCCTTAAAGATCTAAGCTCCCAACAGAAAGCTTTCCGAAGTGCGAAAAAAACGTTTTACAGAGTCGACCAAGCACAGTCAACTCTGTCACAGTTGTAGAGTTCACACAGTGTCCAGAAACAGCGACAAAACCGTGACGAAAAACTGCCCCCCCCCCTCCCCCTTTCTGTCGGGATCCGTCCACGCTACTGTACATATCCCCGCTACTGTGCATATCCCCGTGCAACCCGGCTCATTATATGACCACGCCGCGGATACGTCAGTTTAGACGACTGAGCGATGTTAGACATGGCGCAAGCTATGCTACTAGCGGTAAGTACACGTACTGGAAAGCAATTTTGTTTCTTGCGTAAACAGTTCAGCTCGAGCTTGCAGAACGAAGAGTAAAACCGCAGTTTGGAGATGTTGCTGCCGATAAATCGCGCTTGGCAAATGTGACTGCCCGCGTGCTACATTTCTCACACATCTCGGCAAATTAAAAAAAAAAAAAAAAAAAACAAAGAAACAAACAAAATACAGACGTACCATCAACATTTGTTGCGCCATTCTGACGGCGACAGCACGGCATACGAGCGACACTGACCAAATTCAAAAGTGACATAACGTGTATGGGGATCACTGCGGACAGTACTGACTCGGCCACGGCTGCTGTGATGACCACTGCACGGACGGATGACCACTGCACAGAGATGTGCACAGTAGCATGCACGGAGCCCGACAGGAAGTGGGGGCAGTTTTTCGGCACGTTTTTGTCCCTGTTTCTGGCCACTGTGTGAACTCTACAACTGAGACAGAGTTGACAGTGTTTGCACGGTCGACTCTGTATTTTTTTTTTCACACCTCGGAAAGCTTTTTGTTGGGAGCTTAAAGTATCTGGACTGATCTGCGCAATCATGCTTGTGAGCTGTGATCTCAAAATGCGCAAGGGTGGCATCATATGCAAATCTTACAGTGTCAGTCCTTCTTTCAGCTTCTCACCACTGCTATCTTTTAAGGTTTATCTGGCTCATTCCAATCTATCCTTTTGTTCTGGGTTTTACCACTGATACTTGTTCTTGGTTTTTAATTGTCTCTGCTTGTCCTTTATCATTTCTACTCAGTGTGTGTGTGTGTGTGTGTGTGTGTGTGTGTGTGTGTGTGTGTGTGTGTGTGTGTGTGTGTGTGCTCTCTTTTACTTTTATAGTTGTTCTTACGTAGTGTACATTGAGTGAATGTTTTTTGTTGTTGTTGTTGTTTTTAGAATGTAAGGCGCGTAGAGCTCGTTCCCCGGGGATAGGCGCCGTATTATTATTATTATTATTATTTTGTGAAGACAAGCTGTAAACAGGAAAAAGTTAAACCTGCTGAAGCTTTTGAAATCTGTTTCAATGGTGTTTAAAATTAGCGGTTTTATTTTGTGTGTGCCATAGGATGTGAATAATGAATGAATTCATTCAGTAAACTAGAGAGCCACGGCTCCCTTGTGACATGAGTCAAGGTCATTCAAAAGAGTATGTTTGTAAAAAATCATCACTATCTATTATCAAGCCAAGTAAGGTGAATAACTAACTAACTAATCAAGTAAGGCATCTCTGTTGTTCTTAGTTCCTGGCAATATTACACTTTTCCCCAAAACTGTCTGTATGGCCTTGACCTTGGGTCAGGGTCATTCAGATGAGATCTCATCAGTGTCTATCATTGTGGCCAAGTTTGTCAACTCTAGTGTTTGTAGTTTTTCCGAAAACGATATGTTAATGTTCACAACAGACAGTTTTATTGACCTTGGCCTTGAGTCAAGACATTAAAAAGTATGTCTGCATAGGCCTCATTGCTGTTTATTATCGTGCCTCGTTTGATGGCTCTGCTGTTTGTTGTTTCAGAGAAAATGACAACATTAAAGTTCCACAAAGCATCTTGCATGGCCTTCATAATTACTAAAAGTCCTTGAATACAGATATTCTCAGTAAACGTGTTGCCAATGCTTCTAATCATGCAAAGTTTGATGTTTCTGGTTTTTCTAGAGTCTGAGAAAACGCAAACGTTAAATTTTAAAACAGACTACTTTAATGACCTTGATCAAGGTCATTTAAAATAGTTTGTATGCATAGGTCTTATCAATGTCTCTTAGCACGCCAGGTTTGGCGCCTCTGCTGTTTGTTGTTAAGGTTTCACAAAATAGTTGTACGGCCTTGACCTTGACACAAGGCCATTGGATACATGTATATCTGTAAAGTTCTTATCAATGTCTATCATCATGCAAAGTTTAAAACCTCTGGTGTTTGTAGATTCTAAGAAAATACCAATGTAAAATTTTCAGACAGCTTTAGTGACTTTGACCTTGAGTCAAGGTCATTCAGAATGATATATTTTGAAAGGTCGTAAGGCTGTCCATCAGCGTGCCAAGTTTTGTGCCTCTGCTATTTATAGATTCTGAGAAAATGCCAGTGTTAAGGTTTACTGCGCAAACGCGAAAAAAAATTTTTTTTTTTTTTTTAGCTTGTACGGCCTTGAACCTGACACAAGGCCATTGAATACATGACTTATATATCTGAAAAGTTCTTATCACTGTCTATCATCATGCAAAGTTTAAAACCTCTGTTCTTTTTGTAGATTTCAAGAAAATGCCAATGTAAAATTTTCACTGATACAGACAGCTTTAGTGACCTTGGCCTTGAGTCAAGGTCATTCAAAATGGTATATTTTGAAAGGTCTTACGGCTGTCTATCAGCTTGCCATGTTTGGTGCCTCTGCTATTTGTAGATTCTGAGAAAATGCCAATGTTAAGGTTGACTTCGGAAATGCGGACACACAGACACACAAACAGAGAGAGATAGACGACGGAAGGTTATTACATAGCCTCCCATTGTTACACAGGGAGCCAAAAAAGGCTTAAGTCTTCTTTGTTCCTGTTGCGTTGATGCTTTGGCCCTTGCCTCTCGTTAAACCGTTGATATGATGTACACACAATCTCCTTACCATAACATAATGCGATGATAATATTAGTTTCCGGAACTCTTTCATACCCATTTGTGAGTATACTAATTAGTAGCTTTCTGGCTGAAGATTCACAATCTATGTTATGCTGCACAGTACGCCGTGAGTGTAATTGCACCCACACTTTAACTCAAACGTCCGTAGCTCAGTCAGTTTCCAGACTAGATCCACGAGACTTGAACACCTTCTTGTTTCAGCAGTCACAGTAGACTACCAGAACACAGCGCCAGTCCTGGCTGTACATTTATTTCATTTTATTCATGTGTGTGACAGTACAGCTGTGTCTGTGTGTTGAGGGTGATTTGTGTTTGATAGTGTTTGAAACTGTGTATTTATCTGTTTGTATTATCGTACCCTCCCCCCCCCCCCACCTCTCAATTTTTGCCGAAAATAGTCCTTGTTGCCAGGGCGGCTCTACTACCCCTGCCTAGCTGCAAGGGTCTCTGTTGCTTACGCGGCTTCCTCCCCCCCACCCCCCCCCCCCCCCCCGCGCGCGCTTCCCCCGCCCACCTTTTCTCCCGTTTGTAAGGCGCTTAGAGCTTTCAGGCTAAGGATTGGCACCATAATAATCGTCGTCATTATTATCATTATATTTCATGACTTTGTCAATAAGGGTAACGGTGAAGTGCTTACCAAAACATGTGTGATTGTTTTTGTACATAGACAAGTAAATAAACATTGTTTACCCTTCTGACACAGGATTCATAGTCAGGCTGATAGTTATAGGATGCTTAATGTGGGAGATGAATCCGTAAATGTTGTATCTGTTGGATCTATTTGTTATCTCCCTTGAGCAAGTGTTCTGGTTTCTGCACTCTGTCTGACGTGCTGAAGCACAGAATCATTATGGACTTTACTTGTCGTACTTGTTTCGTTGTCTAATCTGCAACTCCTCACATGCATGTACATGAATCAGAATCAGTTATAATCAGTTGTTAGCGTCACACGATCTGCAATGTTTTGTGTCACTGCTGTTACGCACGGCGTATGCTGACCGAAAGCTTCATGGCGCATTACTGTATCACAGTGTATCGCCCGGATTTGTGGAATAAAATTAAGTTAAAATATTTTTTCTTTATGTGTTTTTATCTTGTCCTTTGTACAGTTGTGGCAAAGACCTTGGAATCAGAAAGACGCGTCACTCCTGCCCTCGTAAGAGCACTCTGTGGGGCACAGAGTCTTTCAGTGGAAAGTACCTCCAAAGACCGTAGATAATAAGACAGGGAACTCGACGCAAAACGCGAGGATAGGTAGGAGTTACGTCCCTTGCGTTTTTCCTGCTCGTCTCGAGCATGGCTACAGACAGAAAGGGGGAAGGTGGCGAATTCTGCTGCGCCATAGGCTGCAACAATGCACGTTTGAAGAAATCCGGTACCAACAAGGCATTTTTCCAGTTCCCGAGGGGGAGAGAAAGGTAAGCTGAACATAATTTGTATCGTTGCTAGGAAGAAATAGGCGAAAATGGTTCGCTATAGTCCTGGACCTGCAGATTTTTAGATCTAAGATCATCCCCGAGTTCGTATCATATTTCTAATTCTACAAGGAGCACGTGGTCTCACAGTGTAGGCAGGAGAGAATATTGCAATTTGCTATAGGTTCTGGTGGCCAATATCAAGTTTTACAGAAAATGTTTGACACGCAGTGCCCATGCATATCGTCGTACAGGCCAAGTTGAAGTACTTGCTTGATAATTACACAAACGGTTGTTAAGATATTGGATACTACATCAACAGGTGCATGAAATGGGTGCAGAACACCAGACGGGAAGATCTGCTGGGGAAGCAGCCAGATGAGCTGATTAAAGTACACCTGAGATTCCACTTTACGCAGTGGCCACACTGCTCCATATGGTCAAAAGAATCTGCTGTGCATGGTTACATTGTTAAGGACAACTGAAATATCAGGATTCCTTTTATGCTTGTATTATTACCTGCCAAAAGGATTTTTTTTTTTTTACTTCTTCTGTGGAAGTCTTTCTGGTGTGCACTCCTTTGTTGGCTTTCTCACTGTATGGGGTGTATTTTCGGGAAGAGCAAATGCAGTTTTCACTGCGTTCCAGGTCAACCTTCTCCATTCTGTTACAACCGTGAACTGCGAGTCCTTTTTTTTTTTGGGGGGGGGGGGGGGCAGGTTATGCTGTTAGAAACTCATGACTCATTTGGAGACTCTTTTGAAGTTGTGAATACTCTGGCAGAGTCTGCCATCATATACATGTATAAATAAACGTGGAAATGTTGGCGGTTCTTCCTCTTGCATTCTCTGTGTGTGTGTGTGTGTGTGTGCGTGCGTGCGTGCGTGCGTGTGTGTGTGTGTGTGTGTGTGTGTGTAAGAAAAAGGTGAACAGAACTATATCAAATCTTTCTTTGTCTTGCAATACATAGCAGTCAGCAGTGTTTTGTTTTGTTTGTTTTGTTTTGTTTTTTGTTTTGTTTGTTTGTTTGTTGTTGTTTTTTGTGGGTTGTTTTTTTTTTTTTTTTTTTTTTTGGGGGGGGGGGGGGGCGTTTGGTTTCCTCAGATGGCAGGTAGCCTGACAATGGTGATGTGCTACAGTGTGTGGCATGTCGCTCGGCGCACTTGGGCTGCCTGACAGGACAAAATAGCTTAATCATATCTAAAAACCAATATCAGCAAGCCATTCAGACATCTAAGATGCCACAAACGTCGATTTTTGTCTCGGACCCTTGTTTTTCATGCACAAAGTCAAACAGATAGACGCGCACAAAACAGATCCAACAGAGGGACGTTACACGCTGAGCAGGAAAAGCGCAAGGGACGTCACTCGCTCTCCGATCTCGTAGGCGCTATGAAGGAGTTCCCTGTCTTATTATATACGGTCTTTGGTACCTCTGTGCACGGTGGGGAAATGGCGCTCACTGCGCTACCGTGACGGGCCTAAATTGTCTCGGTGCTCTCAAACACAAGGTCGCGCACTATGTCATCCTTGACCAGCTTTGAACCCAGAGGGATCCTCAGTGGCGCAAGTGATGGCAGGCTGTCTTCAGAGTGAAAGTAGGCGTGTTTCTGAATCAGAGACATACATAACATGTCTCTGTCTGAATGGACAGATCTATTATTACATTCAGTCCTAGAGCACGGATGTGTAAGCTTTTGTAATCCACCACAAGGCAGGTACGTGATCGTCTGCACCGTGCAATAATACTTGCCTGTAGAGTGCAACCCCCTTGCCTGGCAGAGTGCAACCCCCTTGCCGTTTACTCACATCCTGTTGGATCAGTGTACCATGTAAACAGTGCCATCAAAGCGCAACAATAATTGTCCGCTGGCAAAGATTTTGCCCAAACGAAAAGTGGTCGGATATTCAAGACTTCGTTTCAAATTTTCAAATCATATGTCACACAAGTCTTCGCTTTTCTAAAAAAATTTCGCCATTTTTTAAAATGGCGCTGGCTGTAAGCAGTCACATTTTCACGCCCCGCCGAAAAGGGACTGCACTCTGGAGTCTATCGTAAGAGAGACATATAGCGGGACAACGCGAAGAGTTGTCTGCCCGCATTAGCGCGCATCCTAGATCTGGCCCCTATAGTGACAGCATGGCGGAAAGTGGAAAGCGATCGCAAAAGCCGGGCTTGCAGTTGTGCCGAATTGTTCAAATAACAGACAAATATAAACGGGGAAACACTTCTTTTGGTATTCCTGTTGAAAAAACAACCATTTTTTTCACTTTCTTGTTCAAAAAAAAAAAAAAAAGACCTCAAGTGGTACGAGTGCATGCAGTGTAAACAAACAGTAAACACACGCGGCTGACGCAGATACAGCGAATTTTTTTTTTTTTCGGACAACTTTACAAATCACGGTGACTTAAACTGTGCTAGCGGCTAGCTGCATCTAAATTCACAACACACACACACACACACACACACACACACACACACACACACACACACACACACACACACTGTACTGTGTGACACAGTTGTCACTCATACGCCGGCTGGTACGTTCATCGGCACTTTTTTCCAGTTCACATACTGTTGGGGGGAAATCTGTAGGTATGTATGTATCTTTTCTAAAAAATCAAGAGGTTTGCATGCAGTGTAAACAAACAGCAGTAAACACACGTGGCAGGCGCAGACATCAGGTTTTTGGTGTTGTTTTTGTCGTTTTGTTGGCGGTGGTGTTGTTGTTTTTTTTAACTTCACAAATAACGTTGACTTGAACTGTGCTAGCGGCACGTTGCACTGACACACACACACACACACACACACACACACACACACACACACACACACACACAGAACAAAATCATCCGGCTGAACTTCATTCTAACCATTGTAAAACTATATCACAACATAGATTCTGCTGGATCGTCGGTCGCAGATAGGATTAATGCTGAGTTAGCAGGAAGTATTCAGCGGATGCGTCCATCTTTGGATCTCTCGCACAGCTATTCGATCTTTCTGTGTTCCGTACTAGTTTTACTTGAACACATCAAACGAAATGCACTACGTAGCCTACGTACAGCAGTGAAAGCCAAACTAGATCTATCGTTCGTTATCCGGAACTTTGAAAGTACTTATGTTTTCCATAGGCCTAAAACACATGCGAAATATATGGGAGAGACCACCTGTCAGTCGCTGACATCTTCGTTTTTGTTTATTTTGTTAAAATGTTTTACGGCGGCTAGTGTAGGGTTGGGCCAAACAAACAGAGACTTTTTACAAGCACGCGGATTCTATACTAAATTTACGCCAGTCACACGTCGTGGATGCGGCGATTTTGGTTTTCACGTGTGATGCTGTGTGTTAGGTTTGGGAGAAAACATAATCTTGGCTCCAACTTCGATACCGATCTTGGCTCCAACTTCGATATCGTAGGGCATACCTACCTCTATTTTTCAAGGGGGAAATCTACAGAAAGGTTTTCCCGTTCCTGGTGTTCGCTTCTGACAGCAATTCGGCGCTGCACACCATTGCAAGCCCGAATTTTTGCGTGGTTTCTGGCTTTCTGCCATACTGCCATTACTGCGTAGATCTGCGGGATGCGCGCTAATGCGCGCAGACAACTCTTACGCGTTGTCCCTCAAAGGGAGGTAAGTGAACTATATGTTTCCAAGATCTTTGGTTGTGGTTTCTTACATTCAGACCATTCATGTTCGCTCAGATTTTCTGTATTTCGTCCACACCCCAGACGTACGGGGCAACAGGAAGAAACACTGCTGACTTTGACGTTGACTTTGACAGTGTGCGCTACAGCGATCTTTTCTGCACGGGCTGTGCACTTTCTGTCTCAAAGGAGACGAGAATACGATAAGTTAACTGCTGATTACCACTTTTGTCACCATCAGATATGCTGAGAAGCGTATAATTGTATGGATCGTTTTGAGCACCAGAATAGACGGACCCTGATGAATCGGCCGCGCGATCGATCCAAGTTTACACACTAAACTCTCGCCGATTTCGTCAGATTATTACTTATAGCCCTCTTTCCAGCTTTAACTGCTAGACGTAGGTGCGGCAATCTCTATGCTGGTAGCAGATGTTTAAAATATACCCTATAGACTTATACTGTCACAGATACAAGCCTAAATAACAAGCTAGTAGGTAGATTGTATGAATATTACCACTGCACAGCGCATCACCGTTCCGACAAGGGCACTTACCCACCCTGCTCATTCGAGTGAACCGAAAGTATTCCACGTGTGACAGTGTTATGCTAAAGTTTTGTTGAAAGGGTAAATGAGGTAACTTTGTTTCTAACTGTTCTAACGGTCTCGTAATTTGAAACAATCGTCAGAGTACATGATAAATTCAGAGGCAACAAATACGCTAACACTTCTGACAGGGATTGGAGAAGGCCATACACTACAGTGCATGCACGGCGTTTGTCAACCCGGATGTTGATCCCACGCTGCGAGCGTCCCATGTCAGTGTCACTGAGTTAGTGCAGCCGGACTGGGTCAGACATTGGAGAGGTTCAGATATTGGAGAGGTTCAGATAGTGACGACAAGCAATACGGCGACACTTAACAATGTCCTGACGTTGTCGTTCTTAGCTCATCTCCGTCCCGCGTTTTATGTTCAGATTACGTGACCACGGTGGGAAGACGGTATAGCTGAGTTGCACGTGTCTCGCGTCCTGTGCTTTTTGTGGCTTTCTGAGACTGTGAATTGCCACAATGAGAATCGTTCCTTTGTGTTTTTAATGGGAACACGTGCATCTGTCTTATTTTTACTTTTTGTAAAGTTGTGATTGGTCATCAGTTGCTCAGTGTCATGGCGGGAACTGGCCTTACGTGTGGAGGCTCGTGGCCCATGACTGAAGGGGGGGGGGGGGGGGACAGTGTACGCACGCAACCGCTATACACGTAGACATGCAGGCCTATGTGATAAACCAACACACTATAAGCCACACTACACATAGAAACATTCTTTCCACATTTATACCAAAATACAGGTATACAGACAGAACTAGTGAAAAGTGTACATACATATACTGCATTGACAAATTTGTAAGTTAATCAGCACTCATCAGTAAGATACAGTACATTAATAAACATATTCATTGGTGTATTTCACCTAGACCCCAGAAGCCTGAGGTCTAACAGTAACAACTAACGTAACACTTATTTCACATCTCAAGAGCTTCGTAAAAGAAGGCCAGACTGCCCATGAGGGTAAAAAAAAAATGCTTGCAATATGGCTGAAACTTTCTCTCTCTCTTTTTTTTTTTTTTTTTTTTTTTGCTGCCACAACGGCTTCAGTGCTGTTCCTCCCTGGTAATGGGTGGAATCCACGGAGGGCTCGGAAGCTGGGGCAACGTTTATTATGCATGATGATGGAGATAAGGATGATGCTATGGAGGTCCGTGTGGTTTGGGACTGCGGGACAGGGCTGCATTCCACGCTTCCTGTCATAAATATCCCGGCATTAACCAGGCCCGGGAATTACGGCACCTGCGGTGCGGGCCGTGTAATCATCCACATCATAAGACGTGTCATACCAAGGGAAGCACTCCCAAAGTCGCACTAGTGAAGTGGGTGAATCTCGTCTGTGGGGCAACATCCTCCCCATTGGGCCCATAGCACACCCGCTCTGGGTAGGAGCTGGCCTAGGTAGGGAAAATCCGCTTGCCTCGGTTGGGACTCGAACCCGGGTCTCCCGGTCCATGGTCCGAAGTGCTAACCACTACACTACCGGTGCAACTCTATTAAAAAAAAAGTGTTACATGTAAATTATGGCGGTTATGAACTGTGTTCTGATTTCTGCAGATTTTGCACATACAAATAAAAAATGAACTTCTGGCCGTCCTTGTGAGGGAATGGAAATTTACAACACACTTCACCTCCTGTACTGTAGCGAAGTTTGTGACAGTTCAAACATGCCACTCCTACCCTGAAGTTTATGAGTGTCTGGTTAAGCTCTGTCAGATAAGAACAGTGCACTAAAGAAGTCTTGGGGGTATTGTTTGGGGAAGAGCGCTGAGAGAGATACGAAAACTTTTTTTTTGAAGGGGGCGGGGGGAGACAGACAGACAGACAGACAGACAGAGACAGAGAGCGCCAAAGACGCCATAATATCTAACAACGAAACAAGCTGGTGAAGGTAGTAAAGTAATTAAACAAACAAACTGGTCCTGACCAAGTACTTGGCAACACAAAATAATTATGTACATTTAAATTACATTTGCCTTAATAAGGGGGAAAGGGGAGGGAGTTCGTGACCTCCACGTGAAGATGGCATAGCAGGAAAGTTTTATCATTTTGTTTAAAAGTCGCCCCTCTACTGCACCCACAGCGTTTCTGCAGTGCTTCGATACCAGTACGGATGAAGGCTTTACCTTGTCAGGTTAAAGTAGGTCATTGTAGCATCCATAACGGCTTCGTCACTTTGCCAATCGTCTTCTGACGACGTTAGTGTTTCTTCGCCTTTTCGGAGGAGGCGAGCCACGGTGTTTTTATTGCAATAGCTGTTGTTTTGTCTCAGACGTGAAGTGTTGAACCAAGGTTTCGTCGTCATCGTCTGTGCGTGCGTGTGTGTGTGTGTGTGTGTGTGTGTGTGTGTGTGTGCAGTTAATTAGGCTCAGTTGGTATAGTTAGGGGGTGCAAATGTATACCAGTCATGCGCAGGAGGGGCAACAAATAAACTCCAGTCGTCCACTAACGGGGGCGACTGTATCCCCGCAACGCGGGAGGGTGCAAATGTATTTCGTGGTCTGGCGAGATGAAGTCACGTGGCCGCTGACTTCGTTCTACGACTTTACTTCATGCAGAAATATCGACGGAATTGACTGGTATACATTTGCACCCCCTAACGGGCGAACTAAAACAACTGAGGGTTAATTAGAAACTTTATGATATGCTGATTTATATGCTATGACTGCAAGTGAACGCCGAGTCATCGTGGTACATCAGATTGTGTCAAAATTGTTCTTTTTCGCACGGTGTTGTGTATAAAACAAGAAAATAAAGTCCTGTTGATGTGTATCCTGACTACAGCGTGTCGTACCAGCAGTGTATGTATGTATGTATGTATGTATGTATGTATGTATGTATGTATGTATGTAGTATGTATGTATGTATGTATGTATGTATGTATGTGTGCGTTTACGTATGTATACTTGTATATAGATACGTCGTAAGAGTATAACAAAATGGCTACCCCGAGGTAGACACGTGCGAACATGTACACACAATGGTCGCCCAGCAATCATTGCCGTTCCGAGTGCAAGCCCATGTATCCAACTACAGCCTTAAACATAAGTCAAGGACCACTTGCAAACACAAACAAACTCCTGGAAGATGTCCGTGCAGCACATGGTGGTTTTTCAGCTTCAGCAAGCTTTGCAGGATGCATTGTTAACCCTTTAACACTTTCACAGCAAAAAAAATTTTGAAAGATTCCTTGGTCTCTTTTTTTTTTTTTTTTTGCGAATTCTTAAAAATTAGACCTGTCTGTCAAGGTGGTCCTTGACTATTGTTGAAGTCTGTATGTCTTGATCTTGTACGCTCCTGCTCCTGTAAGTATTTGTGTATGTGTAGATATATACTGAAAAAGAGAGTAATAAAAAAAATTTAAAAAAAAAATCTGAAAAAAGTGTTACCTTTTTTTTTTCTTTTTTTTTTTTTGGGGGGGGGGGGGTGAACTGTGTCCTAATTAGTAATTTCTGCAGAGAAAAAAGAAAAGAACAGATTTTCTGTCCCGTTCCCCTCAGGGAATGGAAATTTCCAACACACTTCACCTCCTGTACTGTCGCAAAGTTTGTGGCACTTCAAACGTGCACTCCCACCCTGAAGTTTATGAGTGTGCATGTCTCATGCCTGTTTGGTTAAGCTCTGTCAGATAAGAACTTTGCACTAAAGAAGTCTTGTGTGTATTGTATGGGGAAGAGTGCAGAGAGTGATATGAATTTTTTTCAAGGGGGGAGAGAGAGAGAGAGAGAGAACTCCAAATGTTCGTGTCGTTGACATGTTTTCCATATGAAAGGTCTGGGTACACTTTACAACACAAAGGGCATTACATACGCGCACGCACAATTTCAGTGTTTGTCAAAACAAAACAAAACCAAAAATTCACCATAAGTTCCACTTTCTTCTAACAAAACATAAAGCAGTGGTATTCCTCCATCCAGACTAAAACACATAGACACGCCCGCGCCCGAGAGAGAGAGACAGAGACAGGCAGAGAGAGTACGTGAGACAAAGAGAACCAACGACGCCATTATTGTTATCTAACAATAAAACAAGTTCCTGAAGTTATAAAACTACTTAAACAAACAAAACAAACTGGTACTGGCCAATTACTCAGCAACACACAGTAATTATGTGCACTTAAGTAAGGCTGCACATATAGGGGGGAAAAAAGGGGGGGGGGGGGGGGGGTAGAGGCTTTATCTTGTAAGGTCAAGTAGGCCATGATAGCACGCATAACGGCTTCGTCACGTTGCCAGTCGTCTTTTGACGAGGTGTTTCTTCAGCTTTTGAAACAGATGAAAGTCAGACAGTGCCAAATCTGGCGAATATGGTGGCGGTTAACAAGTTCGAAAGCTAGGGTTTTGAATTGTTTCCATGACATTGTCTGACCTTTGGTCTACTTTCTAAAGCGCTTGACGATGATTTCGTTCTGTAGCTTCCGCAGCAAGATCGAGTAGGATGCCCCATCTATTGTGTGACCCTTTCCAAGGAAATGAACCAGCAAACTTCCAACTGCATCCCCAGCAAGCAGACACTATCACTGTCCCAGCAGACTTGATGATCCTGGCTTTTTTTTGGAGGAGGCGAGCCACGGTGTTTTCATTTCAATAGCCGTTGTTTTGTCTCAGACGTGAAGTGTTGAACCAAGGTTTCGTCATCCTCTCGCTCTGTGTGTGTGTGTGTGTGTGTGTGCCGGTGTTGTTAATTAGGCTCAGCTGGGATAGTTCGCCCGTTAGGGGGTGCAAATGTATACCAGTCATGCGCAGGAAGAGCAAATAAACTCCAGTCGTCCAACAACGGGGGCGACTGTATCCCCGCAACGGGGGACGTGTAAATGTATTCCGTGGTCTGGCGAGATGAAGTCACGTGGCCGCTGACTTCGTTCTACGACTTTACTTTATGCCGAAATATCGACGAAATTGACTGATATGCATTTGCACCCCCTGACGGACGAACTATACCAATTAGAATTAGAAGCTAATTAGAAGCTTTATGATATGCTGATTTAGTTATAATATGCTATGATTGCAAGTGAACGCCGAGTCACCGTGGTACTTCAGATTGTGTCAAATATTGTTCTTTATCGCAAGAGAATAAAGTCCTGTTGATGTGTGTCCTGACTACAGCGTGTCGTACCCGCAGTGTATTGCACCACACCTAACACAGCCTGGACTTGTGGGTCTTGCAAAGTGGCAATAAGGCGCTAGAATTTCAAGATAACGACAAAACGTTCTTGCGTGTCTGAATTACCCTCCAAGGAACTCACACGTACCACAGTAGTTATATCTGTTTGAAACGCTTTTCTGACACTGTGTGGACAGCTCAAACCAACGATAAGCCCTTTCGAACGCGCCCGGAAAAGAAAAAAAAAACCAACACGAAATCCAGTGAAGACTTTAACAATGGCATGCGTGGAGAACCCGACAGGAATACGGATTTAGGCTCCGGTAAACGTGAACGTAAACATCAGCATCAGCTACGGAAATAAATAACTCTAATGTTTACAGTTCCTGTCGTTGTCTGCACTGCATGTATTGCTTTATTGTTAAAATGAAATAAAGTTACGGTTTCGACCTCCGTTTCCTCACGGACTGCCCATGTCGTCAATGAACACAGATTTGCGTACAGATTGGAATGCTGATGTTAACTTTCAAATCAAACAAAATCAGGTTCGGACGGGGTAGAAATAATTTCATCCAATTCGGTGCCACGATTATATAAATTACAACACAATCATTAGATGATTTCGACCGAAAAATTGAGTTTTACTTCTTCTCTTACTAGCAGTTTCTCGGTCAAAAAGTACTCGGCAAACTCGTGTGGTGCACATTCAGTTTATAGGGAGCAGCTCACTGTGGAAAATGTATTGACGCTGCACTTGAGTGTCATGGTGATAGTGTACGTAGAGTGTCGCCTGTCGTACGCAAGAAATATTGTGTTCAGTAACGAGTGAAGCGCAAGACTTGCTACATAGTGCTCCGTCCTCTTGTGCGACTACACTCAGCAGGGATTGTCACTGTTTTCTGAATCTGACAGAGAGAGAAAATGAAGAGAGGTTTTACCATCAATGGTTTCAGGTATGTTGATTAGTCTTTTGTTACTGCTGCTGTTTTAATGCTGATGATGGCTTGTCTTCTGTTGTTTAGTGATGATGGTGTTCTGTTTTCGTTTGTTTTGTAATAATGATGGTGGTCTGTTTTCGTTTGTTTTGTAGTAATGATGGTGGTCTGTTTTTGTTTGTTCTTTAGTGATGAAGGTGGTCTGTTTTCTGTTGTTGTTTAGTGGTGATGATGGTCTGTTTTCTGTTGTTGTTTAGTGATGATGGTGGTCTGTTTTCTGTTGTTGTTTAGTGGTGATGATGGTCTGTTTTCTGTTTTTCTTTAGTGGTGATGGTGGCCTGTTTTCTTTCGTTGTTAGTGGTGATGGTGGCCTGTTTTCTGTTGTTGTTTAGTGGTGATGGTGGCCTGTTTTCTGTTGTTGTTTAGTGGTGATGGTGGCCTGTTTTCTGTTGTTGTTTAGTGGTGATAGTGGCCTGTTTTCTGTTGTTAATGGTGATCTGTTTTCTGTTGTTGTTTAGTGGTGATATTGGCCTGTTTTCTTTCGTTGTTTAGTGGTGATGATGGTCTGTTTTCTGTTGTTGTTTAGTGTTGATGGTGGCCTGTTTTCTGTTGTTGTTTAGTGGTGATGATGGTCTGTTTTCTGTTGTTGTTTAGTGGTGATAGTGACCTGTTTTCTGTTGTTAATGGTGATCTGTTTTCTGTTGTTGTTTAGTGGTGATATTGGCCTGTTTTCTTTCGTTGTTTAGTGGTGATGATGGTCTGTTTTCTGTTGGTGTTCAGTGGTGATAGTGGTCTGTTTTCTGTTGTTGTGTAGTGGTGATGATGGTCTGTTTTCTGTTGTTGTTTAGTTGTGATGGTGGCCTGTTTTCTTTCGTTGTTTAGTGGTGATGGTGGCCTGTTTTCTATTGTTGTTTAGTTGTGATGGTGGCCTGTTTTCTGTTGTTGTTTAGTGGTGATGGTGGCCTGTTTTCTGTTGTTGTTTAGTGGTGATGGTGGCCTGTTTTCTGTTGTTGTTTAGTGGTGATGGTGGCCTGTTTTCTGTTGTTGTTTAGTGATGATGGTGGTCTGTTTTCTGTTGTTGTTTAGTGGTGATGGTAGTCTGTTTTCTGTTGTTGTTTAGTGATGATGGTGGTCTGTTTCTGTTGTTGTTTAGTGGTGATAGTGCTCTGTTTTCTGGTGTTGTTTAGTGGTGATGGTGGCCCGATTTCTGTTGTCGTTTAGTAGTGATGATGGTCTGTTTTCTGTTGTTGTTTTGTGATGATGGTGGTCTGTTTTCTCTTGTTATTTAGTGGTGATGGTGGCCCGACTTCTGTTGTTGTGTTGTGGTGATGATGGTATGTTTTTCTGTTGTTGTTTAGTGGTGATGGTGGCCTGTTTTCTGTTGTTATTTGGTGGCCTGTTTTCTTTCGTTGTTAGTGGACATGGTGGCCTCCTTTCGGTTGTTGTTTAGTGGTGATAGTGGACGTTTTGCGTTGTTGTTTTTATATTGTTTTATTTACTTTGTTGGTTCTCAGCAATATTTTTAGCCACAATGACTTCGCCGCTGTACGAAAACAAACCTACAATCTTATTTGAACCGTTTGAAAGCACAGAACCTCTTCGCTTAATGGAGCAGACTGAAACACAAAGTTTACAATTAGGTAAACTGAGATAGACTGGACAACAGAAGAAACGTTTCATGATTTCTTGCTTTGTTTGTTAATTTGTTTGTTTTATTAGTTGGTGAGTGGGTGAATTTTCACATTCTTGCAAATATGTGCTGATGTCTAGAGAGTGCAAACTGACCTTGCGGAAGGATGGCATCAGCTTCTCCATCTCGACAACTGTCTGTCACCGACTGTCCCCGCTGTCGTTGTCTGTGTGTGGGCTCCACCATCCTGCCCTGTGGACACGTCCTGTGTAGACCATGTCTTCGCCAGCTACTGGAACAGCAAGGACATGACCTAACATGTTCTTCCTGTGGTCACAACATCCCTACGGGGCAGGGGCAGACAATCAGTGAACAGCTTGATCAGTTCTGCAAAGATCTCGTTCTTCAGGAAATTGTAGCTGATCACATTTTCAAACGAAGTGATTCGTCTTGTCAGACATGCTGTACACCCGCCTGGACAAACGTCTGTCTGGACTGTGGAACCTTTTACTGCATACACTGCTCGGAAAATCATCGGACAGAGCATGCAGCTGACTGTCACACTGTAGTGGATCCTCGACAGGTCCTGATATCAGCGTCATCGACCACATCCAGACCTCCCGGACATGAGGATGTTTCACAGACCAGCACTTCATTGTTAGAGTTTCAAAGACAGGAAGTCAAACTTCTTGAGGAGAAACACTATGACCATGGTCGAGTAGAAAGTGATCTTGATGAGTTGATTGCAAAACTACAAAACGGAAGAGACAGAGTGCGGGATCAAAAGCATCTCTTGCATTTGTACACCAATCGTATGCCTACAACCATCAACACGACGTCCATGAGAGAACGTCTGCGTCACGTGCGAGAAGACATCAGCCTGCCCACAAGGGAAATGCTGCAGGATCTGAGGCGTGAGACAGACAGACTGGTGGCCCTGTGGATGGAGCCAGTGGAGATTCGTGTGTGGAAATCCGATGATGGTAAAATTTAATTTTTATAAAGCTTTCTTCATGTTGATGGTAACAATGAAATTATCTTATTTCCGTAAATAACTTTGGGACACGGCGCGTGGCAAAGCCTAAACTTGTATTTTTGAAGACCATAATCATACAACTGTATTTCAATATTCATTATTATGAATTATTCACAACGCGCTGTTGTTTTGTTGTTTACTGTGAGCCCTGTTTTAGTTTTATACTTGAAATATTTGGGGGGTTTTTTTGCAACGAAAGAATTTTGCTGTGTACATCGCGTGTGCAAGATCTTCCTTCAGGTCCAAATTGTCTCAAACTGACGATTCATGTGTGACAGATCATGGCGCGACATCAGGTGTAAAAGGAGCCACAGAGTGTGTGATGGTCACTCCCAAATCTACCACCATCAGCTTGGACTCGGGCTCGGTCTATGTCGCTCAAATTAGTGATGACGTCACACATCGGACAGGTATGTGTGAATATCTGAAGTCAATGTCATCATATGATAAAAAAAAATTACACAGCTCGGGGTATTTAAATTATTTAATAAAGCCCAGCTTACTCGTACTGATACATCGTCCGACATTTCATCTTCTAAGCACACGTTACTGGATTTCAGTGACAGCACTAATCAAACACAAGAGCCTGTCTCACACATTTACCTCCCTTTTTAACTGTGGACCTGTTAATCTCTCCGGTCTCCTGCACGTATACATTCACTCCAAGACAATTAAACTTCCTCTGTAAATTCTCAGGACCACATCTACTAGGACTGTATTCCTTTGGTCCACGCCGGCTTTGTGGAAAAGCCTCCGTCGTGAAATCCGTCACAGTAATTATGTAACATTTCCAGTTTCAAAAGCTTATCTTTTGGTATCATTCCAAGTGCGTGTCTATTATATTGTAAAAGATTGCTATTGTTAAATTTCAAAAATTAGTTCCTGAAAAAAGTCAATGTTAAAGTTTACAACTGACACACATACACAAACACTCGCGCGGTCCATCCGAAGGATCTATACACAGGCTCACATTATTACACGTGAGCAAAAAAAAAAAAAAAACTTTTCTTAAATTTTGACATTTGTTTCTCTCAATAATCTGTGACCCAGTGAAAGACGTGGTGATCATCAAGTCAGACTGGCCCGAGAACTTGGCGAGGTCGAGTGTCCAGAAGCTGAAGAAAGAAAAACAAAGCCTGTTCCGACAGTTAAAGCAAATGACAGTCAGCGGTCAGCGACAACTGAAGATGGAGAAGGTCAGAGGTCAGCAACAACTAAATGCGGAGAAGGTCAGAGGTCAGCAAAAACTGGAGGCAGAGAAGAGCAGGGCGGAGCAGGAGAAGGCGACAGAACGGGAAAGGGTGAAGAGATTTTATATCGGGATACAGCAGAAGAAGACGAGCTTGTTGAAACAAGTGATGAAGAGGATTGAGGAAAAGGATGTGCTGTCCAAGCTGGTGCAACAACTGTGTGAGGAGTTTGACGTCCGTCTGCTGGCTATCGACTCTGGCCTGAGGTTCCTGATGGACGTGCCAGTTGAGGAGTGGGAGGGGGTCAAAGAGTTACAAGAAAAGATTAAGAAACTTTTGGAGGATGCGCTGTTGCCAGAACAAGAGAAAGAGAAAGTGACGTGGACGGAAGTGACATCATGCAGTACTCAGACGGGAGATGCGGACGTGAGACTCGGCCAGCCACTACCTACACACGTGACTACAGACTTTCAGGTGTGTGTGTGTGTGTGTGTGTGTGTGTGTGTGTGTGTGTGTGTGTGTGTGTGTGTGTGTGTGTGTGTGTGTGAGAGAGAGAGAGAGAGAGAGAGAGAGAGAGAGAGATTTGCATTATTACTATATGATATGGGTGGCGTCCAAAGGTAGGATATACACAGTTTGTGGTGTCTATGTTACTGTTTCATACAGCAGTAGCAACTGAAGAAATAATATTGGGGCGGTCGGTGGTCTAGTGGTTAAGAGACTTGTCACCAATGCGAGAGGTCAAGGGTTCGAGTCCCACTCGGGGCAAAGAATTTTTCCTTCTCGTATGTGGCACCGTTCATTCGGGCCGATCGTCGGGGGTTCTCTCCGGGTACTCCGGCTTCCTCCCCTTCTGCTTTGGAAATGTTTCAGCCCACAAAATTTGAAAAATAAATGCAATTCTAAATTCCGAAATTTAAATAGCTGAACTGACCCTTCGCACCACGTGATTGTAATGTGTTTATGTCCAGTGTGTGAGAGAATGCGTGTGATTCACGTGAGCGTGCATGTTGGGTTCACGGTGCTTTGGGCCGATTCATGAAATTGGGTAAAGCGCCTATACAATACCCATTATTATTATTATTATTATTGATTAATATTGTCATTTTTATGGCAGACACCAAAAGAAGCAGACGCTTGTGGAAATGAACACCAGCAGACAGTAACAGAAGGTACCACTGGTAGTGCGAAGGATACAATGTTGCAAAAACAGCAGGGACAGGAAGTGACATCAACGGAAACGAAATCATGCACTACTGAAGCGGGAGATGCGGACGTGAGACTCGACCAGCTACCACCTACACACGTGACTACAGACTTTCAGGTGTGTGTGTGTGTGTGTGTGTGTGTGTGTGTGTGTGTGTGTGTATTTCCGTGTCACGGGCAGTAGCAAATAAATAATAAGAATAATGAGTATTGTGGTATTAGCAGAGAGAGAGAGAGAGAGAGAGAGAGAGATTTTGCTTCCATTACTATACGATACGAGCGGCTTCTAAATATAGGACATGCACAGTTATTGGTGTCCGTGTTACAGTCTCGTACAGCAGTAGCTATTGAAGAAATAATATAAGTACTGCTAATTTACCATTTCTTTTATTTTTTCAGACACAAAAAGAAACATACGCTACTGGAAATACAAGCCGGCAGATAGTAACAGCAGGTACCATTGTTTGTGTTTAACAGAGAGAGAGACTGACTGACTGACTGACTGAAACGTTTATTTCAGGATAAAGACTTGTAGGCATGGTCTGCCTATCTTACAAGCTGTCCTGCTAATCTACGAACACTAAAAAAATAAAGGCTAACATTACAACAACAAAAAAAGTATACCAGGCACAAAGGGAGTAATCTAATAAGAAAGTAGAAAAAAACAAAAACAAAAGAACATGCAAAGATACAAAGAAGCGCAAGAAATTCAAAGGAAACACATCAGAAAATAGGTGAAGAAGTAGATAGCATGGTGTTTGAAATTGTAGTATACAACATAACTTGTAAAAAGGTAACATGTAATAGTGCCATCTGATAACGAGTAATTTAGCATGGTTCAGATATTGTTCGTGGACCTATGACTTACGTAAGTATCTGAGAAGTTGAGTTTTAAATGAATGAAGCTTCGGGGTACATTTTAAGTATGCTGGCAACTGGTTCCATGAAAGTGACCCAGAGAATGAGAGGCTTGTTTTATAAATGTCCAATCTAGGTTATGGTAATTGGAACAGGCCATTTCTTGCGTTGTGTCGCTGACTTGGTTGAAAGAACGTGGTAAGATATGGAGGAGCCTTACAGTGGACTATCTTGTGCATGAAAACACACCGGTTGAACTCAAGATGCTTGGTAAGGGGGAGAAGTTCGAGCGCTCTAAGTTTTTCTTCTGTGGGTAAGGGCCCAGGATGTAAAAGCTTTATAATAATAATAATAATAATAATAATGAGTATTGTATAGGCGCTTTACCCTGAATCGGCTCAAAGCGCCGCGAACTGAACCCAACACGCACGCTCACGTGAATCACACGCATTCTCTCACACACTGGACATAAACACATTACAATCACGTGGTGCGAAGGGCCAGCTCAGCTATTTAAATTTCGGAATTTAGAATTGCATTTATTTTTCAAATTTGGTGGGCTGAACATTTCCAAAGCAGAGGGGGAGGAAGCCGGAGTACCCGGAGAGAACCCCCGACGATCGGCCCGAATGAACGGTGCCACGTACGAGAAGGAAAAATTCTTTGTCCCGAATGGGACTCGAACCCCTGACCTCTCGCATTGGTGACAAGTCTTAACCACTAGACCACCGACCGCCACGTTTATAGAGAGAATTGATCTTTTTCAAGTGAATATCACCACATTTGTCCCAGAGGTTGGAGGCGTAATCTATATGACTTTTTATATGTGCGTGAAAGAAAACTTTGCAACTGTCGTGGCTAACTATGCGGTTAAGTTTACTTAAGAGAAAAAGATTTTTAGACAGGGTTTTACTAAGTTTTTTCTAGGTGCGGCTCCCACTTCAATTGGTCGTCCACTGTAACGCCCAAAAGGCGATGCGTTGACACTTGGTGTATGGGCTCTGAGCCGAGAGATAGTTTGAGAGGTAGAGGCTTCCGCTGGTGTTTTTGGCGGGTAGTTATTAGCATGCTCTTTGTTTTGGGGACGCTGATTATCATATGATTTTGGGTACACCATTCAGATACTTCATCGAGGCTCTGCTGGAGTGTTTTGTTTATTGTTGCCTCTTTTGTGTCGGATGTGTGTAGTGTTGTGTCATCTGCAAATAACTCGCAGGACACGTTGGGACTAGATAAACAAAAAGGAAGGTCATTGATATAAAGACAAAATAAAAGAGGCCCCAAGATGGAGCCCTGAGGTACTCCATACTTAACAATCCCTTCGGATGAGAATGTGCCATTTAAAGGCCCTATATTCGTAACGGGCGCTCAGGGAAAAACTGCCGCTTACGAAGGTTTCAGGCTATTTGCCAAGTAGAAGGAGGTTTCATTTGACCATCGCGACCGTTTCTGTGACTTTGCGGCTTTTAATATATGAGAAATACGACTTTCTTTGAGCCTACCCTCCTTTTCTTACCGGCTGTCCGGCAACACGAGTCTAAAAATAGCCACCAACCAGCGCCTCAAGCTGCTGGCCGAGACTGCAAACTATGACGTCACAGTCAGTGCAAGTGTAAACATATTGCTCCCGAAAAAGTGAGTACGAGGTGTGATTCCTAAGACAACCCGACAACCCACGCCCGTAAAAACAAAATTCACGAGTTCATCGAAGAAGCGGCGCCGACATACGCAAGAGCGCGAGTATGCAGTCTAAAGTTTCCCGAGGATTAGAAACTGCCGCGGTGGCAGACTGAAGCTGAGGGAC
This sequence comes from Batillaria attramentaria, assembly GCA_018292915.2. Lineage (NCBI taxonomy): Eukaryota > Metazoa > Mollusca > Gastropoda > Batillariidae > Batillaria > Batillaria attramentaria. Next base: position 424,281 of record JACVVK020000170.1, read on the forward strand.
TGATTGATACGCGCTTGGCCTCTCACGTCGGGACCAAAGGCTCACGGACGTTTGGCATTCACTCCATGCTGATGAATACGTAAGTAATCACTGTAGTATACCTGTTAGTGTGACTAGATAACCTGACTTTTGTGTCTGAAGAAAGTTTCGTGCCGACTAAGTATCCGAACAGCAGTGTTATGGCGGACAGTGGTTTCGCACCGAGTCACCCCGGCCATACAGTGGTTTGTGTGGCAAGACAAGAATAAGTGTACTGGCAGAAACAGTGCAACTTGATATGAAACAGAAGCAAGTGTGTAACACCGAGTAATACTGTTCCAATGGTTTTCTCATTTAGGGAGAATGAAAAGGGAACATAATTATGAGATAAGAAGTATTTTTCACACAGTGTGTTACTGATAATTGAACCACCCAGTCACCAGTGACAGGCCCTAGCCAGTGGCATCTGCTTTTTTTTTTTATTCTGGTAATGTCATGCCCATCATTTTAAAAATTATTTTTCTTTATTGTGTGTGTGTGTGTGTGTGTGTGTGTGTGTGTGTGTGTGTGTGCAGGTACTTTTCGTCAAGATCTCTACAGCCGCCACCCATGCAGGTTAGCACACTTTTTGTTTCAGTAGTTTGTCGTCGAATTGCACAGGTCAAATTGCAAAAAATTATATACATATTATGTGTGTGTGTGTGTGTGTGTGTGTGTGTGTGTGTGTGTGTGTGTGTGCTTTTAATTCCACCAAGCTTGTATACCAATTAATGTACAGATGAAAATTAAATGTCATAGTATAAATTGGCTGTTTTATAATTGCTTTTCATGTTTTCTTGTTTTTTTTGTTGTTGTTGTTGTTGTTTGTAAATGATGATTTATTCAGTATTGATAGGTGGGGGGATGTTTATAGTTCCAGTTTGGACGGATCCACCTGAAGTGGCAGGAACTTCTGGTTCCACAGCTAAACGCAGCACATCAACCCTAGCTGCAGCTGGAAGCATCTTTGCAAGGGTAGGTGTTTACTCCTGCAATTTCAGAAATCTCAGCAAATTCTGACAGGTACATGTACTTCATCAGATACTGTGAAGTTGTATTTATCATGACGCACTATAATAGTGACACTGGTAGTGGTGACTACTTGCGTGCTACAGTATGCTTTTATACTGTATTTTTTTAAAATTTTATTGTAGAGTTATGCATGCTTATGCTTTGTAGCCACATGTATTATTCCAAGAAATCCTCTCAGACAACAGTGAACACATGTATGATCATGTTTGTTGCAATAAGTTGTCTCTTTCCCTTTTGACAGTGCCACTGCCAGTGGTGGTAGTCAGATGTCTGGCGTGGAACCAACAGAGTGAGGAAGAAATGCCAGTGGCATCAATGTAAGTGAAGGGCTGTGTTCTGAATTCTTGTCTAATCTTACTGTACATGTTAGTTTTATGAGGTTGGTTTACTTTGGTTGGGAACTAGTGCAGGTTTTGAGCCACTGTCAGTTGCTGACAGAACTCTCTCAGCTGTGATAAGCTCAGTGAGGCAAGGTGTGCTTGTGTTAGTGCACTGTAGTGTACCAAGTCTCTTAGTTGCCTGATGATAATCACCTTTGTGCTTGCAGTCACACACTCACAAGCAGACAGCAAGAAATCAGCCAACTTTGGATAAAAAAGAGCGAGGGCAAGTCAACATGTCACAAGTAAGTGATATCTTCTATGGTGTTTCTTTGGATTAGGGTTTCTAAGGTTTTCAGTTACTACATGTAATTGTATTTATTCTCATCACGTCACATAATCATATCTGTGTGTGTGTGTGTGTGTGTGTGTGTGTGTGTGTGTTTTCGTTTTTAAATTTCATTCAAGTGTGTGTTTGTGGGAGGCTGGCCTTACCACTACAACAGTGACACAAAAATTTAGTGATTTACAGAAAAAGAAAACAAAAAACAACAGCCTCACCTACCCTACAGTTTTTTTTTTTTTTTGTTTCATTTTACTTCAACTGATCATGTTTACTGTGAGATGTGTTCATGCAGTACATGTACACTGACATCTGTAAGTTGAAGCAATACATGTTTGTGTGTGGTTCTTTACAGAGGGTAGATACTGCCTCCAGAGCCTGTGACTACCAAGTCTGGGAGGACAGCAAGGAAGAATCTCCTGTCAAGATTCATTCATGGACCCATTTGAGGTGAGCAAGATGCTGGTGCATATTTTTGTTTATGTTAATAAGCAGGACCGAAGAAAGAGGTCTGTTAGAATGAAGTCATATATGTGAATCATAACTGAAGGAGAGTTACATTACTGTGTGTGTGCATTCTTGTACATGCATTTTCTACATAGACGAAGCATGTAATTTGTAAAGATTGTCAAAATATCACTTTGGGGTTATCCCTTTTGTGGAACATTCAGATGGTCTTTCCAGGTGCACAAGTCGAAAAATGAAAAGAAAACAACAGCATATAGTAGTCATTGTGATAGTTGACTGAGGGGGGGGGGGGGTGGGGGGGGGGGGGGTCAGTTTGTGTACCCAGTGACCTTGTTGCTGGTCTAGCTCAGAACAGTTACGAGCGACTTAGCCCAAGTTTCACTAAGAGATCATTGGTGTTTTTTTCACTCACTATGCCCATTGTGTGTAGGTTCTTTACATGGCAGTTTTTTTTCAGTTTCAGTTGATGAATGCCTTCTTTCATCAGAGGCATTCCTCTTAGGTGACAGTAGAAGAAAGGAGGAGGAAGAAGATCCATGTGATGTTGATGATCCTGACTATGAGCCTCACTTCCACTTGACAGCTATACTGTAAGTTGTTATTCAGTTCTTTAATCATTATAATGAATGATAAAGCAAATAATGAAGTAATGAGTTTGCTTATTATGCAATACAACTATACCATCCCCTGTCACCAACAACTTGCATTAAATTTTTAATAACTAATAACTTGCACAAAACCTTTTCTTTCTACTGTAAATGGTAAACTGGTGTTTTGTCATCAAGTTATATGAAAAGTACGCTTGAAAAGTGTTGAGGAGGAAGATGAATTACCCTTGTTCACGTGTGCTCTCAGTTGCATGTAGACTACTCGACACCATTTAATTAGACACCAGAACTGGGAACTAGCTTGTTGATTTTTTAGATGGAGCTCCCTCGCCATTTAGTTTTACTTCATGTGCTACATGTACTGACCTGTCTTCAGATGACTTTTTTTTAATCATTGTTACTAGTATTATTTTTAGTTTATAGCACTGTGGATATTCAGTAGATGAGAGTCTTGCTTGAATGATTTTATTTACTGTCAGGAAATGACTACTGTACGCTGGGGCTGTGGGCATGGACGCTAAGTCTAAAGTTCCCTGGACTCAGTGTTTTCCATGGGATCCAGCGCACCTATCTGGAATCTACCATAGGTGGCCACTGGGCTGACCACCAGCATAGTGTACTGAACTCTTTCCCAGGACAATCACCTATCATCCTAGGTAAAGGCTTCAGCGTGTGTGTGTGTGTGTGTGTGTGTGTGTGATTTCATCCATGCTCACTATAAGAGTAAATATTGGCATTGGGCATTTTCATCTGGTTTTGTTTTTAATTTCTGGAATGTGCATTTTCGTCCACCTTCTTGTATGAGACAGTACTGGAACAGTACGCTGGACTATGCTTAATTTTATGAAAATCATAGGCATGTGTTTGAGTGGGTATCACCTGTTTTCTCTTTGCTGCAAGTCACAAGAGAAGAAAGGGGGTGGATTCAGGGGTGGGGGTGGTGGTAGGGGATAGAAAATAGCATACTATACACATGTACAAAAGCCAGTGCATTATCCATTCAGTTTGAACAGGCGCACGGCTGCACTGGAGGTGTTTCATCAGCACACACTGATGTATTGTGCAAATGGGTGTATCGTTTGCGAAACCTGCTAACTGCTCTGGACCACAACATCCACAGTGACAGGGGCATATGGACCAACAGGAAAGGGGAGCCAGTGTAAGTAGCGTTGCATGATTCAGTTGTCTGTACAAAGACATGGATGGCACTCTTCCACCTCAGGGCAGATTTCTGCCCAATAATTTTGGGGAAATCAACCCCCCCCCCCCAAAAAAAAAAAAAAAAAAAAAAAAAATTAAAAATAAAAATTGGGCAGTTGTGTGCTTAGGTTATTGACATGTGAGGTGAGGTTGGATGATATTGACAGTTCAGGACCCTCCCCCATATTTCTGGAGCATGTTGTTAACATGTTGTCGTCGCCCCCCCCCCCCCCCCCTTTTTTTTTCTTTTTTTTAAAAGACATTTTCATCAGTTTCACCCCAGCAATGATGTATACGTGTGTCCATTGAAACTGGCATAGCTGTTGTTTTGTCACAAAGTTCACGTTTCAGTGACACTGATAGATATCGAGCTTTATATTAGCACATACAGCTAGAGTATCCAACTGAATTTCATCATGATAGCACTAGCAGTTGACAAGAAATGATTCCTACGGTTTTTCAGATACCACAGATGCTTCAGCAAGAAGACAGGGAGATGGTCTTCCCAGAGAAGGAGAGGAAGATGTACCCACACATCCGGGACCGTGAACTTTCAGCTGTGAAAATGAGGCTAGCTGACAGACAGGGCATGTGGCAAAGCCTCAGACCTTTGGAGGATTTCAACTACGCTGGCGCCTGTAGAATATCCACCATCAAAACAACTTGTTCAGTCCGAAATATCACGCTTTGAGAAATGAATTTGTGCATTCTGCTTTTGCTCATTTTCAAAGCCTTACAGTTGTGCATAGTTGTGCTGTACATCAGTACTGTCATCATACAGCTGTGCTACTTCCTAAAATCTACTTCTGTGCTTGTGCATGACTTATACATATTGTAATTACTTTGCTGTCATTCTAACAACTATGTATTGTACTCTGACATTGAAATTGTAACTGTTGCATCCGGACAAAAAGAAAAAATCGAGTGAATAATAATGGCCATCCTGAACAACTAAACATTGAATTGGTGTGTGGTGTGTGTGTGAGTTGCATGAGAAAGACCGATGGCGTGTAGGTGAGCCAAACAACACCGACAGCGAAGAAGGGAGAAGTTTACAATATTATGGAAAACTGCTTTTATGTGGTCATTTTTTTCAATTTCAATACTTCTTTCTCATGCCCTTCCTGTGGGTTCACCTCACTTTGACAGTTGAGTTCTTTTTGTTTGTTTGTTGTTTTTGTCTAGTTACAGAAGGCCTATTTTGATGGTGTGTTGAAAGCAATCAGTGTAGATCAGATCACAACAATTCTTAGCACTCAATGCTTGTAAAGCATCCATAGCTGCTGTAGAAGGGAGGCTTTTTGTAAAAACCCTCTGTTACTGTATTAATTTTATTATTATTACTATGTAATACTACCTTTTGACTCAGTTCAATACATCTCTCGCTGTATCACAAACACGAATGCACAAGAATAGCTTCAGCATCTTCAGCCAAGGTGTATTGTGAACATGTACCACACATGCATTGCTTCTGTCAATTTTCTGCATTTCCAGTGCATCTACAACTCAAAATTGTTTTTTTTTTGCTTCTAAAAAAATACATAATCAAATAACCAAAGTCATACACATCTTTTTTTCTTCGCAAGTCTGAGGAACTCAAAGACAAAAAGGGGTATTTTCTCACTTTTAGTGTTGCATAAATAAAAAACGTACACATGAAAGAAAAGTGTTCGCTCTTTTTGTCCATTATTCTTCTGGTCCACTTTTACAAGGACACAAGGCTTTTGATATAAAGTCATCTACATACATTGCTCATGATTGATGCAGAAAGTCTACAGTCAGCACTCTCCTTTTAGCTTCTTGAAGACAGAGAAAGAGAGAAAAACAAAAAACAAACCACAACAATACCACCTATGTGGTCAGCATTTACTACATTTCTATGAACATGAGTGATTATTAGTGCTACCAACATGGTGCTCCATTGCTAAGGTGTGTATATCACTATATGCAGCATGTAAGCTGCATGGAAATGGCAGAAACAAGCAACATCAGTGAAGTTAGTGTTCAAACCAACAGTCTAGTTCAGCCTCGATGGGATAAACCCTGTGTAGTGGTTGATAGGGTGAGGATAGTGATCCCGAATCACCAACACACGTGAGGATGACCCGCCTGTCTCCTGCACCTAGACCATGCCTCCACATGAGGAACTGCTTGTACACAGCATGGTGGTTAGCTTTGCGCTTGTCATCTTTGCCATTGCAGACAAGCATGTCTCGCCTCATTATCTGTGACAGCTGCAGAACCATCCTGTCCAAAATCAGGTACTGGATTTCCTAAAATAAGAAGAGTATTTCTGAGTAAGGTCTGTTATTTTCAACTGTGAAAAGAGATAGGAAACAGAATAACACGGACCAACAAGTAAATTTTATGTTTTGGTCGTAAATTTCAGGCATAATTATGCATTTGCATGAGGGGACAGGTGTAAGATTTTCACTGGTGCAAAGTTCTACGTGTTTCATAGTTTAATAATACCAGTTTACTTTTAATGAGGAAGTAGGTAGAGGAAGTACCTACTGGGAGCAAAAATTGGCATTGACCATAACCACAGCAGAGACGTTCCAAGTTCAGCATCGGATGGCATGTTTCTGCAGGAGACAAAAGTGCACCAGGAGGACTGGCCAGAATGAGGCATAGGGCTGTGGCCACCTGGCTGCCCCTCCTACAGCTCCAGAAGGCTGAATACCGGTATGAGGCCTGGCTGTGCCTCAATCATGTCTACCGTCATCCCCTTCAGTCTTCTTGTCTCCATCTTGTCCATTGTCTTCTGAAAATAGTGAAATATAATATATATACAATCCACAAGCACTTTAGTTATGTGTTGTCACTGGGTGAGGGCTCTCTCTCTCTCTTATTACAGTAATCAAAAATTCTAACCTGTTGTCCTGTTATTATTTCAACCTTTTAATCTCAGCTACAAGATACCAACCTTTTCATCTTAAAACTGGGACTTCAGGATGGCTTACCTTCAACACAGTGATTAAACACTACACTGTGCACACACATGGGCATGTGTTTGGCAGAGAGAAAAGAGTAATGGTATCCTACATTTTGCTATTCAGGGATATTGAAAATAAGACGAGTGTGTAATGTCTTACCTTCAACTGTTCTCGTCTTTCCTCCAGCACTGCTGCCACAGTACGTGCTCCTAATGCTGCAGCACCTCTGCCCCACCTCTGCCCCATGCAAGCATGCTGGTGATACATGCACTCCCTTCTCCTACAAGTACAACAGCAAAAAAAAAAAGCAAACTGTAAAACAACCAGCTTGTATAATCTGAAGCACATTTTATGGTGAATCAGACACCGACTACAAGGACTTAGTTACTAGTAGGCAAAATTTTAATTTCGTTCTCTCCCTCTCCGGGCTCTGATGGTGTGAGTGTGACTGGAAATAAAATCAACCTCGTATTCCTCCCTACATCCCTCTCCTCACACCGGCACACACACACACACACACACACACACACACACACACACACACACAATTGAATTTATCAACTGGTGCGCTTATTTTGAGCCACGGAAAGGAAGGATGATTCATAAAGTAAACTAGTTTGAAGATCATGGGAAGCGTTATCGATCAACACTGATCTTTCATTCTTTGCCTTTGGTATCCTGTCAACGAGTCAACGATGCGCTAGCTGACCCATTGCAGCCTACAAAACTTACAACAATGGTCACAGAAATCCAAACCGGAATGTCAAAGATTGGAAATCAATGCGTGAATGTTATCAAAATTATGAAAATGTGGAATAAAGCTTACCGTGATCGCACGTAGGCGGCCAGCCCACCAACAAAATCCTTCAGGCAGCGCGCGCTAAAGGATGTGACGTCACTGTGGTCTCGGTGTCCCCGGCCTAAAGCTTCACTGGCGTCTGCTTCGAACGCGATGACAAAACAAGCTTCCAGAGCGACACATGTGCCGACCCGAGACACCACAACGGTCTCAGACGCTATTTTGTGACCCAAGTGACTGATTCTGATGCACAAATTACTCGCATTCGATGATTTTTTTTCCACACGCTATAGTATGCTTGTCAGAGCCACGTTCTGCGTATAGAGCCTTTAAAAAGACTCTCTGTTTCCTGTGTAAGAGGAAGGATGAGAAGAATGATAATGCGCCGGACCCAATGTTGTATAACCGCAGTTTTTTCAACAGAATGCTGTGATTCACCAAATCAAAAGCTTTCTTGAGGTCAAGAAATATTGCTCCAGATAGCTTTGACTCATTTATACCACTAAGCCACTTATCTATGATGTGAGTGAGAGCAGTCTGGCACGAATGGCCTGGACGGAAACCTGACTGAAATGCACACAGAAGTTTATTTTCTTCGAGGAATGTGAGCAGATGTGTGTGAATGTGTCTTTCTAGGGGTTTTGAGAGAACTGATAGTATAGATATTGGACGATATTCATTTACATCGCTTAGATTTTTGTTTTTTGGTATCGGGACAACTTTAGCGTTTTTAAGGGCCGCTGGAAATACATTATTTTGAATAGAGAGATTATAGATAAATGTCAATGACTCAATTATATATGGCAGGGACGTTTTTAGTATTTTGCTACTGATGCCATCCAAACCACACGATTTCTTGTTTGCCATGTTCGATATTGACTTACCAACATCTAGCACAGTCATTAATGGTATGGTAAATGGTTTACATGTAGACGTGTTGCAATGTAGTTTCAGTTGTTCTGAACAGACATAATTTTCGGGGTCGCTATCATTTTCCTGGGCTAAAGTATCTGCTATATTTAGGAAATGACTGTTAAAAGAATTGGCTGTGAGAGTATGGGGGATCGTGGGAGACTGAGATTTTTTACCTTTTGTAATCATGTTAATAGCCTGCCATATTGTGCGAGAGTCTTTGCCGTCAGCAATTACCTTTTCGGCTTCCAATCTCTGGGCCTTTCTAACAAGTGATTTTACGTAATTTCTTTGTTTCTTGAATTCTTGGAATTTTTTTTTCTCGTTTCAAATTATCTCGGACCTCCATAGCCTGTTTAATGTCCTCTGTAAGCCATGGTGGCATTCGGGGATGTTTTACCCGCTTAGTACGTTGTGGGGCGTGTGTGTCAAGGACACCAAGGAACAGCCTGTACCATAATGCTAGTGCTTCATCAGGATCATTGTGTTTGTACACATCATCAAATTGCACCGTTGACAAATCATGCAAAAATGACACTTCATTAAAACGTTTAAAGCATCGGTACAAGATGGATGTGTGCTGTTTTGGTGGTGGCTTATCACATTTGACAGACAATGAACAACAAACAGGATAGTGATCACTTATGGCAACAATAGGCACATGAACATTTTTCACAACGTCAGTGTTAGTGGTGTAGATGTGGTCGTGTCGCTGGTACAGACCGCCAGAGAGAGAGAGAGAGAGAGGGATTAACGCCGCGCAAGCAACAGGGGTTAATTAGCGGCGAGCAAAAGTCCCTTTCTGCCAGGTCCTTCAAAACATAAAAATTCCTTCTTAAGAGAAGACGTAAATACATACTAAAAATCCATTGGGTTTAAATGAAAAATATCCTTCAAGACATAAAAGCTGGGAAGATGAAGTAAATGCAAGTGATATTTAAACAAGACTACATGTTGTAGAAGAGGTTGACCTCTTTCACAAAATTGAAGATGTTGTCATGGGGGACATCCCTGAACAACACCTTCAATGAATCAACAGAATAATGTTTTTCCCGGATCTCGGAGAGATCCCAACAAGAGAGTAAAAAATGACTAACAGTCAAAGGCTCATCACACGGGACACACAAGGGGGGGATCTTCCCCTTTCAGCAAATTGGTATGCGTGATGTATGTGTGCCAAATGTGGAGCCGACTAAGAACGGTCTCCTCGCGCCGATTAGGACGGCAGCGAGGGAGACTATCACAGATGCTGGGTAAGACTTTGTACAGTTTGGTCTCCGGAAGTGCAGCCCATTGGGTCTGCCACTCCTTTTGAACAAATTTGGAAACTAGAGGTTTAAAGTCATTGCAGGCCATGTGCTCATCCTCCACAGGGCCATCGCGGGCAGCGTTTGCAGCCCGGTCAGCGCACCTGTTTCCTCGGATGCCCACATGACCCGGGATCCAAATAAAAACAATGTCCTTGTTGTCGGCAATAAAGGATGCATGCAGTTCATGGATCAGCACCAGAAGCGGGTGATCCAATCTTCTCCCATGCAGAGCCTGGAGAGCCGACAATGAATCTGAAAGGATTAAAACGTTAGGCTCCGTAGACTGGTACACGTGCCGAAGCGCGAGTAAAATGGCTCGCAGTTCGGCACTGTATACAGAACTATTGTCTACCAAACGCCAAGCAAAAACCCGGCCAGAGAGAGAGAGAGAGATTTGTTAAACAGAGCACACGCACCCTCCCCGAAAAAAAATGGCCAGCGCGTGACAAGGTAATACTTACCCTCAGTACAACAAACACCGTGTGTGTTACAGGCGGAGTGAGTGCTGACCCGATGACGGCCACCCCACACCGTGTGTTTCTGTTCACACCTTACTCTGCTGATGACACTCACAGTACAGGTCCCTGGATTACGGACGTAGTTGCTACACAGGACGGACAGCGGCTTGTTATGATTGACTCAAACAACAAGATGGTGAAGGTTGCTGACGCGGCAAACCCGCACACCGTCCTCAGTGTTACACTTGATGATACACCAAATGCACTGGCCCTGCTTCACGACGGTCGTGTGGCCGTTACAGCATGGAACAAGCGTCTTTACCTGCTTGACGTCAGCGGCCACCCGACCGTCGCGTCGCGGGTACAGACCGCCAGAAAGTACTGGGGGGTGAGTGCAGGGACCACGGGCGACACACTCATTGTCAGTAGTTTTGACGGTCCGGCCATTGTGGATGTGATTACATATGAAGGTGAATTCATACACACGGTGATCGACAGCAACACACAGGGGGATCTGAAATGGCCGCGACACTTGAATACTGTGGGTGGCGACCTGCTTGTGTCGGACTATGACAGTAACACCGTGTTCCGTGTAGAGCTGACTACAGGCCGTGTTGTCAGACTCAATCACCAACACATAAAGTGTCCACTCCAAGTGTGCGCTGACCCGTCCGGTAACGTTTACATCGCCTGTGGTGACATTGGTTGTGTGCTGGTGATGTCGGCTGACGGACGGTGTCGGCGACTGCTGAATGGTTCTCAACACGGGGACGGACTTCGTGTCAGGCCATACGCTGTGTGTGTCACGGGCTCGCGGCTTGTTGTGTCGTGGGATGAAGCGTCTGGTTACTCTGTTGTGGCGGGCTATGACCTCAAAAAGTAAAGGTCTTTATTTTCATTATTACGATTGCTGAAAAAATCGCTGAAAACTGTCACTCGAGCAGAGCCTTACAAATTCTAATTTCCACTTTTTTTTATCGCAAACTAAATATTCGATGATGGCTTTGAAGAGCAACTACAATTTATACTGAAATGTTTAAAAGGGAGAGAACCTGGCGGAAAAAAGAAGAAGACTCACCGAAATGGAATAACATTTAAAACTCTCTCATTCAGTGAGTCTAGACTGCATGTTCTATTTGAAATGTTCAGAAGAAGAAGAATCAATTTGAAAATTATAAACATTCACACTGATATCTGCATAAGATATCACCTTACTTAGTTGAGCCCAACTGCACAAAATGTGATATGAGATATACCCTAACTGAAAAGGCCAGCTAAACACAGTTAAGTCTAGTAAGACTGCCAGATCGGCCACATTGACCTGTTTGTAGCTGTATTATATTGTCAGAGCAGAACATTGTTTTCCGCCGTAGAATGAATAAAGTTTAGCAATAATCCTAAGTGTATCATGCACTCGAGGTTTGTAGGTGACCCGTGTTGATTTACGACCGGTGGCAAAAACCCGCGCAGAAAGTCTGAACTGCTTATGTCGTTAATATTATGAATTGCACCGGCCCCCGTAGTGTAGTGGTTAACACTTCGGACCATGGACCGGGAGACCTGGAATCGAATCCCAGCCGAGGCAAGCGAGATTTTTCCTACCTAGTTCAGCTCTAGTCATGGTCTCCCCTCTCCTGAAAGCAGGATGTGTCTTCCCCGAACACTCATGGGTTAGCCCGAACTAGTTCAGCTCCTACCCAGAGCGGGTGTGCCTGGTTAACGCACGGATGTTTATGAGAGAAAGCGTGAAATGCGGCCGCTGTCATGCAGTCCCAAACCACATGGACTTCCACAGCATCATCAGTTGTACCATCATCCTTATCCTTATCCTCATCGTCATGCATAATACAAATTGCCACAGCTTCCGAACCCTCCATGGATTCCACCCATGACCTGGGAGGAATACCGTTGGAGATGGTGAAGAGTTCGGGCAGTAAATACTACTACTACTGTTACTACTACTACTACTACTACAAAATAAGGATTGCAAGTCGTTCATCCTTTTTGATCGACACTAGATCCAGAATCTTCATCACCCTGTCTTAAATATGTACCCGTGTTCGCGAGTGGTCAGCCCCGGAACCGGCTGCTGTCGAACTCATTGTCACAATAGACTGCGCACTGAAACTGACGGTAATGAGCTCATACAACATACATTACCTGTCAATAGTGATCATTTGTATTTGGTGTGTCTGAAGAGAACTATACACAGGAGAAAATTAAATTTGGTGAAATATCTGTTTCAGCTGTGATTTTGTTGTTGTTGTTGTTGTTGTTGTTGTAATTATTGGTTTAGTTTGTTGTGTGACACGGGATGTAAATAATAAAAGAATTCATTCCGGAAAAAAAGGCCTTATTCTCCTTTGTGTGTATAATGTTGAAACTTTTTGCCTTGCATCTCATTAAAACGTTGATATTATCCTCAATATCACATTGATATTATCCTCAATATCATATCATATCATATCATATCATATGTCATGCCATATCATGTGTCATACCGTATGTCATATCATATGTCATATCATACTCCCACTGTAGTTATTACACAGTGCTTGTGGTATGACTTAGAAAAGGGAGGTTTGAATGTGATCAGGCATCTCTCTCTCTCTCTCTCTCTCTCTCTCTCTCTCTGTGAGAGAGAGAGAGGATACAAAAAATACCCCTAATCGGTTGGCTGTCTGTTATCTGGACCGGTCACACAAGCGAGTGAAGACAGGGAAATATTCACCGTCCGACATTGTCACATTCAGTTCCAGTACAGCAGTAGACAATGTTAAAATGAACTGTTACTGATTCAGAAACGAGTCCCACTCGGGTTTTTCTTTACCACCTTCAAGGTTGTTTTAGATTTTCAACTATTTCGCCTTACCATCTCAATGATACGCACATCATAGAAGCGCCCAACGAGACAATTGGGATCCATGGGAAATCTCGGCCAGGGCCCGCATGTAAAAGTCGGGGTTAAGGAGTTTAGACCCGGGTTAGAATCTAACCTCGAATCTAAACTAGCTCTAGGGTTAAATTTCTGTTGTTTTTTGTTTTAAATCAGGAAGCGCGTCCATTCCAGCAAGGTGGCTATGCCGTTATAGAAGGATTTTTGTCTTTCTTTCTTCGCTTCCTTTTTTATTTGATTTTGTTTTGGGGTTTCTTTTGTCCTAGTCTGGGTTAGGCCCGTAGCCGTGGGTTAAATTAACCTCGAGTTTTACATACGGGCCCTGGTTTATAACAAGTTCAAGTTAGCAACGTCATCGAGGAATCTGAGTCAGGTCAAAATTCTCGTTTAAACAACAACAACAACAACAAAAACAGTGCGTCGCAGTGCATCATAGAAGTGCCCATCGAGACAACTGGGAACGGTGGAAATCTCAGCCAGGTTTATAATAAGTTCAAATTAGCAACGTCATTCAGAAATCTGAGTAAGGTGAAAATTCTCGTTATAACAGAAAGGTGCGTTACACATGGCGTCATGAGCCTGTTTTTGGACATGTTTGGTGGTTGATGACAAAATTACCGTCATTTTCAGAAAAGCCTTTTCCGAGAAAACAACAACAAACAAACAAACAAAAAATAACAAAATAACCCCACGCCTACATTTTTCTGCAGTGAAAGTGAATTGCCCTTTTTGTTCTTCTTTTTTGTCGCAAGAAGAATTGGGTTTGTTGTTGTTGTTGTTGTTGTTGTTGTTGTTAAGCGAAAAGACGGCAATCACAAATCGTTCTGAGCTGTTTTGGTCGTGTGTAGCATCATGCCACTTAGTTACATGCAAATAGTTACAGTCTCACACGGAAAGTTGTCCACAATGCATAAACGTGTTTAAAAATTAACTTAAAATATTATTGATAATAACAATAATAATAATAATAATGGTGATAATTATAATGATAAAAATGATGGTGATAATTGGGCAGGATTTTAAGTCGTTCTTCAATCACACAATGTAGCCGTTTCGTTCCATCGTTCGTCAATGCGCTTTTTCCCCCCTTCAGAATAATTATAGGTTTGCGGCTGGAGAAATGGTCCTGCTTGTATTGCGTTTAGTGTCATCATCTATTACTTGCAACAATAAAAAAAAACTTCCTAAAATAGCAAATGGCGACGTTTTGTGTTACTCTTTTCTTGTTTTCATTCTTGTTATCACCAGTATATTTCTGGCTTTAATGCGAGAGCATTATGAGAGACTTTGCGGGAAGAAAAGTACCCCCTACAAAGCAAGAGTATTAAGACAATTATTATCTTGCAGAGCCATGGTTTTCTTCGGCACTCTGGTGGTTTCAGACATCGATCAGCGTGGAAATGGAACGTCCAGAACTGATGACGTAGTGGTTAAAGCGTCCTCCTGTGAATCTTGAGGTACCGGGATCCGATCCGCTGGCAGGCAGGAATTTTACTCATTTTTCATCACCAGGTTTTGGTTTTTATTTAACAAGATTCAAGATTCAAGGTTTTATTTTCCTGTTTCCCCTTTTGGGATATGGAAAATACGAAAAAAAAAATCAAAACAAACCAAGATCACATATCATACACAGAAAGATACCATGAAAGACATATTTACAACATATACATTTTTTTTTCAGCGTTTAGAACTGTTATCAACCAATAATTATGTTAGAGCGCTATATAAGTACTGTCTTTATTGTTATTATTATTACACATAATCCATACACAGGAAAGCGCAACCACCTATGAAACCTCTGACAATCGAATAAACAACAGCGCTTTTACACACACACACACACACACACACACACACACACACACACACACACACACACACACACACACACACTGACTAACTGTACCATCCTACTCGCTCTCAAAAATTTTACTAGAGCAAGGGCAATTTTTTTTAATTCCTGATACTTTACATGCAGTACCACAAAGCATAATTAAAGGGATACGACAATAACAAATGACTGAGGTTGATAATGACAATAACACCCACAAAACAAACTTACAACAAAAACACACAGATGAAAATTTGCCAACAGCAATAAATCAGTATCACAATGGAACGACCTTAGTAGTATAAAACCACTGTCAAATTAACAGACAAGCAAGCAAAGTCGATAATAGAAATAATTATGCATGTATACCCGGTCAATACCGGCAAAATGCTGTAAGTAAAACATCGACACAGCATCACAACCGCCAACTCTCCTCGGCAGCGACAACAGCTCGTACATCTATAGTCAGTTCGCGCTGAGAGCCCAGCCTCCCTGTCTCTCACCTAGTTTCTCACATCCCCCGCGCGCGTGCCGCACACTGCGTGCAGGAAGCGAGACCCCGGGGGAAGACCAAAAGGACCACGTCCGCGACCACCACAGGCTGGCAAACCTCGACCCCCTGCAAGCGGAAGAGGCATATATCTACCAGTCGCAGACAGGCTCTGGACAACTTAGTGATAAGGAACGCGTGGCTCAGAGGAGGTGAACCGCGATGGCTGAGGGGAATGTGGACCCCACGTTGGCACCTGTAGTGTCGGACGCAGGCACTGAGGGAGGGGCAAGCGTCGCAGACCTCACGGACAACACAACCGGAGGGACAGACACAGGAGGCAGCATGTACGATGAGGGTCCTCTACCCGGTGCTTCTTACACGGCTATCGCTGTCTACATGGTCATATGCTGTGAGTAAAACAGATTTTCAGTTCAATTCAGTTCAATTTACTTCAGTTCAGTTCGGACCATCGCCATATACTTGGTCAGTTGCTGTAAATAGATGAGATTTTCCCTTCATTTCTGCTCTGGGATCCGGGATAGCGGAATGGCAGAGCGTTGGACTTTCAATGCTCGGGTCGTGAGTTCGAATCCCGCCTGGGGCCAAATATTAGTTCTGGCCTTTGCCCCGTCTTTGATATCACCCTTACGTGGTGGAAAAGGACGTTAAACTCCTCATTTCAGTTCAGGCCATCGCTGTCTGCAATGCAATATGTTGTAAGTAGAACATGTTTTCAATTCAATCAATTCTGTTCATTTCAATTCAAGAAAATTTTCCTTTTTGTTCGTCCTAAAACATGAAAACAATGAATATACAGAATCTTGAAAATCATTCAGGGAAAGTCATCTTTAAAAAAAATTATATTAACAATATTTATACGTAAATAAGTGAAATCATTTCATAAGTGAATAGAGTATAGACGTCCTTAACAATCCTGTTTGTCGATACAGTATCATGCGATAAGATACTGATTCCCTCCGGGAATGACATGCCAGCTCAATAACGAACACAGAACTCAAGTTCAAAAAAGTTCAAAAACAATAGACAAGAAGTGAAGCCCTGTCAGGACTTAGCGAAGCCTTACCGCAAAAACCGCATAGAAAACATTCACAACGGTAACCAACCAAACGAGTAAGCGTTTCTTAGTGAGATCACTTGAAGAAAACCTGGTAACGACTAGCAACGCTGGCTCACAGTGAAGATATCGCATACTGCTGTTACGACTATAGTCATAGCGAGGCAGTGTGACTAGCAACGCTGGCTCACAGTGAAGATTTCGCATACTACTGACTGTTACGACTGTAGTCGTAGCGAGGCAGTGGGGATTGAAATCTTGTGGTATTGTTGCTGTTATTGGGTGTTTTTTGTTGTTTTTGTTTTTTATTTTGTTTTTGGTTTTTTTTTGGTCGTTTTGTTTTTTGTTGTTGTTGGTTTTTTTTTTGGTTTTTTTTTGTTTGTTATTGTGGGTTTTTTTTTTTTGTTGTTGGTGGTGGTGGTGGGTTTTGTTTTTGTTTGTTTGTTTGTTTGTTTTTTGGGGGGAGGGGGCTTTGTTTTGTTTTCTTTCTTTCTTTCTTTCTTTCTTTTTTGTTCTTCTTTAAACTTTTCTGCCTCTAAATAAAACACTGAAGTAATCTAGACACTTAGAGGCATAACCTCATCGCATTTTTTAACGGGCAGTACTGTGGTATCAGGAATAACTGGAACTAAGAAGAAGAGAAGCAATCTGCTCCAAACTGAAAAAGGGGATAAGAGAAACCCAATGGGTGTCCCTTCCCTTCAATAACACATGTTTCTCTTGCTCATTTGGCTATGACTTTTTTCCCTATATTCTATATTTCTGGTTTTGGAATTTGTTGAAATTTACTCTACACATGAGTATTTGGCTGCTGGATTTTTGTGTGTGTGATTTTTGTGAATTTTAAAGCATTTCTAGGGTGTCATACCCAGCGGTATGTTTAATGTAGCGTTTTCTTTGAAATCTGTATCTGTATTGCCTCAATGCTTTCTCACTGGAAATCACGGACACCTCGCAGTCCTTCATGTCACGTGGTTATCCCCCGTGAGCTTCCCTCTCTCTTTTTCTCTCTCTCTCTCCCTCATGTTCATTTTCCGCCTTGTCCTGAGCATTGCCGCTGCAAACAAATTAAACTGTCGTTTTTAGTGCATTTGATCAATGTTCACAGTCACTTCAAGGCGATGAGTATAAATTTGCATACCCGTTGAAATGGCTTCTGTTTACCTTTTCAATTCTTTTGAAAAGAATTCAAGCATGCTTGAGGTCGCGTTGCAATGTATTTTCAATCATTAAAAGAATAGAATTAAAGGAAGAAATGGCATGGAAGAAGAAAAAATTAAAAGAAAGCAAAAGTAGAAATGTATAAATTGAGTGGAAAAAAAGAACAGAATAAGACACACACACAATAATAATAATAATAATAAATTGTTCTTGTATGGCGCAGAAAGTCTGCCCAAGAGCCGGAGCACTCAGTGCGCGCTACACACACACACACAGACCGACGCACACACACACACACACACAGACCGACGCACACACACACACACACACACACACACACACACGGCGGACGTGGGATACAGGGGAGGATACAGTAAAAAAATTTAGTTGAAAGCTTGCCGAAACAGATAGGTTTTAAGGTGTGTATTGAACTGTGACAGAGTAGGGAGATTCCTAAGTGAGACGGGCAGAGAGTTCCAGATTTGGGGAGCAGAGTAACTGAAGGAACGTTGGCCATAAGTTTTCAGACTGACACGGGGTATTTTTAATAGTTTCTCAGAAGACGAGCGAAGTGAACGGGATGTTTCATACGTAGTGAGCTTCTCTGTGAGGTACTGCGGGAGGGATTTGTCGAAATGACGGTAGGCTAGTGTTGCTATTTTATACATGATACGGTATCGAACAGGTAGCCAGTGTAATTCCTTCAGAAGAGGTGTAACATGGTCACGTTTACGCTTTTTGAGAATAAGACGCGCTGCGCTGTTCTGTACACGCTGAAGGCGGTTGATTTGATCAGCTGGCAGGCCAACAAGGACAGAATTACAGAAGTCTAATCTAGATGTAACAGTTGCATTGATGAGTCGGGCAGTGGAGGATTCAGACAAGAGGGAACGAATAGAAGCGATTTTCCTGAGCGAAAAGAAGGCCGAACGACACACGGCACCGATGTGGCTTTCCATGGACAGAGTTTGGTCTACAGTTACACCGAGATATTTGACAGAGGGCTTGAGAGGGACGGTGGATCCAACAAGTGACAAGGAGTCTGATGAAATCTGAGACACCCGGGACTGAGTCCCAGCAACCATCACTTCCGTTTTGTCTGTGTTTAACTTAAGTTTGTTGCTGTTCATCCACAGTAAGATATCAGTAATACAAGAATCCAGGCTCAGCTGGAGAGAAACAAAGTTACTAGGACTGGCAGACTGGGAAACTTCAGTGTCATCAGCATACTTGTGAAATAAACACTGGTGCTTAAGTATGATGTCTGAGAGGGGCTGTGAATACAGGGTAAACAGAACTGGGCCTAAGACCGAGCCCTGAGGCACACCGTATTCAAGGAGGCTGGGAGATGAGGTGATACCATCAACAGTGACGGACTGGTAACGGTCCGAGAGGTAGGACACAAACCACTGGAGCACTGTGCCCCGAATGCCAAATGTTATTTCTAATCTCTTGAGCAGTATAGAGTGATCGAGCGTATCGAAAGCAGCACTGAGGTCTAGCAGGGCGACAAGGGAGACAAGCTTCTCATCGGCCTTCATTAGGAGATCCCCGAGGACGCTCAGCACCGCTGTCTCCACGCCACGACCACTCCTGTAAGCCGACTGGTTTTCCTCTAGTAGGTAGTTGTCTACCAAATGCTCTTGAAGTTGCTTTAAAACAGCCTTCTCAAGGAGTTTGGAAACGAAAGGTAAAATTGCCACTGTTTGTTACAATATCATCACTGGTTCAGCTCCACCTTACTTGGCCTCTCTAATACAGCTGTACACGCCATCCCGTAACTTGCGCTCTTCCGCCGACACTCGCCTACTCCGTGTACCCGTCCGTCGTCGAAAGTTCCAAGGCCAACGAGCCTTTTCGTACATTGGCCCAGTCACATGGAACAGCCTTCCCTCCCACATCCGCCACGCTCAGTCCTTGGCAACATTCAAAGCTAAATTGAAAACGCACCTCTTCTCCTCCCAGTAATTCAACCCAGCTTATTATTGTCTTGTACACTCTGTGTGTGTGTGTGTGTGTGTGTGTGTGTGTAAGATGGTTTATTTGGGTTGGGTTCCCCACATCCTGTGGTTGGGCAGGATGCTGGGGTCCCCGCTCTCTTACTGCCATGGTCTCTGTTGCCTGCAGGGAGACAATGCGGGGTTTTTTATTTTATCAGTCTTTATTTTCGCGGGTTGTTGCTGCCCCCCCCCCCCCCCCCCCCGTTATATTGTAAAGCGCCTAGAGCCAGCCCCTGGGTTAGGCGCGTTAAAAATCTCCACTATTATTATTATTAAGTTAGACACGGGTCTGTAGTGTTTTAGATTATTACAATCTAGGCCTGATTTCTTGAGAAGCGGGGTGACTACTGCTTGCTTAAACTGCTTCGGAACAGTGCCAGAAGAGAGTGACATGTTGATTATATCTGCAAGAAGGGGAACAACATCAGAAGAACACTGTTTCACTAAGCTAGTAGGTATAGGGTCAAGTATGCATGACTTAGGGGGAGACTTAGCGAGCATGTCACTAACGTCCTGCTGTGAAACGGGCACAAAGTCGCTAAACATAGGGCCGTCATACACAGCATACGACGGTTCAGGACAAGCACGGGAGTCA
This sequence comes from Batillaria attramentaria, assembly GCA_018292915.2. Classification (NCBI taxonomy): domain Eukaryota; kingdom Metazoa; phylum Mollusca; class Gastropoda; family Batillariidae; genus Batillaria; species Batillaria attramentaria. The sequence continues at coordinate 444,736 of JACVVK020000170.1, forward strand.
AGATCTTCTCGCAGAGTGCTGATCTTTGAGGTAAAGAAGTCACAGAAACGCTGTGGCAGTTCACTACTTGGGGTGTCTGTAGGGAGGGGTTTGGTTTTGGCTTTCCCCAGGAGTTCCTCAGTCGCACGGAAGAGCTGTTTACCGCTGTCGGTGGCCGAGTCAATCTTACTGGCGTAAAACTGTCTCTTAGCTGCAGCAACACAGGCTCGTACTTGGTTCCTCTTGTGCACATAGATCTCCCTGAACACAGTCAGTCGAGTCTTTCTCCATCGGCGCTCGGCACGCCTCCTCTCACGCCGAGCCTGTCTCACGGACTCAGAGAGCCACGGCGCTGACGGACGATCGCGGACACGGCGAGTGACTAGTGGAGCGTGACGGTCGAGCGTACAACGAAGGCCTTCGTCGTAGGAAGCCGCAAGGCTGTCGACGTCGTCAGGCGGCGATTGTCTGGCGCGGGCGACCACAGATTTCACGTCGTTCTGGAACTCGACAGGGTCGACGCTACGCAGCTTCCGTGATGCCACCACGCGCGTAGGAAGCGGGGGCCTGGAGATCGCAAGTCGGCAGACGACAACGAAATGGTCCGACGTTTCGGGGTACTCTCGAACTTCTTGCACGGACACGAGGCTGGTATCGGCACGTACCACCACCCAGTCAAGCGTGTGACCGCATCGTTGCGTTGGTTGATCGACCAGCTGACAGAAGCCGTGGTCGGACAACACTGTCTTCAGCTGATTCGCTTGGCCATCGGAAGGATCATCGAAGTGAAAGTTAGCATCACCGAAAATAGAAACATCTGAATGGAGGCTCGCATAGCAAGACAACAGTTCCGGGAATTCTCGTAAAAAGTCTGAGTTTCGGAGCTTGTTGCGACTGCTGGGTGGGGGGCGATAAACGCAGACACATGTGGCAGACAAAGGGCCGACTGACAGTTTCATTTCGACACATTCAAACGATCTGAAGGTATCAATGCGTTTGAAAGACACTGATGGGACAAGGTTGGCTCTGACAATGAAAGCAATACCCCCACCCCGGGAACCGAAGTGGGGGGCAGTGCGGGGGAAAGAGAAACACTCATAACCGGCAGGGGTCAGGGCTGAAATGTGCGCTTCATCGCCGTTAGGATAAAGCCAGGTTTCCGTCAACATCAACATATCGGCGTTGTTTTCCAGAATTATGTCATGGATATCAGTGGCTACTTCACGACAGGATTGAGCGTTCAAACTAAGCACTTTCAGTTCTTTTTGACGCCGACATTTTCGCTTGTAGCGCTTGCGGGGCAGGCCAACGCCTATGTCCAAAGAACGCAGGCGTGTCGTTAGATCTGCTGTCAGGCGTGACGGCAACACATCGAGTAGTTCAGCGCGATTGTACTGTATGGAAGGAAGAGAAGCACGCTCACCTCGAAAACTGCCAACACTGTCACTGGTCCTGGGCACGTGCGGCCAAGCGAATGACCGCGATGGCGAACTCACTGTGGTAAGCCTTGCTGAAATTACGATGGCCAGCAGAAGAAAACGAAGCTGTGTGGAGGCACAAAATGCCCACCATAAGAGAGAGTCCAGCACCATGGTGTTGTGGTACAAAATTTATCCACCGACACTCAGTCAATCACACACAAAAACGCACAAACGTTGGAGCTCAAGGTCGCTGCAGCCGGCTCGGCGAGTGACCCCATGACCCCTGACACACACACACACACACACACACACACACACACACACACACAGAGAGAGAGAGAGAGAGAGAGAGAGAGAGAGAGAGAGAACAAGAACAAGAACCTTTATTTTACAACGGTAGAAGTTACAGGCATATTTATGCCAATTGAGAGAGAGGGAGAGAGAGAGATTGAATACAGCTGGCTAAATCTATCTCTACACGTAGATAAGATATTCTGGAACTGAAAACAAACAATCAAACGAAAGAACAAACAAACAGAACCAAAATATGTAAACAAATAAACAACCACACAAAGAATTGAACGCACGATCCGGGTGTTTTATATAAAAAAAAGGAAAAACAATTCAGATGTTCCAACAAGAGTCATGAAAGTTTCTTCAACATAAATTTTCTCTGTTTTTATTTTTAACGGCGAAAAAAAAATCTTCCTGTCAGATCAAAGATATTGAGTATGTGATCTCTGTTCATGATTACACCGGCTGACTCACATCCGCCCCTCGTAATTCTAACATAGGACACTTGCACTCCCTGCTCTAAGGTTATAAACTATTTGCACCATTGTTACAAACAAGCCTCTTAGGTCGACTTAGATCAAGCCGTATCACTGTCAGAAACCCACAATATGCTGCTTTATGATCGGTATCATTGATGTACTGGAGTGCAGTGTGCGTTCATTCCGATCGCGGCTGTTTTAGACTCAATACGCATGCTAGGCATACGTCAGTGTCATCAGCATGTGGAGTGGGTGGGTGGGTGTTTGGGGGTTTAACGTCCTTTTCCACCACATAGGGTGATATCAAAGACGGGGCAACGATGAAAAAGCCAGCACAAGTATTTGGTACCAGCCGGGATCGAACTCACGACCCGAGCATTAGAAGTCCAACGCTCTACCATTCGACCACCCCGGCTCCCCATCATCAGCATGTGGAAATTGTTCCATCCATTGCGCTGGCTCTTTGCATCAGAATCAGTCACTTGGGTCACAGTATAGCATCTGAGACCACTGTGATGACTCTGGCCAGCGTATACGTTGTTCTAGAAGTTGTACCATGTACTGAGCAGACGACGTTATGTTGGTTGCGAAC
>JACVVK020000170.1:452500-517500 GCA_018292915.2 Batillaria attramentaria
TAACAACCATGTAGTACCACAGCCAACCAACCAATCCACCAGCTTATAACAACCATGTAGTACCACAGCCAACCAACCAATCCACCGGCTTATAACAACCATGTAGTACCACAGCCAACCAACCAATCCACCGGCTTATAACAACCATGTAGTACCACAGCCAACCAACCAATCCACCGGCTTATAACAACCATGTAGTACCACAGCCAACCAACCAATCCACCGGCTTATAACAACCATGTAGTACCACAGCCAACCAACCAATCCACCGGCTTATAACAACCATGTAGTACCACAGCCAACCAACCAATCCACCGGCTTATAACAACCATGTAGTACCACAGCCAACCAACCAATCCACCGGCTTATAACAACCATGTAGTACCACAGCCAACCAACCAATCCACCAGCTTATAACAACCATGTAGTACCACAGCCAACTAACCAATCCACCAGCTTATAACAACCATGTAGTACCACAGCCAACCAACCAATCCACCAGCTTATAACAACCATGTAGTACCACAGCCAACCAACCAATCCACCAGCTTACAGAATGTGAACATTTCTGCTGGCTGTTGAAACTGCTGAGCGAGAAAGGCGATTCGCAGGAAGAGGTTCCACTGAATTGTTAAATGAAATATTACATACCAACCAAACAACTGCATACTATAAGCAAGAAATAAACCAAATTACAACCAGCGTTTGAACAGAGAGGTGATGATGACGATGATAATGATGAAAGGGGGGGGGGGGGGGGAGTTGGTGTGTGTGTGTGTGTGGGGGGGGGGGGGTTGGGAGTTTAACGTCCTTTTCCACCACACACACACACACACACACACACACACACACACACACACACACACACACACACACACACACACACAGAGCATACATTTTTGCACACCCTGTCTAGAGGGTATGAAATGATGTAATAGAAGCCCGTACATGTAACATTCATGAGTAATGGCCCTTGACAAGTCAAGTCAAGTCAAGTCAAAGTTTATTTCAAAAACCCCGTTGGGGGTACATGAAACTAGAAATTAACATACATCAAGCTCACCACACCGACCAACATACATCATAGTCATTCGCACACACGTTTTGCAGGACTCATACATATACATACATACATACATACATACATACATACATACATACATACATACATACATACATACATACATACATACATACATACATACATACATACATACATACATACATACATACATACATACATACATACATACATACATACTACGTACAAATATATAAATAGACATAATGGAATGGAATGGGATGGGATGGGGTGTGCCATACATACATACATACATACATACATACATACATACATACATACATACATACATACATACATACATACATACATACATACATACGGGTAAGTGGAAGTAATCAAGCAATGCATAATTACTGATGACCAGTAACCTCCAGTCACTCTAAACAATATACATCAGTCAATATTGTATATACAGAGATCAATACTTCATAATCCGATGGCCTAGCTGTTTGGAAAGGTTTGTTTTAAATCAGAGAGAGAACTCTCTAAAACGAAATGCTTTAGACAGCTCTGCAAAACGAAATGCCCTACACAGCTCACAACGAAAGACCAAAGTAACACAGCTTAGAGTTAGACTTCGGAAACGACAAACAAATAAAATCTACCTCAACTATGTTCTCCACGCTTTCCCGAACATGCAGATAATCTAACACAGAGAATCTAAATGAGAAATTGGACGCAGAGAGAGAGAGAGAGAGAGAGATAGCTGCCCAAAGTGGAAAGCTGTGTGAGAGACCTGCCCAAGCGTGTATGTGAACAGCGTGGTTGCTAGGCAACATTATTACACGAGCCACAAACAACGGAGCACTCACACCAGCCGTTTGTCACCAGGACCACAATGTGGCTTTTTTCCGTCTGTTTAGGGCTAGGATTGATAATGATGTGTCTTGTTGGTGAACAACGTTCTCCGTACATGTAGACAAAAGACGCGTCAAGCTTTTTGCATGACTCAGTCCCATTCAATCAGATTATGCAGAACCTTGTCTGACCCGCGAAAACCGTGGCTTTTAGCTTTTGTGTGTTTGCGTGTTTGTTCACTTGTTTTGTTTTGTTTCGGTGGGTGTTTGAGTGTTTGGTTCGTGGTTTGGTTTCCTTGCTGGATAGTTGATTAGTTGTTTTATTTATGTTTTTTATTTTTATTTTTTAATTTCTTATGCCCATAACAGTTGGGGGCAGATGATCAACATAAGACTGCTGAGATTTAGTATTTTTGTGTGTCAGAGGACGCCAACAAAAACACGAGCACCCACCGATATCTTTATGGTGAAAGGTTCGAATCTTAATCGGTTTTGTGTATGGGGAAACTAACAGTAACAACAACATCATCATCAACAACAACAACAACAACAACAAAGCTTGACAAGGCGCTAAAGCCGACTTCTCACCAGCTTTTTCTAGAAAACAGGAGATTTTGTTGTTGTTGTTGTTGTTGTTGTTGCTACTACAACCGTAAAAAACAAGTAATCTTCCAACCCGTTCAATTGAGTACATCGTTGTCATTTCAGGTGTGCTGGGATTGCTGGGCAACCTGAGTCTGGTGCTGGCCATGTTTCAGAAGGGTGTGTGGCGCCGCCCAGCGGTCAACCTGTATGTGCTTGCCATAGTGACTGCCTCCCTCATCGAATCCGTGACTGGCTATCCAGTCCTAATTGCCTCCAACTTTCACGGCAGGTTGGTTTGCAATTGCTGGTCGAAGAATGCAAATGCAGAAGGTCTTAAAATGCCTCAATATAGCGTGTTAGCTTCAGGCATCATAGTCACCACCACACCCCCCCCCCCCCCCCCAAAAAAAAAAAAAAAAAAAATTGCTTCAATCTAGAAACAACAATTACCATGCAGAGACCATTCACAGGCACTCGCATGACAGGAGTTTTTTTTTTTTAAATAAATAATTGAGTGTCTCTTTTCCGCTCAGGCCGCACTGGATTAATGCAAGCCACTTCACTCAAATCCACTCGCGTCACCTCTGCCTCTCGTGTGCGCACAAAGTCCCGGTTTCACGGGCAGCTTGCCTCCTGTTGCAATCTTGTCGCCAGCTACACAGTACGAGGATTTCAAAGTCCCTGATTGAGCCGAGACTATACTGGCGCGGTCGGTGGTCTAAAGGTTAAGACTTTTCCACCAGTGCGAGAGGTCAGGTTCGTATCCCACTTTAGGCAAAAAAAAAAATTTTATCTCTAGTTTGTGTTTTAGGTTTATGAACACAACTTTAGTCACGGGACTTGCTAGTCGAGATTTTGGAATCCGCTTAGTGTGTGGTTGACGACAAGGTATAATCATGACGCGTTCCACATCACCGAAACTATTTGACACTGGTAATTAGTTTCAGTGTTGACAATGACCCAGCTGGCATCAAAAATGAACTGTAATTAGTGTTATAGAATACAAAAGGTTCTGGGGAACATCTAGTTAAATTAAACCGAACAGATTCACCAGGAGGGACTGTTAATGAGCTTCTATAGAATCAAAACATCGATCCATCTTGTTAGTGCAGGCAGATCCTTTGTAGTAGGTCCTGCAAAACGAAGACTGGCGCATAGGATTTCTTCTATCATCTATACGCTGTGCGCTTCAGGTTTGTTGTATTATCCAAGCGATGTCTCTGTCTGTCTGTCTGTCTGTCTGTCTGTCTCTCTCTCTCTCTCTCTCTCTCTCTCTCTCTCTCTCTCTCTTTACGGGGGGAGCCGGGGTGGCCGAATGGTAGAGCGTTGGACTTCTAATGCTCGGGTCGTGAGCTCGTATCCCGGCTGGGGCCATATATTTGTGCTGGCTTTTTCATCGTTGCCCCGTCTTTGGTATCACCCGTATATGGTAGAAAAGGACGTTAAACACCCAAACACCCCTTCCCTCTCTCTCTCTCCACACACATACTCACACAATCTCATAGAGGCACGCGCGCGCGCGCGCACACACACACACACACACACACACACACACACACACACACACACACACACACACACACGAACGCTCGCAATCACCACTCATTGCACATAGCGTACTACAGCAGTCGCTGCGGTAGCCGGGACAGACTACGCACCTCCGCCATATTCGATATGGAACCTTGTCCCGTTGCGTAGCAACATTCAATTTGAGCCTTCCTCACGCTGGTAGCGGTGCGCATTGGACACACACACACACACACACACACACACACACACACACACACACACACACACACACACACACACACACACACACACACACACGCACGCACGCACGCACGCACGCACGCACAAACACACACACACAAGATTATACTGTTTCGGCTGTTGTTGTTGTCTCTTTATTCCTCTTTTTCTGGGAGGGGGGTGGGTGGGGGTGTGTGTGAGGAGTGGGGGTGGAGGGGGGATGAGTGGTTTCTCCCCCCCCCCCCTTTTTTTTTTTTTTTTTTTTGCTATGGACGTCGCATTGTATCTTCATTATTCTCCAATGTCACAAACTCCATCCTCTACTTCAAAATAGACTTCTTTAGCAATTTTCATTTTACAATAAACAACAAAGAACCCAGTTTTCATTTTGCTGCTTATATCTCGACCAGCGGGGGCACTTAAGAGAATACTTACCCTGGCTATACTGGCCTCTGCCCTTGTGACGTGAATGTGAATGGTGGTCATTGGAACTGGAAAATGTCCTTTGTCTGCAGATGGATGTTCGGGGAAATGGGTTGCACGTTCTACGCGTTTACTGTGTACACATGCGTCATCGTGCAGATGACCTGCTTTCTCATGGTCACCATTCACAGATACCGCGTTGTGGTGCAGCAGATGCCAGGTAGGTTGACGATGATGATGATGAAGAAGATGATAAAAAAGACGATGATACTGGCGTTGTTGATGATAAATTTGATAAGACACCTTCTTCGTTTAATTTTGATAATGAAACTTATCTCATCACGACGATGATAACGACGGTGAAGAATGATGATGATGACAATGAAGACGATGATGCTGGTTCATGAGGAAACTTTTCATAATAAAAACGCTGGCAAAGATGACGCACATAAGGGTATGATAATGATGACGATGGTGATGGTGGTGGTGGTGGTGTAATGGTGATGATGATTTTGATGATGACGACGATGACAACGACGACGATGATGGTACCAATCGTGGTAATGAAGGTAATGGTGATGGCAACGGCTACGATGGTGATAATGAAAAAGTTTTAAATGAAAAAGAAGACAAGGACGACGACGATTATGATTGAGATTATTCTGATGTCAACAAAAACAACGTCACATATGCGATGGTAAATTTGACTGGTGTGTGACGTCGCTAACTGCAGACTGTCGTTAACTGCAGACAGATCGCAGAAACTGATGATAACTGGGATACATCACTAATTTGGTAATTAAGGCACAATGATAATGTTAACACGCCTCCACCTAAGGATTTGTTGATCAATAAAAGAAGCAAACAGAACGTAGTTTAATAATTTGCGTTCCGTGATAATTTAATGAGAACTCCCGAACAATGCGGTGCTGACCTTGACCTCGAGTGCGCGCGAGGTACAGGCGCGTGATTTGCAAGAATGGCGTGAACGTTTGCGTATCATGTGCGCTTCTTTTGTGCAGCGTTTGCACTCACGAGTCACTTTGAGCACTGCTGTGTCGGATGGAAACCAGGAGGAAAAGTGAGTTGTTGTTTTTTTTTTAATGGTAAAATGATGACATTTTGTAAGTGGAAGTCATGAAATGGAATTAGGCATACAGTCCCCCGTGGCCGATTTCAGTTATTTGTATTACCGTACTTTCCATAAAAAAAATCACAAGTTCTCAATACATTCTCATGGATTTTTATTCAATCATCTAAAGTCGAAGTTGTAGGCGTACTGATATTATGACTCCCACTTACAAAATGTCATCATTTTACCATAAGCACTCACTTTTTCCGCCTTGTTTCCATCCGACACAGCAGTGCTCAAAGTGACTGAGTACAACGCTGCACAAAAGAAGAGCACATGATAGGCAAACGTGCACGCCATTCTTGCAAATCACGCGCCTGTACCTGGAATGTGTATAACGAGATGAGGAGTGCGGGGAATGCTCCTTATTTCCCACATGCGCCTACAACTTTCTGCAGTTAACGACAGTCTGCAGTTAGCGACGCCACACTGGTGACATTACTAAAACTCCTCAAAGTGATCTTTAAATCATTTAAAGAAACACACACACACACACACACACACACACACACACACACACACACACACACACACACACTAAATGACAACAACTAAAACCGTTTTGTTACGGGGGCGGTCGATGGACTAGTGGTTAAGAGACTTGTCACCAATGGGAGAGGTCAGGGATTCGAGTCCCGCTCGGTGCAAAGATTTTTTCCTTCTCGTATGTGGCACCGTTTATTCGGGCCGATCGTCAGAAGTTCTTTCCGGGTACCCCGGATTCCTCCCCCTCTGCTTTGGAAATGCGGTTCAGCCCACCAAATTTGAAAAAAATAAATGCAATTCTAAATTCCGAAATTTAAAATAGCTGAGCTGACCCTTCGCCCCACGTGATTGTAATGTGTTTATGTCCAGTGTGTGAGAGAATGCGTGTGATTCACGTGAGCGTTCGTGCTGGGTTCAGTTCGCGGCGCTTTGAGTCTATTCACGTAATTGGGTAAAGCGCCTATACAATACTCATTATTATTATTATTATTGTCTGTCATCAGCGAATAGTGCGGACACACGCCACTGGATCGCGTGGAGCGTGGCCGGTGCCTGGGTGTACGGTCTGGCGTGGTCCGTGTGTCCACTACTAGGCTGGGGAGGTTTCGGGTTGGAACCGTTCGGCACGTCCTGCAGTTTGGACTGGACCACCTCGCGGACTAGTGCAAAGGTAAGGGATACACACGTACGCACGAGCGCGCACGTCACATATGCAAACACGCACACACACACGTGACACGCACCCACACACGTGCGCGCTTACGCACTTACTAGGTGGCTGTCTGTCTGTCTGTCTCTCTCTCTCTCTCTCTCTCTCTCTCTCTCTCTCTGCAAACACGCACCCACTCTCTCTCTCTCTCTCTCTCTCTCTCTCTCACACACACACACACACACACACACACACACCACCACCACCACCACCACCACCAACAACAACAACAACAAGAAAAAAATAATAATAATGTCCCACATGGAGAAAAGTGACTTTGACACTTTGAAAGCACTAGAAGTACCACTACCAATAATAACAACACAACAATAACAACATCAACATTAATAATGATAATAATATCCCACATGGGGGAATTTGACACTTTGAAAGCAGGGGGGGAAAGCCTTACAAATAAGCTGGAACTTTTTTTTTTTTTTAAACCACTGTCCTCTTCTGCTTGCAGATGTACAACATGATGGTGTTCATCTTCATGCTTTTCCTGCCCGTCATCGCCATGGTCATCCTGTCGGTCAAGGTCATCAAGAAGGTCAACATGACCGTTGCCGTGGGGACGATCAACGGGCCCATCGGAAACGGGACGACCACCACCAACACAGGCCAGACGATACAGACCCGTTCACTCAAGGTAACTCTTACATTCGTGGGAGGGCATCGGATAGTGAAGGGGGTGGTTGTATTGTCCGAGCTCATCATGCAATTTCGCCAGTACGGGAGGTTTGGAGTTCGAGTCCCACTCGCACAATGACGCAAGTGTATACACAGTAAACTGACGCGTAGCACGTGCAACCGATTTCCGCGAACATTCACCTGCAGGCAAAGGGCATTTCCAGTTCCCACTGACCCTCATTCACGTTACGGCGGCAGAGGCCAGTAGCCAGGGTAAATATTCTGTTACCTGCCTCCGCTAGTCGAGTTAGCGGCGAAATGAAAATTAAGGGTTTTTTTGTTGTTGTTTTTTTGCTGCCCCAACTCTTTGCCAACTCCAGTGGTGTTCCTCCCAGGTGATGGGTGGAACCCATGGAGGACTCGGAAGCTGGGGCAATTTTTATTATGCATGATGATGGAGATGAGGATGATAGTAAGATGATGCTATGGCGGTCCATGTGGTTTGGGACTGCGGGACAGGGCCACATTCCACGCTTCCTGTCATAAATATCCCGGCATTAACCAGGCCTAGGAACTGCGGCACCTGCGGTGCCGGCCGTGTAATCATCCACATCATAAGACGTGTCATACTAAGGGAAGCACCCCCAAAGTCGCACTCGTGAAGTGGGTGAAAGTCGGCTGTGTGGCAACAGCCTCCCCATCGGGCCCATAGCACACCCGCTCTGGGTAGGAGCCGACCTAGGTAGGAAAAATCCCGCTTGCCTCGGCTGGGATTCGAACCCGGGTCTCCCGGTCCATGTTCCGAAGTGCTAACCACTACACTACGGGGGCCGGTGAAAATTAAGTTCTTTGTTGTTGTTGTTTTTGTTGTTGTTGTTGTTGTTGTTTTTAAAAACACCATCCAGTGGCGCGTGTCCGCAGTATCCGCTGATGGCACACGCACAGGAAGGATATTACAAACACGCTAATTCGACTACAAAGGTATTATTTTGATATGCTCGAACTGTGATAGGACATGTATAACTTGACCATGTCAGGTGTGTGTGTGTGTGTGTGTGTGTGTGTGTGTGTGTGTGTGTGTGTGTGTGTGTGTGTGTGTGTGTGTGTGTGTGTGTGTGTGTGATAATTAAGAATATTAATAATTGATACTTATATAGCGCTCTTTCTCGCAGGGAGCTCACACCGCCTTACAAAATAAAGAAAAGAAAAACATTGGAACAATGCAGTCACATACAAACAATGCAGTACACCTTCACAAAACACACAACATATCAACACTACATTCAGACAGGTTCGTGAGAGAGAGAGAGAGAGAGAGAGAGAGAGAGAGAGAGAGAGAGAGAGATGAGTCTGGAAGTAATTGCTGTTCCCGTTGTAATAGGACAATAAAGAATCCTGGAAATGATTGTGTAGTGGCCATCACGCCAGGGACACCGGTAAGCCGGCCACCGTCATTATCCACGCTAGGGCCAACCCTGTACCCGGGGCCGACGCCCCTGGGGAAAAATCTGCCCTTTTTTTTCAAGGGAAATAATTCCCGCGCACAATAATCTCCGAGCCATGCTGAAAATTCACTGTGCCGGTGAATTTGACAGAATTCCTCGCTTCTGTGCACACTGTGAAATAACACGGGGACCTCAAAGTTGTTCGCAACTGTCCACTTTCCTTGTCACCGAGTATCTTAATTTTTTTCCTTCTTAGCTAAGCTTATTACTTATTTCGGCTCGGTCTCGGTTAGCCCGACTTGGCCGTCATCGCAGGGGCCTAGAGTAGCGTCGGCCCCGGGTACAGGGTTGCGCTAGGGCAGCTTATTCTGATAATCAGACGACGTGAATCAGTATAGCTTGCACCACCACCACCCCACTCCCCCTCACCCCCCTCGCGTCATTCTCACGTGTGAACACGCGAGACACCACACAAATTCTGACGACCGTTACGTTCCGTTATACCACTCGCCAGTGCAAATTTCCAGTGAGTTAACTACGTGTGCTTTACGTCGTAAGGAAACAGAGAGTGAAAGTGTGAGATGGGACTTTACATAACCCACTCAGTGGTTTAAGAGTTCACCGTCTAAAAAAACACACTTTAGTGACATCATCAGTCAAAGACGCACCGAGAGTGCGTCGTTTCAAACGTTTGGAATTCATACGTCACGGCCGGTGCATAGTTATTTTGGTTACTTTTTTTTTGGGGGGGGGGGGGAGGGGGGAATTTTATTTTGCCTGAATCACGTGAAAAAATGATCGCGGTCCAAAAACCTCTGCGAAGTATTTGCGAGTACACTTTTGAATACCAGTACATGATCACATGCTCTGAATGATATTCTTCTTAACATCAAACATCAGTGCTCTACGCATGTTCTCTCACAGATCAGTCGGCAGAATTTTGAAGGGGGAGGGGGTGGGAAGGGGGAAGAGGGGTGGGGGTGGGGCGGTAGGCGGAGGCACATAAGTCACAAGTCACCCTACCAGAAAAACAAAATGTCGCAAAAAATGTACGCTACTAGATGGTAATAGTTTGAATGCTAGTGGTATAAACACCGCGGAGGCTCGGTAGCTACATTAAAACAAATTGAAACATCTCGTGGTTTCTTTCGCAGTAAACCACTCGAACTAATTATGTAAACTCTACGTGGAAAACTGCAGCGGGGAACAATGGCCGTGTTCTTTCAGTCAGTCGATGATTTCTAATCAGCTTGTTGTTTTCTGTTCCTTTCTTCACACACACACACACACACACACACACACACACACACACACACACACACACACACACACACACACACACACATTCACACACACACCGACCACCACACACACACACACACACACACACACACACACACACACACACACACACACACACACCCCGACCACTACATACACACACACAGTTCACTCCACTTTCATCTTTGTACGGTGATTGATGGCATCTTCATCCGTCACTGATGGCTTTCACGTTGATGACGACTCTACAGTGGTAATGCCCTGGTTATTTGCAGCCTTTTGACTCTCACCGCTCCCCGGCTGCCGTTCGATAACACGACCCAGCTATGAATGAGACACTAAGCTTGAAAGATGCTTTTAGTCAGAGGTCGGTGGCCTTTCCACAGCGGTGAACAAAGTAACCAAGACGTGTAGAACCGAAAGTGTACTGTTAAATTGTTAATTTGTGTAGTAAACCAGCCGAAAAACGAATGAAGGTAAATGTATCAAACGATTTGCTTAGCTTCTATTCACGAAAAGAAATAATTCAGTAGAAACACAACCCCCTAAAACCCCAAAAAGGGAGAAAAGAAACGAACACAACTACAACAAAAACAAACAAACAAACAAAACAACAACAACTAACAACAACACCAGCAACAAAACGAAACAGAACAACAAAAATAACAAACAACATGAACCAAGACCCCTTAACCCCCCCCCAAAAAAAAAAAAACAACCAAAAAACCAAGAACAAAATCTACTCACAGGGGAAAAAAGGATTACCAATTTTCTTTCAAAAAAAAAAAAAGAATTTTTTTTAACGTACCCACACTTTAAGGTAAGTATACTGACTATTAGAGTGTCTAAATACAGAGGTTCAAATGAGAACAATTATCTCCATCTAACAGAGGTTATGTATGTATCGGGTGAATTCAAAGACGTAGGTGCTATCGATATCGATATCTTTCCTCTCTGCTGCAGCTGTACACACCCTCCAGACAACTCAGATCCTCCGCTGACACCCGCATCCTACGCATTCCACAGGTTAAATCAAAAACACTAGGTCAGCGAGCGTTGCTCTACCACGGTCCAGTCATTTGGAACAGCCTGCCTTCCCATGTTCGCCATGCAGAGTTGACAGACTCTTTTAAATCTGCTTTGAAATCTCATTTCTTCCGGCTGTATTGTACAGACTAACTACTCTACCATCACTGTCACCATCATTGTCATTTTACGATGTCGTGTTGGGATGTATCATAGCTGTGTGTATGTAGCGTTTATGCGACGTGTATTTCATGTGATTGTGATGTTACATGTATTTCACGTGTATCTCATGCGCAGGTATTGCCACTCTACTATCATGAGGCGCCCAGAGCTCCAGCAGGAGGTTGGGCGCCAGACAAATCCTCATTAATATTATTCAATAAAAACTTGTATGAGATCACCCCTTTTTCTGCGATATGCAAGAAGACGGAACTCCTGTGTTTACCATGACAAAAACTAAACTACATTCTGCAGGCTGAGGAATTGACTGAGGAAAAGACTAAAACCTAGACCAGGGTGCAGAGGCAGTGTTCTGCTGGGGGACCAAGGGGGCAATGCCCCACTTAAGAAAACAAATTTTAGCATTTTTAAAGGCATTTAGCAGCCTCCCTTGGCATCAAAAAGTAAAATACTGACATTCAAGCCTTCAAAACTGAAGTTGGACTGTCCCATATGGCATTTGTATCCGTACATGGCTGTGTGCAAGCTCCCCCCCCCTTCCTTTCGTTTGGCTGAAACTTCTTGTTGTTGTTGTTTTGTTTTTTGTTTGTTTGTTTTTGCTGAAAGAATAGTAAATTTGGCTACAAACTGCCAAATGACTGAAACTTCCCCAGCCTGATTCCGATTCTGCTGTTTCCCCAGATCGTGGTGATGACGCTGGTGGTGTTCCTCATCTGCTGGTCGCCGTACGGCATCATGTCCATGTTGTCCAACTTCGACGTGCACATCCCTCCCTCCACCAGCGTGCTGCCCACCATGATGACCAAAATGTTCCCTGCCATTAACCCCATGGTCTACTTCGTCTGCTACCACCACTACCGCATCTCCTTCAGGGAGCTCTTTGGTCAGGACGACTAAAAGCTGAGAGTACACTGGCGTACACGTCTTACCAGCTCACCACTGTAGCCTAACAGGTGACGTGGACAAGTTAAGATGGCGGAGGTATACCGCTACGTCGAGTTCGTCCCAACATCCAACAATGTTCTTCGTTGTCGTCCATGTTGGCGGAGGTATACCGCTACGCCGAGTTCCTCTCAACATCCAGCAATGTTCTTCGTTGTCGTCCATGTTGGCCAAAGAAGATTTGATCTCTCTCTCTCTCTCTCGGGGAGCCGGGGTGGTCGAATGGTAGAGCATTGGACTTCTAATTCTCGGGTCGTGAGTTCGAACCCGGCTGGGGCCAAATATTTGTGCTGGCTTTTTCATCGTTGCCCCGCCTTTGATATCACCCTATGTGGTGGAAAAGGACGTTAAACCCCCAAACACCCACCCCCTCTCTCTCTCTCTCTGAATAAATAAACTGTCTCTCTCGGCTTCCGGCGAATGTGTATGTTACGTGGGTGGGTGCCTTGGCCGGGTATACATGACCACACTACACCACCGGGGTTCTCTGACAAGTCAACCAGTGAAAGACGAAGCAGCGTGTTTGGATGGCACTGGGCTCTTGATTACATACAATTATATGTCTATGTTTGCACACCCTTAGGCCCGATGCACACGAGCGTCAGCGTCATGATGCCGCGCGGCGGATCTCACTCCCGGCGGCAGTTTCAAGGCGCTGCCACGTGTGCATGACATCGGCGCCTGGCGTCAGGCAACGGCATCAATGGTGCCAGGCGGCGGAATCCTATGACGCCGCGAATAGAACATGTCCTATTTCTGCTGCTGACGCCGCGCTGCAGACTTGGTTTCAGCCAACCAGAAAGCAGTGTGGGTCAGCGCGTGCAGTGTGGGTCAGCGCGTGCAGTGTGGGTCAGCGAACAGGCCGTGCAGGCGAATGACGCCGAAGCCAAGTGTGCATGCAAACGGCGCACACCGCGCGCTCACGCGAGGCGTATGATGCGAGACAGCCTTTGCTGCTTGCTTCGTGGTGCTGACGCTGACGCTCGTGTGCATCGGGCCTTATCAGTGTGATAAGGGGAGCCGGAGTGGCCGAATGGTAGAGCGTTGGACTTCTAATGCTCGGGTCGTGAGTTCGATCCCGGCTGGGGCCAATTATTTGTGCTGGCTTTTTTCATCGTTGCCCCGTCTTTGATATCACCCTATGTGGTGGAAAAGGACGTTAGGCCCGATGCACACGAGCGTCGGCGTCATGATGCCGCGCGGCGGATCTCACTCCCGGCGGCAGTTTCAAGGCGCTGCCACGTGTGCATGACATCGGCGCCTGGCGTCAGACAACGGCATCAATGATGCCAGGCGGCGGAATCCTATGACGCCGCGTATAGAACATGTCCTATTTCTGCTGATGACGCCGCGCTGCAGACTTGGTTTCAGCCAATCAGAAAGCAGTGTGGGTCAGCGCTTGCAGTGTGGGTCAGCGATACAGGCCGTGCAGGCGAATGACGCCGAAGCCAAGTGTGCACGCAAACGGCGCACACCGCGTGCTCACGCGAGGCGTATGATGCGAGACAGCCTTTGCTGCTTGCTTCATGGTGTTGACGCTGACGCTCGTGTGCATCGGGCCTTAAACACCCACCCACCCACCCAGTGTGATAAAGGCGAAAATCTCAGGAAAATCTGGACTGCATGTGATTGTAGGTTGGCAGTCAGTGAAGAAGTGACTGAATACACAGCTCATGATACTGACAAGCAAAGATAGGTGAACAGGGCTCATGCATGCAATACATGTGCTTACTCACTAAAACAAAGCTGTGGTTACTATTGCCTGGACAGAAGGGCAGACAATACTACAGATACCAAAAGTGTAAATACTATACAAGAATTATCTCTGAATGTTAACAATTACTGTATTTGACAATTTCATGATAATCAAATTAAGGATGTATATATGTCACATGATGTACTTTTATCTGAAGTCTTACATGTAACAACTACACAAATACATTATCCAGTATGTAAATTATTAGACCCTGTAAGAAAACAACTCTGCCTCTGGTTATGTGCAGCTTGGTTTCAGACTTATTACATTGCCTACAATTCCTTCATAAAATCCAGATCAAACCTGTTTAACAGAACACGGTCTCGCGCTCTCATCCTCTCTCTCTCTCACACACACACACACACACACACACACACACACTGCTACATGTATACTGCCCACAGGCAGCAAGACACTGTTCACACTTGTCCTGTAGCACGTGATCATGACCTGTAAACGGATCTGCCATCATTCCTGTTTGTGTACGTCAGTGTGCGCTCAGCTTAAAGTCTTGGGTGGTTGCTGTGCGGGGAGTTGGAATGATTCCCAAACGAGGAAGGAGAAATTCCAAGGAATCATCATCATTAGCTTGCTTTACGTCCTATGGCTTTTGGCCCTTAAGGACAAGTTGTTCCTGGCATGTGTCTTTTTGGCGCATTCCAAGGAAAATGCGAAGGAATCCTTACAATCCCCTGTGAGCAAATGACAAATCGGGGTGTTGCCTGGGGGCGGGGTTGGGCGGGATAAAAGAAACACACGTTAACTACTGCTCTAAGCTCACACATCGACTTGGGTTCAGTGATTCCGACGACAAAGGCATGATATCGTAAAAATGCGTGCGCACAATTAGCGCCTTTTTCCCCGGGCTGTTTTGAGCCAACTGCACTGCTGTCGTTTGCTTTGGGTCCAACACAGGGCGATCAGGGGCTCACTTGATATCTGTGGCATGCTGCGCTACGTCGGCTTGCAGTCCGCGGCGGGGGACTCACATTACAGGGAGAGAGCTGAACTGTGCGAGTCCATACTCATACTCCTTTACCTTTTAACCCTAGTCTTGCTGAATTGTTTTGTGTTATGCTGAAAAAGCCGTAGAGGAAGTCCGGAATATTCCATTCTCAGCACTACCACTGGGCCCGCATGTAAAAGTCGAGGTTAGGGATTTTAGCCCCGGGTTAAAGTCTAACCTCAAACTAAACTAGCTCTAAGAGATAAATTTTCTTTTTGTGTGTGTGGGTTTTTTTTTTTTTGTATCAGGAAGCGGGTCCATTCCACTACGGTGCCTAAGCCGTTATAGAAGGATTTCTTTCTTCCTTTCTTCGCTTCATTTTTTTTTTTTTTTTTTTTTAAACTTAGTTTGGTGTTTTGCCCTAGTCTGGCTTAGGCCCGTAGCCGTGAGTTAAATTAACCTCGAGTTTTACATGCGAGCCCAGAATTAAAACCTACAGCATGTTCTACCTGTAAGTGTCTTGTCCTCGAAGTCCTGTAAGAAAAGCAGCCATTCTGACAGAAAGTGTAGCAAGAGGATTACTGGCAAGACTGCATTGTGATGGGCTGTTGTGCTTTGATGAAGCACATCCCCATGCAGATCTTGAGGTCAAGAGTCAAAATGCTCAGAACGAACGTATTTCAGAATCATGTACGACTGTTAAAAACATTTGTTTTTTTTTTCTTCTTGTTGTTTTGTTTGCTTTTTTTTGTTGTTGTTTTCTTTTTGAACTTCAGTTGCATGCAGGACACTACTGACTCTTATCTTTTAAATTTTGTTTTCTTTTTTGTTTCTTTCTGTAGTTTTTTTTTCTTTCTTTTTTTGACATATATAAGCCGAGCATCCTTTCTTCATTGGTTCTTTTTCCATGAAAACATTTGAATGTTGTTGTTACTATCTTTAATTCTTTTAATTCTCTTGTGTTTACACATAAGATCATGTTTATATCTGTCTCATTAACTCATGACGCGAGGAACAAAATATTTACACACACACACAAAAAAATCTAAATGTCTGTACAGTGTGTTTGAAATGGAAAAGAGCGACTCACTGAACAAATATTGGTCTCAATAACTCATGCTCTTGAGGGCCGAATATGTACACACACACACAAAAATTGTGCAAAATGTCTGTACAGTGTGTTTGAAATGGCAAACAGCAACTCACCGAACAAACACTGTAATTCTATTACATGGTGTTAACTGTGTCTGGCAATTTACAAAATGGATTCGGCTGTACATGTGGTGTAACAATTCACAAAATAAAAATTAACAACAACGTCTAAACGTCAGTACCCAAACACACAGCCAACTGCCCTCCCCCAACACACACACACACACACACACACACACACACACACACACACACACACACACCCCTAAAATAAATCAGTGATGTTCTAAAGTTGCCTGATTATCGAAAGATTAAGTACATGTACCAACAGTGAGCACAGTCTCGGGACAAAGCCGAAAAATCGCGTGCTCTCTGGTGTATATACTGGGTTAGGGAGAACCCGGGCCGAGGTACATTTTTTGGCTTTGTCCCTTACCTGAACAACAATCCACATCTCTACCTCTGTCTTACCATATAAGACAAATACAAAGACAAAGAAAAGGAAAAGACAAATAAACAAACAAGCTCCCGACTCCCATCCCCATCCCCCAAACCAAACCAAACCAATAACATACGAAGAATAACAGAAAACACATGAAAAAAGCTGTTCAAAATAGGAATGCTGCCATGGGAAGAACACAGAGCAGAAGGGGGGGGGTTGTGAAGGGGAGATGGTCAGATGGCGGGGGGGGGGGGGGGGGGGGGTGGGGGTAGGGGGGAGGAGGAGACTTCACTAAAGAAAACATGACTACACTGATTATGAATTGCCTACAGAATGAATAAAACACTGAATACACATGGACTTTGTGATATGTTTCAGCTGTCAGCAAAGGACTCTCTGTGAAATACTTATCCTCTCCCGCTCTCTTTCTCTCCTCTCTCTCCTCAACCCTTCCCCCCCCCCCCCTCTCTCTCTCTCTCTCACTCACACACACACACACACACACACACACACACACACACACACACACACACACACACACATTTTACCAATTACATAGTAATCATTATACATGTATATGACCAAATGTGTGCATATCATTTCCAAGCTAGGCATTTTGTACATAAATCGCTGATGCATAAACAAACTTTTATGCAATACAGGACATCCTGTGAAATTAATGCGAGAGCAACAGGTCGCACACTGACACACCAAATGACGTCAGGCTTTAGCGTGACCCCGAAATGATCATGTGAACGACAGTGAAAAAGTCAGCACACATCTGTAACATGCATCAGAATTGTTCAAGGAAAACATCAACAACAACAACAACGTCTGACATAAGAGAACTGACAAAATGGCTGCCAAACTGGGCATGGCTACGGCTACCCTGAAGCAGATGTTTGTGAACCGTTTTGGGAATAACTGGTCTGCGAGTGTGTGTGTGTGTGTGTGTGTGTGTGTGTGTGTGTGTGTGAGAGGCAGGTAGGGGTTGTGTTTTTTTTCCTTGGCGGAAACATACGACACTATGGGGAAAAACATCCTGTCAACTGGTACAAGTTGTTCTGATACTTGAAATAAGTTCATGGATTACAGGTACACATATATCAAGACACTAGTTTCACCGGAAACTGCACCACCACCTTGAACTACTCCACTACACAGAAGCGACAGGAAATACGAATCCCTGGTAATGGCGTCAGCCATGTTTCAACACAGCCAATGATACACACTGAAGCCTATCAACCATCCACGTCTGTTCGCTCTAGCTCCGAACGCCTTCTTGTCGTACCTGAGACCTACACCAAGTCCTTGTACCAAGCCCATGCAATTTGGAATTCTCTTCCCCAGCGCCTTAGTAATGCATGTGATTTGCTTGATTTCCAAGCCAAACTGAAAACCTTGTTTGGACTGTCCTACGACTAGATTCACCACAGATCTTGACCCATTCTGAGCCTTCTTGCTGGTGGAGTGGCAGGTTTTGTGCACGTGTGCGTGCATGCGTGTGTGTGTGTGTGTGTGTGTGTGCGTGTGCGTGCATGCTTGTGCGCATGTCTTGTGTCAGTATGTGTTGCATACTTTTGTTTTAGTAGTTTAGTTTAGACTGTATCTGTGGAGCGCCTTGAGCTAACCTTGCAGGGATACTGCGCCATATCAAAATGTGATATTATTATTATCATCATTACTATTAAGTGACAGCATCTGCAGAAGCCACTGGGCCGTCTAATAATCTAGCAAAAAAAAAACAAAACAAAAAAACTAGAGATATGTGTGACTAGCTCTTGTCCCTTCTGAACATTCAGTGTGGCATTCATTCAGATGCTATTGGCTTGTACATTTTTCGCGGATGCACCGAGCTGATGCTGTTTCCTCACACAAAAACTTGCCTTACAGCAAGCCACATATTAATTCTGAACGCATTTCTTACCATGCTCAGGGGGTTCACCATATCTCTGCTTCTCTTCCCACCATCCATCACAATATGCAAGAAATCAGGCAAGAGTAACGGTTCACTTTGGCTGTTTAGCAAGGGAGAACACTGCTTACGTGGAACATGGAAATTTTTCTTGTTTCTGTGTTTGAAAGAAGGCAAATACTGACAGTTGCCGAGCAAAGGAAACGAATCCTGGTACGAATTCTGTTCATCACACACTCACTTCACAAAGTTTCTGTGTCCTTCTAAAAGCATGGCACATATATTCAAGTAAAGCAAACCTAAGCTTCAGAAAACCCGAAGTCACTCGAATCGAAGGCGCAAATCTCGACACACACAGAACTGATGAGACAGGCAAGATGAACTGCTGAATGTTATGTCCCATTTCACTTCTTTTCCATGATGTAGCGCACGAAATCGTCTCTGGAGGGCACAGAATCGCCAATGTGCTGCTGGCTATCATGAACTTTGACCCCTGGTGACCAGTTCCAGCGCAGACTACTGAGCTTGCTGTCTCTGGAAAAGAAAATATTTCCTCAAACACTGAGAACTTTAAACTTTAAAGTTTATGTTTGTTTGTTTACACTTGTCATGGCTCATTCTGAGTACAAGAGTTCTGTGGATAAACAGGCTGAGTGTTTATTTTTCCGCTTTTGTCTCTGAAATCACCCTCAAAAACCAAGAATACGCCCAAGATCTAAACACTCAACAGTACAAATCACCAGAGAAATGTCATTAATACATGTGCATCCGTCAACCAAAGTTATGACTCGTAACTAACCTGAAAGTAGCGATGCACTCTGCGTGGCAATCAAATGTAGAGGAATTCGGCATTCTCTTGTTGAACCAGTATTTCCTCCCGGCTTTCTTGCTCAGCGCCATAGACCACGGCTCTGCAGCAACAACAACAAAAAACAACCCAGCCACACTTAGTAGTGCAAGGGAGATCCGGAAAATTTCACATTTCTGCACTGGACAGAAGATGAATATTGATGACTGCTCAGCTGCATAACCTACACTACTCAAACGAAAGTCATGGACAACCTTCAATTCTACCAGAAGACAAGCATCACGTTGCCATATCGCCCATGCCAGCTTGTAAAAACAACCAAATGCGCAGTCCTCAAAGCAAAACACTCATTCTTCTACACGCACATTGTCATTTTGTTCCAAACACGCTGCGGTGCATGTTTTGATGAGGTTTTTTTGGTTTTTTTTTAATCAAACTTTCAATATTTTGCTGAACCATTAAACCTATTGTGGCACAGTGTACTGGAATCAGAAGTGCAAGATTTTCTGCTTTCACCGTGTTGTCTGACTTGTGGAGTTTGGTTCATTTATCTTACAGTGTTGACGTAATGTGACCATTTCAAAACATCATGTCGAATGTTGTCCTTGACTTCTTTAAAAAGTAGTATACGAGGTATGAATTGTAATTATTGTAATGGTATGAATGTGTTGATCAAGAACACATGCTGAAATAAATGAAGGAGTTTTGGCGACAAAAGAGAGAGAGAGAGAGAGAGAGAGAGAGAGAAAGAATGACAATGACACTTTATTTTTCAAGGATGCAAGATTAGGTACAGCGTCCTTTCTTCTATGTTGTCCTTGCTACATTCTACTACACTCACACTTTCTCTCTCTCTCTCTCTCTCCAAATTCAAGCGGAATAACGTCAAATTGATGGTAAAAAAGAAAACGGTAAGAAACGTATTAGTGCAGGCTCACACCTATACAGAATGGATATGACATCATCATGACATCACGAGAGAGAGACAGAGAGAGAGAGAGAGAGAGAAACAAGTAAAATAAACAGAACATACCTTTGACAGTTTTGATCAGGTCAATCCCTGTAGGATGGAAGTAGTTCCCAGTGTGACTGAGGAAGCAAAGGCGCAGCTGATTGGCAGACCCCTTCACTTTCATCATTTCTAATCTGAAAATGAAGATAAACAAACTAACTTCCATATACAGGCAAAGCGTACATCAAAACTACATTGCACTTCCAATGTTGCAGCTGGTGCAGATTTGATTTTGATACCTCGCCACAATAAATATTGTACACACACCAGCCCCCGTAGTGTAGTGGTTAGCACTTCGGACCATGGACCAGGAGACCCGGGTTCTCCATAGCATCATCCTACCATCATCCTCACCTCCACCATCATGCATAATAAAAATAAAAATTGCCCTAGCTTCAGAGCCCTCCGTGGATTCCACCCATTACCTGGGAGGAACACCACTGGAACTGGCAAAAGAGTTGGGGCAGAAAAAAGAATTGTACACACACACACACACACACACACACACACACACACACACACACACACACACACACACACACTTACTTGTCAAATAAGTGTGTGGCATCTTCCAGTCTGATAGCATCAGGCATGACGAGTTTCGCCAGGTCCGACCGTGTCTCTTTGTGGAGGGCTTTCACGAACTTCTGAAGGCAGTCTTGTCTAGAATAAATTGATCGGAACATTGTTAGTATTCCCCATCCCTGCAGGTGTGACCATACAAAACAGATACTGTCAACACCAAATACTGTTTTCTAAATAAATACGAATAAAAGTGCACAGATATATATATATGTACATACACACATTACATACATACAGTCAGACATACAGTCATACATACATACAAGCACTGACACCTACATACATACCAACATCCAATACACACCTACATACATACACACTGCAAAACAAAGGGTTGGTGTTGGTTGTATATATATGTATATATATTCACACTATATACACACCATACAATGACGAAGACAAGTACAATATGCATGCATTATATGTTTTTATACCACTCTACCACTATTACAAGTCATGGTATAAAATCCATAATTCACCACATGTGGTATAAACATTGTACCCATGACAACCACGCGTGAATTTTATGGCTGTACCTATAGGTCATGTCACACGAGAGGGCAAAAACACTTGAAAACATTGTTTTCAGATGTTTGGCTGCTAAACAGTGTGTTTTGTCGTGTGACATACTTCACAACAATGTTTTCAAAACACTGTTTCGATCGTGTTTTCAGTTTTAGAGCCTGCCCTAAAATCCGCAAAACATGTTTTGTGTTTCAACCAATGAAAGCCGCCGTGCGGAGTGTCAAGTGACACCTTCCCGTATCCGCTCAGTCAACATGTATGTTTAAGGAAAAGAGACATCGACTTTACCCAGAAACCCCATCCAGAGGTATTTCATACGCATTGAAGTTCTACATACAAGAAAAGGGTGTCTAGTAAGGTAGGAATGTCTTGACCGTAGCAGGGAAACTTGTTTTCAGTGTGACATCGCCTTAAAGAGTGAACAGGTATTACCCCTAGCAGTGTTCCAGCAGTGTGTTCTGGTGAAAGGATTTGCGTCACAATATGACGCGAAAAGGGACTAAAGAATAATTTACGTCACGACATGACGTAGTTCGACTTCGTACGGAAATGGGGACGAAGGAGCTTTGCCAGTCGCTTGACGTGGAATTGTTGATCTTTTGCTGCGTGTTATCAATGAGCGGTCGTGTTTGTGACAAGCGTAAGCCTAGTTCCAGTTCTCTACTGAGACGGAGGCTTCGAAACGGAAAAGCTGACTTCTCAAAGCCTATGGACAAAGCGAGGTAAAGCACCTCAGTCAGTGATGTCGCGTGAAGCATTTGGATTGCCGATGTCAGCTTTCAAATCAAAGACTTGAAATGCAGGTAGGGACGTGGTATAAATAATTTTCCCAATTCGGTGCCCCCGATTAAGTAAAATACACCACACTCGTTTGTTGATTTCGACCGTAAAACTGCTCGTTAAAACTCGCAGTTTTACGGTCGAAATCAACAAACTCGTGTGGTGTATTTTCCGTAATCGGGGGCACCTCATTGTGAAAACTCTATATAATACATACAAGAATTGACAAAACATTTGAGTAGAGTCATGACACACAGGCCATAGGGATTACGAAAAAGCTGTAACAACCAAATTTGTCCGCCAGGTGATCGAACTATTCCCTTGCACAGTGTATAACTAAGACACGAAGAAACAATACAGTACATACATGCTAAGAATCACCCACTATACTCGGCATACTTACCTCTCTCGGAAGTGTCTGTGTCTCACATCCTTTCCACACAGGAAAAGTGCATCCATCACGTGCACAGTGGTCAGTCGCCTCTGGCCTTTGCCCTGCAGAAAGTCAACAGTAGCTGTAAGTGAAGGAATTCATCTCTGCGTCAGACATCAGTCATCAGTGATAGAAAACAAGACTGTGACGTTTCTCCAGAAAGGAGATACTTTTACGCACACAGTGACGTAACGAAATCTGCGTCATAGACACCTTACGTGCAACTATGCTGCTGCGGTCTTTTTGGCGGGAGTTGTGCGACGTGTGTGTGTGTGTGTGTGTGTGTGTGTGTGTGTGTGTGTGTGTGTGTGTGTGTGTGTGTGTGATGCAATTGTAGCTATGTCCTAAACCATCTCGTTGAAAAGCTTTTTACTTTGTGATGAAACGGGTATACACCTGTTCCAGAGGTAGGTTCACGATTTTTTTCCTCTTGCTGCATTTTCTTGTTATTCAGGAGAATGTCCTATACTTACACTTGGTAAGCCAGGACATATAATAATAGTTTGCACAGATATGAAGACCTACTCACCGAATAACAGCAAGCAAATTAGTGCAGCTTGTCGGAAATACAGAATTTTATATGAGCAGTGGAATGGGATGGAATCAGCCACTAAGAGTTACATACATGTAATTATGCAAGACATTCAGGAGAGGAAATCTGGACACATACCTCACCCCGGAGCTCTACAACAAACTCAACTTCCAGCAAAGTCTGCGTCGGCAGTTCCACCCGCATCCCTTCCAACTTTCGCCATCGCCCGTGGCTCCGCCCATCCCAGCAGAACACCACCGATTTCTGTTTGGAGAAATCTTACAAATGAAGCAATACTGGCAGCAGAGGCGCTGACGTCATGTTTCTATGCCACATACAGCGACATGCAACTTGAAAAAAGAATGGCTGCATATATACTGCCTCACTGTGCATAAGAATTACGCCTGAGTCAGCATACAATAATTGAGAACATATATTCAAATTACTGTTTCTAATACAATTATCTTGTGTTTTGCTGAAATATATAGAAGGTGAGGAGGAGATGCCCTGCTCCAACTTTTTAGTGACTTTTGAACTCTCTTTGAACTTTGAGGCCTCTAATGGTGTGTGCGTGCATGTGTGCGTGGATGAGTGGGTAAGAGGTCGGAAGAGGTCGGACGGGTGTTGGGGTGGGGGGTTGGAGAGGTGAGGTGGTGGTGGTGGTGTGTGTGTGTGTGTGGGGGGGGGGGGGGGATTAAAGTTCTTACATGACAGCTTTCTGTAATTTCAAATAACCATCTCTTATCAGTAAGCTCCTGCAGATGCAAATGCAAAATTAACCACTTGATTTTTAAAAGAACAACAGTGCAAGTCCTGCAATGATGAAAGAGAAGAGGTACCTCTGGAACACACTACCTGCCGGTCTGAGAGAGCAGTCGGACACAGATCGTTTAAAGTCCGACTTGAAAATGCATCTGTTCCGGCTGGCTTTCGACTAAGCCCACTTACCCCATCCTGATTCAGCTGCTGTGTGTGTGTGTGTGTGTGTGTGTGTGTGTGTGTGTGTGTGTGTGTGTGTGTGTGTGTGTGTGTGTATTTGTTGGTATGAGTGCGGGAGTACGTGCATTGAGTCACTCTGTGAGAATTTTGCGCTACATAAGTACAATTCATTATTATTATTATTATTACCTACCCCACAGCTGAGCAGAAAACTGCGGTGCTCATCCCCTGACACCACACACATGTAGTCATACACGCTCTCGATACAATGGAGATTTTCACTGGTCAGTTCTTTGGGTCTGTGGTCCTCGTAATCATGGCTCTCACCCTACAACACACACGCATACTGATAGAACTCTTTTGTAAAACACACATGAAGAGCTTTTCATCCCAAGGAATGACCCAGAACTATGTGTGACCCAGAACTATGACCCAGAAGAGAGTATGTGTGACACACCCAAGAACACGCAGGTGTATTCCTCTTTCCTAATTAAAAAGAAATACAAAAACAAACAAACAAACAACAAAACAGCAACAATCCTTCAAGCCCAAGAATCACCCAAGGAAAAAAAGAAAAAGAATCTGAATACATGTGCATGTACGAAATATGACTGATTTTTGCTGGCTTAATTTGCTCTGCTAGCTAGAAACTTGGATGTCACGGCTAAAATCCAAAATAATGAAATGCAGACAACTGCAACAATTACAAAGCTCACGCCTTCAGGGCCTACTTTGAGCCAGAAAGGTAGTGTATGAGAGGGGAGGCAAGGGATATGATCAGTCTCTAACGCTGTAGTTCACACAAAAGAACGCTGGCTGTCAGCAAAGCAGCGCCTGATGATGTGACTAACCTTCAACAACGTTTCAAACACAACCTTGGGATCCTGGCGGGTGGGTGCTGCTCTGACCTCGTCTGGAACCTGCCACAAAGAATCAGTGGTCATTATAGTTTATATATAGTAGACTTGACCGGTGACGCTGTACGTCATGCAATACGTCTGTCTGTTTTCCTAAACTGGAAGCAGAGAGAGAGGGGAAAAAAAGAGAAAATTTGAAAATACTGAAGACCATTTTATGATGTAAACGATTGAAAAACCTTTCTAAACAACCACTGAAAATGTATGCTAGACTAACGACAGTGGAATAAACAACTTTACAGATACATGTATCAATTAATCAGAGTGTTCGAACGAGACAGTTAAAACGTGTACAGTTTAAAGTGATTTTTACTAAGATTCAAGGGTTGTTGTTTTTTCCTGTTTGCTTGTATGTTTGTTTGTTTGTTTTTCTTGTTTTTTGTTTGTTTGTACAATTTGCTAATAATAAAAAAATGAAAAAAAAATCAATGGTCAGTGTGACAAAATGGATGCTTTTGTTTGTTTGTTTGTACAATTCGCTAATAATAATTTTTTTATATATACTTTTGTTTTAATCACTGGTCAGTGCGACAAAAGGGGTGCTAATCTAACTCTTAACTACGGATGTGTCCAATTCATCAATCCATTATTCGGATGTGAATAATTACACGGATGTGCACATACAGTGTGTACAACCAATCTGACTCGAATCATCTGGAGAGGTTACAATAAAGACACTAGAATGTCCACACAGAAGGCGCTTCCACCTACAGTACCATGACTGGCTCCACTTACCTGCCATTTTTCCAAGCACTTTCTCCTCACTTCTGACTGTCTGACCTCATACAGATCCCTGAAAACAAATCAACTGCCAACTTCAAATGATTACAGTGTACCTAATAAGCACGTATGTGTTTCCTGCTGCCCCAAAAAGAGGAAAACAGTATGTATTATAATGAAAAAGAGCGAAACAGCAGAAAAAAACAACAGTAAATAGTACAATATATTACATAAAAATGGCAGAAATTGACCTAAGCACTGAAAAAACAAAACAAAAAAAAACATGGATGAACAATACATGATATTGCAAACTATCCAGCTTGTTCCACTTTTGTTTTTCTTTTTTTTTGCCTTGAGGGAGGAATGGCAGGAAAAAAAATGGCGGAAACTGGCCTAGAGCAGGCGGAAGTCCGTCGAACGGCAGAAAAGTATAATGCCTGACGAATAATACTGTCTCAAATAGCATTGTTATTAGTCCCATCGGCATACTTGTTGTTTAGTGAATACCGTAGGACATCGAAACTGGCACTGGTGTGTTTGTTTGTTGTTGTTGTTTTTTGCTCCATTATTTTCGACCAGACCTTCAAATTCAAGATTTTTTTAGTGTAAAAAGCGGTCGAAATAGTTAAGGTCATTACAGTACATGTACATCAAAACATGAACAGGCAGATGAGTATGCACTTAGAAAATATGCTGAAACACTTACACATTCTGTGCGAAGGCCTGTATCTTTCTCAAGTTCAGAATCTGTCTCTTTCCCAGCCTGTTGAAAAACAAACAGAAGGTTACAGATTCCATCACAATCAGGGCTTACTTTCAAATCTGCGTCAGACATCAGTCACAGACCAATTTATTTTCAAAATGTCTGATTACGTTCTTAACAAGGTAGATATAAACCGCATCATTTCTGTGCCATAGAAGACAACGGTCAGGACAAATGTAGTTTTACGGTCAGTCAGGTCATTTGTCCTATGACAGTTCTTAAGGATATGAATCCCTGTACAATGTTAAACTGCGCCCTCTTTGATGTAGTCAAACATCTCTCCTACACTTCACTGCATGCTGCAGGTAAATGTCACATGCCGGTACTGGACTGGCGAGGAGCAGCAGTGGCTAAACGAGTCTTTAACGAGCATGACACAAAGATAAAATAAACGCCATGAGAAAAAGAGAACAAAAGAATTTAACAAAGAAATAAACAAGATATATAACAAAGCAATGTACACAGACACAAACCAAACTTACCCCCCCCCCCCCCCCCCCCCCCCCCCCCAGCCTATTAAGACAAATGAAAAGAAAAGAAAAGAAACCAGAATACACAGAGTTTAAAAAAAAAGAAAAAAAAAAATATAGCAGGAACATTGCTGACAACCAGCCGTCACCAAGACCCCACCCGCACTGAAAAAAAAACTAGTCACCAACCCAACTACAATAACTGTTATTACTCACTGGAAAGGCAGCGGCTACACGTGAAAACTATGCACTGACAAACCTATAACCTGACAAAACTGAACTCAGTCAAGAAACACTACAACAGGAACACTTTGATATCTTTGTTGTTAGTCACGCTGTACAAAACAAAATCACATTTTCTCCAGATTTCAACCACAGATCATAAACAAAGCATAAACTGTGCGTGAGTGCCGCCATGTTTTGAGAACAGTCTGATCACAAAGCTAGTCACGCTATGGTAACAGTTCACACTCAAGGAGCTTGGGTATAGTGAAGGGAGTTGCTTCCCTTAGACCATAAGACCCTTGGGAACTGAGCCAACAAGATTTAGTTTCGCACATGCTATGTTACACTTGTCGCATGGGTTTTGAAATCACAACCACAGAAATATAAGGTACACGAGACACATGCACAAACACAACCGCTATGAAAACCCACAGTCACTTCTGTAAAAGCAACAGTGAAAAGACAACAAACAAATACATGTTAACTGTCAACAATCTTGACCTGCTGTTAAACAGAACATTTGTCACAACAGACTTGTTATTTGAACCAACAATTCAACTCACTTGACATTTGAGTTGTAAATGTAGGTGAAGAAGGCAGCATCATCGAGCATGACATCTTGATCAACGATGTGATTGACATCTGTCTCTGACAGCGTGGACGAGCAGGAACACAGGTCACGGTTGACTGCATCCATATAGTCTATTACTGGCTTGCAGTTTGCCCTCAGACCCTTACACACAATGTACCTGAAACGGCAAATCTGTTATATACACATATTCCAAAATTACAAGGCTTCCCAGCAGACTTTTGTTTCAGAACTGCTGTGAACCGAATCGCTTGTGCAGAAAGTGTGATATGGGTGTTATCGGTGATGAGTCCCATGTAATACTAGAGTGTCCCGCGGTTCGGTCGGAGCGTGAGGAATTCATTCCTGTTCGTTTCCGAAAAGTAAAATCCACCTTTAACCTGTGTCAGCTAATTGGAAACAGAACCAATAGCGTATGCCTGAACCTTGCTAAATTTCTTGTAGCGAGTGGGGCTGTTTGACACTCTGCGTGCGTGTGTGCGTGCGGGCGTGTGTGTGTGAATCTTGACTTAGTATCTTTTTTTTTTCTTTTTTTGTTTGTTTGTTGTTGTTTTTGTCTTTGTGCAGTGTTCTTTTTATTGTAATCCTCCATACCCCAAAAGGGGAAAAAGGAAATCTTGAATCTTGCTTGTGAGTGCACCTATACGCTAAAAAAAAGTCTCTTCTAACTCATTCAAGACAGGCCGATTTTTCCCCTGCCGTCTCCTGTAGATGGGCCAATTTGTGGGGTTCAGAAAAAAAAAAATTTTTAAATAACAAAACGAGATACAGACTTGAAATTTTCAGATTAGTGTGCTAACATATTTATGCAGCTATTGCTGAAATTTCAACTTTCAAACTTTAAAGTAAATATCTTTGTTGTTAGTTATGTTGTTAAAAAAAAAAATCACATTTTTTCCAGATTTCAACCACAGATCATAAACACAAAGCATAGACTGCGTGCGAGTGCCGCCATGTTTTGGGAACAGTCAGAACACAGAGCTAGTCACGCTATGATAACAGCTCACACTCAAACAAAGAGCATGGGTAAAGTGAAGGGAGTTGCTTCCCTTAGACCATAAGACCCTTGGGAACTGAGCCAACACTATTTAGTTTCGCACATGCAATGTTAGGGCCGTTGCTACACGTTGCCAGGATCGGTACTTGCAGGGCTGGAAACGCATGAAACCCTAATTAAATCGCTGGCGGCCAGCTGGCAAATCCCCCTTGCTGGTGCCGGCGCGGGAATAGAAAGCCGTTCTATTTTTCCTGGCAACCAGCAGTGTGCGGCAAAACCGCTGCCCGCTAGCAGGCAGCCAAGGACGGCAACATGCACACTGGCAGTCGTGTAACCATGCGCTTTACACTTGTCACGTGGGTTTTGAAATCATGATCCGCATATGCGGCCGTTCGTCTGAAAATGATGTGCGCGGTAGAGCCGCATATGCGGCCGTTCATCCAGAAAGAGTTAATGATAACTAGAGCTCTAAAGACAATACACTGACATCTGATGGCTGTGCGAACTTCAAACGAAATGGCCCAAAGCTCCGCTGGTCAATGAGAGACAGCAACACTTTAGAAAACACCTCACTTTTCGCTTTGCTTATGGCCCTCTGTTGGCTCGGTGCCAGTCAAAAGCCACAGATGCAATTTGATTACCTTTCTGAGTTTGCTGGACGGCTGGTAACAGGCTTGAAGATGCAGACACTGTCGAATATGAGACGCATCAGGTAGACGAGCCCAGCACTGAACGGTGTGAACAGATCAAACAACTTGCACACAAAGTGCCCACCTGAAATTAAAACAAAGTATGTAGTACCTTTCTGTTTAAAACACGAACAAACACCACCACCCAAAAAAAAAATTCTGCACAAAAAAAACAATAGTGACAAAACCATGTGTGTGTGTGTGTGTGTGTGTGTGTGTGTGTGTGTGTGTGTGTGTGTGTGTGTGTGTGTGTGTGTGTGGTTTCATACAGTGCAATGCCATGAAAAGTTTCACTTTGTTGTTACACACAAATCAATGAGGTGAATCAAATGGTGCGAGGAACTATGTATTTGTCTCAGAATCAAGAGCAGGCGAAAGGCCCACTTTCTAAAACAATATTACACCTAATCCTTAACCTACGCATATACATTGTACATGTCGTCCAGAGGACGGGGACCATCATTTATCTACACTCCTGCAGTTGTGACTGAGATGCAATCAACTGATCCCAGAACCCATTCAAACACTGATGCAGAAAGTATCACATCAAAATGTGTCGGTGGTCTAGTGGTTAAGAGACTTGTCACCAATGCGAGAGGTCACGGGTTCGAGTCCCACTCAGGCCAAAGAATTTTTCCTTCTCGTATGAGGCACCGATCATTCAGTCCACATCATTTGAAAAAAAAAAAATGCAATTGTAAATTCCGAAACTCAAATAGCTGAGCTGACCCTTCGCACCACGTGATTGTAATGTGTTTATGTCCAGTGTGTGAGAGAATGCGTGTGATTCACGTGAGCGTGCGTGTCGGGTTCAGTTCGCGGCGCTTTGAGCCGATTCATGAAATTGGGTACAGTGCCTATACAATACTCATTATCATCATTATTATTATCTGTGCAACAAAGAGTGGGTAAGCCAGCCATCCCTACAGGCCATGGCATGCAGCTCATGTTGTGAACGTTTATTACCCAAGACACTTCTGACAGATTTGTAACAAACTTCCACATACATGTACTAGAGAAAGAAGCAACACTACACAGAAACAGTCATCAGGGACACACTGGAAAGGTGCAGTTTACTGACCTTCTCTCAGCACTGAAACAGCCACAAGGAACTGACAGAGATACAGCTGCTTGGACAAAATCTCCTGGATGTTCTCCTGACCCTCTACAGAGAAACCCTGTGACGAATCAAATATAAATCAATGAACATCAGCATAACCGATCTGAACAGGGGAGTGAGCAGTAGTCTAGTAGGTAGTGCTTCCATCTTTATTACGCACAAGTGCATTACTGAACGTCCGTCACCACTGTCACTGCGAAGCATGGGTTCAACCCCAAGCTGAGTTGTGGTATGTCAGGGGTCGTGTTTATTGCAAAAATTTGCGTACCTGTTGCATTTTGGAACAGCCATACGCATTTTACAAAGGCCCATGCATGTACGTACGGCCCATGAGTGCCGACAGAGTCACTAACATCAGCTTCTCGCTTTGTTTCTGTCATCGGGTACAGCTGCTCTGCGAGGGTGGGTGGTGGTGGGGGAAGGTGGAGGTGGGGTGATGCACGGGAAAATTGTAAAGCAGTCATTGATTGGCTGTACAGCGTCAAAGTGTGGTGTCATAAACTAAAACAGTTGGTGATTGGAGCTAAAAATAGCAATCGGCCCTGACGATCTTTTCGGTGGGACAGTTTGGCGCCAGTTGATCACTTCATCAGTTGCACAGCGTGGTGATGCTACCTCAGCCATACGCATTTTTTTTCCTGCTATACGTGTTTTTCTAGACCCCTTGCGGTTGCAAACGCAAAATTTTAAAACCAGCGCGACCCCTGTATGTGATGCTGATTCTTCCGGGTTCCTGGGCTACTCATCCGGGGATTCTCTACAGGTCTTCTGGCTTTCTTTCCCCCGAGCAAAATTAAAAACTAGGTTAGGTAGTCTCAGTTGTACTGCACTGCACTGCAACGAGCGCTTCCCCTGGGAAGAGGCAGCCCAAATTTTAAAAAAAAAAGGACAAAAACGATTTTTACAAAAGTAAACCCACAAAATTCAACATAAAAACAATTTTCCTTATGGCAATTGTAACTCTGGGGTACGAAGGTGATAACCTTCTAGCCATTATATCAGATTTTCCTTACACAGTTCTAGCAGCCTATAAGACAGCCCAAACACCAGGCTGGGGAATTGCTAAGAAAAAAAAAAAAAGACTGAAACCTAGGCCAGGGTTCAGAGGCAACGCCCTGCTGGAGGACCACGGGGCAATGCCCCACTTCAGAAATTTTTTTTTAGCATTTTTAAATGCATTTGGTAGCATCTCCTGGCTCCCACAAGTGAAATACTGCCTTGGTACTGACATAGAAGTCTTCAAAAATGAAGTTCAACTGCTGTCTGATATGGCACTGCATGTATTATGTTACATTCCTGTGTGCACAGCCCTTTCTCCCCTTTCTTTTCTTTGGCTGAAAATTAATGTAGATTTTTTTTGGCTGAAAGGAAAAGAAATTTGGCTGAAAATTGCCAAATGACTGAAAGTTCCCCAGCCTGAAACATGCAGGCACGCACACATCCCTCCTCCTCCTCACCATCACCATCACCACAGTAAAATAAACTAGTACATGAATAATAGGTAGATAACAAGGCTCACCCCATCTGCCATGACGAAGTGCACGCCTTTTCCATCTGAGTTGCGGCGAACGAAGCTGATGAAGGCCTCCTGGTTATCGGGGCGGAAAATGTCTCCATCTCCGTGAAGCCCTCCAACACCTGGAGGAAAACGTTGTAAGTCAAAACTACGTCCATCACAATAGGAGCTGTCAGATGGATGCATGTGTGTGCGCACATGAAAGGGTCACATTCTGCAGTTCCTGTAATAAATAACCTGGCGTTAACCAGGACCGGAAACTACAGCACCTGCGATCATCCACATCATGAGATGTTTCATAACAAGGGGAGCATGCATGTAAAGTTCAGACCTGCCTACCCACCAAACATGACATAAGTAGTGCCAAAAACCAAATGAGTAGTTTCCTGGCCAAATGAGTAGTCCCGGCTAACGTATCCCAACCGAAATGTGCCACTTGCCAGCTTGTTGCTTAAGCTACAAATCAACGATTCTATTCTTTGGCTTGTTTGAATGGACTGGTTCCAGTGTACTACCATAGTATCTTTTTTCTTTTTTTTTTAAGCCAAATTTCTTTCTACCGGGTATTTATACATCGTTAAACTTTGAATGAGGCTCGTTCAAACAGCTGGATCGGTGCGAGCAAAAGTTCAGATCCGATTTGACGAAAGCTAACTGCTAACTTGATTATGTAGATTTAGGAAACAAAATTGTGTAGTGGGGCAATTAAATGTGCAGTTGCGTAGTAAGCCCAAAATTACTTAGTTTTCTATGGTCAATGCGTAGGGTAGGCAGGTCTGAAAGTTGCACCCATGAAATGGGTGCGCGTCAGCTGTGTGTGGCAACACAAAAGCCAACAGCTTGCCAGCTAGGCCCACAGAATACGCACCCCGCATAGGAGCTGACTCAGGAAAAATCCAGTCTGCTTTGGCTAGGATTCAGTCAGTGCATGCCTACCAATTCATAGTCTGAGGCGCTAATCAAGTATTTTGCTTGTTTACCGTAGTGTGGCTCAAACATCTCGCTGGGCCCAGCAAAGAAATCCTCCAGCTTGAAGTCGTTTTGTCCTTTGAGGGTCATCCCGAACCCCTTGCACTCTCCCTTCCGTCGCCACAGCACGTACTCACTGAAGCCACCAGGACCGGCACAGATGTCAGCAAAATACAGCAGTTCGTTGCTGCCTACCATTGGCCTCTGTCGCAGACAAGAGGTAGTTCGAATATACAACACAAAAATTGTACATTTCACAGGTATACGTGCATGCATGCATGACACACATATGCTGGCGCGCACACACAGGGCCAAAATTTCCATCTTGTTCTCTCTCTCTCTCTTCTTAATGCTTTTTTTTTCTCACGGTCAATATAAAATGTCAAAGCTTACCCCTTGTGAGTCATGAGGGTTTGTGAACATGAAATCCATCACAGCGTCCATGTTGGCCATTTTCATTGCAGCCCTGAAATTATAACTCTTCGTCTTAAGAAGTATGCATTTCATAAATATGAGTGACTGTTGCAAAAACAAAACAAAGACAAAAACATATTTGATCACCTACAATAATCTTTCCACAAAAACATGCCAGGCCTAGCTTTGGCTGAAGCTGAGAGTGAGAGTGGACCCCCCACTCCCCCCCCCCCCCCCCCCACCACCACACACACACAAGCAAAGACCAGTTACAACACTTATTACAAGGTTAGCATCTCAAGCTACATTGGCATGAATTATTGACAGTCAGTAACAGATTTTGATCATTTTCATCAGATTTTGATCATTTTCATACTAGACTACACACAGTTCACCTGTTCAAAAAGAAAGCACCCCGGATTGTTTCGTAAGGATTGGATCTTGTGCGTGCTCGCCTCATTTCTTCGGACTCCAGTATGTCAAACACACTCTGAAAGTAAAATACAGCACAACATTTTTATGTTAGCTCAAAAGAACAAATGATAAAGGTGTGAATATGGTTGTTACAAAACATGCCAAACACGTTCTTATGATTGGAGGACTTTTCACAGATGAGTCTTAATGATGTTCCAAAGACCGATAGAGCATATCCACTACAGGTCATTTTTCTGCGGAGAGAAAGCAAATTGATGGAGGCAACACGCCTGTTGAAATATTAAAACAGGCTGCTTTTGTGATTATCTATATAATAAAGCAAAATTTTAACCATTTTCCACAGTCTAAATCGACGTTGGTCGAACCACAACACACACACACACACACACACACACACACACACACACACACACACACACACACACAGTGTGTAGTTATAGAAGACAGAGAAACAGTTGGGTCACCTTGCTGGATAGTATGTTCTGCAGAACTTTCTCATTACAGTATGTAGTTTCATCATCAATGGTTCTCTTTTTCTGAAGGAGAAAAAACAAAACAAAAAACACTTAAACCCAATTTCAACTCTGATGTCATTTAACGCTGGTCTTGCTGAATTATTGTCTTACAGAAATTAGAAATTTGGAAATTTGTCTTAATACTCTCAACCGTGCGCATCTTCAACATCCGATGGCCAGAGAAGATCCGAAACAAAGAGCTATGGGAGCGAGCGGGACAGGAACCAGTGGCCAAGCAGATCCTGCGGAGGAAGTGGAGCTGGATTGGACACACCCTCAGGAAGCCAGCATCCAGCATCACTCACCAAGCCTTGACATGGAACCCACAGGGGAAAAGGAAGAGAGGCCGGCCTCGCAACAGCTGGAGGCGGGACACTGAGGCAGAGCTATGCAAGCAGGGGATCAACTGGACTGGAGTGGAAAGAGTAGCCCAGAACAGAGTGCGATGGCGAAGGGTTGTCGATGGCCTATGCTCCACGTGGAGCCAGGGGTCTTAGTAGTACTCTCAACCGTACATACATGTCTATGTCAATTATAACTTCTGGCCAACTTTCACAGCTTCGCAGCCTACTGTCATGCCACTCTGAAGTATGTATTTATAAAAGCAATGAGACTTGGCCAGACTGAATCAGTGAATGACTAAAATTTAAATAAATGAACAAAGCTTAAGGGAGGTGACTAAACTAAACCTGGTAAAAGGGAAACTCAAAGTCAAAACAGCTTCATTATTTTTACACCACAGGGCTTCAAACATCAGCCGGGTTGCACATTTCAGTCTGTCCCAGGACACTGACCTATGAAAATTTCAAATGTCCTATTTTTCCCACCTCATTCATTTTGTCCTATTAAAATTTTTATTGCCACAAAGTGGCCAGGACACTGTTTCCTATCACTTTGCTGTTTCCAGGACACTTTGTCCTATAGGACTGGAGCTGTGGAAAATGTGCAACCCTGCATCAGTCATACAAAAATTCAGTCATACACGACTCTGTTCTTACTCGGGACAAATGTTCTATACTGCTACAGTCAGCCAGAACATTTGTCGTTTTACTGTTCCTGCGGATATGAAGCCATGTAACTAAATCCGCTGATGACTAAATTGATAAATAGAGTTCCAAGGAGGTGTCTGCACTAAGTACAGTAAGTCTGCATCCAGAAAATTTCATTTCATATAGATTTCAATGCATGTGTCTTACTGGACCGATAACTTTCCACTGCATCATTTCTTCAAGTGATGGAACAGTGCCGTCTGAAGGGGGGATCCACTCCACTTCCTCATCCAGGATAATCTGAAAATACAGACCCATATTAAATACCCTGGAAGTTCACTACAACTGCAACTTAAAAGTGTTCACATTTAAGCTTCACATTCCCTCACTTTTTTTTTCTTTTCTTTTTTAACCTGTTCAGTCTTCTCATACTCTGGTTTCCTTTTCCTTCAATAGTTTTTCAAGGTAAAAATATTAATATTATTATGCCATTTCAATTTGATGCCATATTCTGTCACTGTGCAAAACAGGTGCTATTTTTTTTTCTCGTTCTTTCAGGGGTTGTTGTTGTTGTTGTTTTTTTTATATTTTGTATGTCTCTTTGCATTATTACACATAATTTCTGCATATAACATGCAGGCCAGCTCTGCTTGCTAAGCTATAGAGCTGCTGAGGCACACAACAGTTGCCTGAAAGTGGACAGGAAAAATGTATCACTTTAAAAAGTCACTCAGTGTGCAGCCGAGGATTTCCTTTAAAACATATATAAGTATAGTTGACATCAGAATAATGCTAAAATATAGTAGCATCAAATTTATAATAATCCCCGAGACAGAGTTACACTGGCGGTGTGACCTGTACATAACCATACTCCGTACCTGTTCTTTTTCAAAGTTCCACTCGATATCTGCTGGTTCAAACCCTTCCACCACATGTCCCAGACCACGTCGCCCACGCTGCTTTGAAGTCTCCACGATTTGTTGCCTCCCTTGGCCATGTTTTCCAAGACCTGTGCCTTCTGTGTATCCCATCTTGGCCTGTTGGCATCCAGTAGCAGACATTTGTGAATGACTGACTGCTCAAAACTAGCAGGCTGGTACACTTATTTTAGAAAAGTGGCTAAGTTTACTTAGATAAGCAGGACAGCTTGTGAGATAGGTGGATTATGTTTAAAAGCCACTTTCCTAAAATAAGTGTACCAGCCAGTCAGATGCATGGTAGGGTGTTTTGTGTGTGTGTGTGTGTGTGTGTGTGTGTGTGTGTGTGTGTGTGTGTGTGTGTGTGTGTGTGTGATATTTGTTTTTCTTCTTTTTTTTTAATTTGATATTCAGAATTCTTTGAGCTTATGACTAACAGTTTGTGGGTTTCTTTTCATTGTTTTTTTGTGACCTGAACATCCAAACAGGAAGCCAATTTTGTTTCTCATTTCAACTGAAAACTATAAAATCAGCTCCACTTAATTCAACACTGACTTCCAAAATTACAACAAATGTAATGCTTCTAAGAGAACTACAGGCATGAGAAAAAAACACAAAAGTTATACGGTACCAATACCTACATATAGTTTAGCTGGCGTCTACGAAAGACAACATATGACAGGTAACAGGAACACTAATTATAATTCAAAACTAAGCTTATGAACCAACCATCATTTTCCCAACAACGGAGCTTGTCTGCATTTGCGACTTTGCCGCGGTTTTGATGAATTTGGATGGACTGATATCATCATCATCTTCATCGTCATTATCGCTGCCACGATCTTGATGTCGAGTGCGTTTAGCTGTGGTTTCTGTCTGACTGCGATCCATCCCAGAAGTGTCAAATGTGCGCTTCAGTGCATCGGGTGCCATCTTGACTGCAAATGACTGTTGTGCCATTTGGCCAAAAGACGGGCGTTCCTCCACCTCTTCCTCAGAATCTGGGGAAAAAAGTACAAGAATAACACGTATATAAATATAAATAGGTATGTATACAAATTGATAGTCAGTTTCACCAGTGTATGTCTGTTTAGTTTGTAAAATGTGCGTGAGTGTCGGTGAGTGATTGGCGCATTGAGTTTATGCCAAAGAAATGCGCCCTACAAATGCCATTTATTATTATTATTATTATACATAGATCAATAGAGTGTTAGGGTTAATGGTGTATAAATTATTTCTCTTACAGTTACAGTTAGTCTTACATCTTAACAACTGCTTGCTTCAGCATTTGTAAAATGGTTCAAAAGACAGTAAGTGACAGATTATTTTTTTTTAAAATCATCATTATATAATTTATATACAAGCATGCCAGAATTTGTGGTCATTTCATTCTAAAACAGTACTGGAACTGCAAGAATCATCTTCATTGTAACCAAGCAGCCTCATGCAATATGAAACCAGTGTGGGTTGTTTATGACAAAAGAAACAATGTTTATACTGTAAGCAGGGCTCCCTAAACTGTGCGTCTGTGCGTAATTTACGCACTAAAGTAAAAATTTACGTCCAAAAAAAAATTCGAGGGGGTACGTTGAAGCATTATGAACGCGATCTGTGCTTAGCTTGACGCACTACCTCTGCACTACCGTGCGTACGCCTATAGGCGTGTGATCGAATGGCCGCGTTCAGTTCGGTTGTTTTTGGTTCTGTTTAACGCTCGCAGGCGTTAACTGTCTACTGCTGCAGATCGGCGGCTTCTACAGCCACTCGTGCGTAGTGAACGTGCCCCATCTTTTCCCTCTGCACACTCAGTGAAACATCCCGGCAGCATACGTGCGATGTTGAAACCATGGACGAAAGATTTTAGACCCAGTGCTCTTGTTACCGATCGGATTCGCTTTCTCTGTGACGAATCATGCCACCGAAAAAAGTGAAAGTTCAAAAGACTATGGACTTTTTCGTCAGTGGAAAAGTTGTGAAGGGGCTCGAGCCCTCACCCGGCAGCGGGTGCACTTCGGCGTCGCATAGCTACGATTCAGACGTCGCATCAGAGTCGGCACAGAGCAGCAAAACTCAGTGTACAAAACTGAATTGTACCCACTTCATTTAATCATATGATTTGAAGTTGATAAAATTCAGTTTTGCACACACACACACACACACACTTTATGTGTTCAGCAGTATTTACTGAATTTATAATTCCATGCACTAAAAACTTGAGAAATGATTCTGACCCTTTAAAAATTGAAAGTGGAGGTACAACGACCCCCTAAAATTTTGAACTGGGGGTCAGTGGACCCTTTAGGTCTGTAGCTTTTAGGGAGCCCTGGTAAGGAAAAATAATAGTAATACAATGTAACTTGTCACCATGATCCATAGAGGGTAACGAAAGCAAGGCAACTTTGGTACCCAACTTGCCTGTGTGCATTGCCATGCAATTTTACAAGCCCTTCCTTTCCCTTATTTCCAAATTAAGAGTTAGCGTAAAGGCTGTCTGTCTCTAAAGTCTAGGTAGGGGATTTTTCTGTTGGCAAATCTATGTGCGTTCGAAATGACTAGACTCGCGAGCTTCCAAGAAAAGAACTGCGAACACATTGATGGTGTGCACCCGATTGTATGCCTGCACTGAACTAATCTAACTTTGTAGGAGGAAAACTACATTTATAAATTACATCTGACCTGATAAACGACTCATTTTGTCCGTTTCTCTGATCAAACAATAGCCAGCTACGTTCGCAGATCAAATGACACGAAACCGAAAACACTTTTCCGCGTCCGGAAGTGATTTTTTGTGTTGCGCCCCCTTGCAAGGGAGTAAACGTTATCGTGTAGAAGAAATTTCAGTGTATGTTCCTTTTGAGGATACAAACTCTTAATGTTGTGTAGTAGCTGTACTTAGAACATATATTAGATTGGATAAATTATGTCAGTTAACAGGAGTAAGATGAAACAGGAATAATTTGTCGTGTTCAAAGTTCAGCAACTTAGAACTACTCCCTCCGAGGAAATTCGTCTGTTATTTCCTCTCTGAGCAGCCTTTCTCACCTCCTGCGGAAAAGTCTGTTCCCTGTTCAGACGATCTTCAGATGCCTTCTTTGCCACCACCTGCACCACCACCACCACCCCCGCCTCCCCCATCTGCTCCACCGCCGCCTGCATTATTATTCTCCTCTGAGAAAGCAAAGGCAGGGGGAATAGTTTTGGAAGAGTCTTCCTCCTACAGACAGGCGGTGCTTGACGCTGTAGCCCAGTGCGGGGCATATCTCATAGAAAGGTAACAGAAGGACAGCATCCATAGTAAACCCGACATTGTGAAT
Organism: Batillaria attramentaria; assembly: GCA_018292915.2. Classification (NCBI taxonomy): domain Eukaryota; kingdom Metazoa; phylum Mollusca; class Gastropoda; family Batillariidae; genus Batillaria; species Batillaria attramentaria. The sequence goes on from JACVVK020000170.1 coordinate 492,354, forward strand.
ATATACAGTTACATATGTACGTTTCCTGCACAATTTTGATATACATTTACATTAGCTGAGAGTTCAGGAGTGTTAATTTCCCTTTCATTTAAATCCTTTTTTGTTTTACCCACACACAGGCATGGCGAGAGATATGAACAGGACATCAGATACCTGGCGTTCTACAGGCCTGTGGTTCCAGTTATTCAGAGTGGACCTTTGTAAGTGAACCATTTCATGGTTAGGGGGTGGAAGAGAGGAAACAACGGCCTCAGTGCCAAAATATATCTGTACATGTACGCACAATACCAGTTCATAAATAACTTATGCATGGAGTTCTGTATTCCTACCATCAATTGTAATAAATACTTTCTGATTTTGCCATCATTGAACATGCATTTTATGACATGATATGACCAGTGCATAGACCCAGTTAACCTTTCACATGTTGCACCTGTGAATTGATGTATTTGAATTCATATACATGTATGTAATTATGGTATGGACATTTCGTACAGAATTTTTTAACCCTTGGCAGATGCGGACTTGTTGCCCTGGCAATGGCAGCTCCACTGACTGGAGCGGAGGGAGTGACGGCTGAATCATTGCTAGAGCAGGCCCGCAGTCGAGGATACACCTTGCAGGGCGAGATGTTTTCAGGTACTTGTACTGGTACCATGGTGCACCCCCTCCCAGTCCCTTCGCTTATCAGTTGATACACGCAAATTCCGTCTCCCACACTCAAACTCGAAAACATATGGTGAACGTTCCTTCTCTTGTTTCGGCCCCTGAGTGTGGAACCCCTTGCCTGCCTCCGTCATTCCCCATTCCTCTGTCCAGCTGCAAGTCCCATCTAAAAACCCATCTCTTTCATGAAGCGTTTGATCAATCTGTCCCAATTGTGTGTGTATATGTGTGTGTGTGTGGGGGGGTGGGGGGGGGGGGGAGGCGGGGGAGTACTAATTGTAGTTGTTGTGTTCTTGGTGTATATGTGTGTGTGTGTCTGTTAAGCGCCTAGAGCTCGTAGAATAGGCGCTCAAAAATCACCACTATTATCATTATTATTGCAATGGTCAGTCACGTATCGTGATGGTGACAGCAAACATCATGTAGCAAGTCACCACTGACATGACCATTTAGGATTCATACATGCATCATGGTGGAAGACACCATCTGGTTATGATCTTTGTATGATGTTTGTATGCATTATTGTTGAAGATGCTACAGAAGCTTGTCTAGTTTTGATGACCAGATACTTCATGTACAAAGTCAGTGTAATGATGGTCACATTCACCTTTGACCATGTCCACAGGTCACACATGGACAATGATAAATGTGCTGGTGATACACATGGAGGCAGAAGGATTGTCCTGTCATTTATCTGGTCCTATATAGTATTGTGGTACTGTATGTCCATGCTACGTCCCAGCTAGTTTTGCAGTACACTAGCGACTTCTCAAAGCGTGTCGTGCTGTGTAGGCCTGTCCTTTACAAGAGCCATGCTTATACATGTGTGTTTATTTCTTTACCAGTGGATTCCATGTGTGAACTTGCCAAATCAACTGTCCTCAGCCCTTACAGCGCCGAAGTCTTGAACAAGGCTAACCACATGGATGTGCTGAAATGTCTGCTGAATGATGAAATGTTATTGGTGCCGTATCCTTTTGTAAACAGTGACCAGTGTTCTTGTGGAATTTTAGGGTTACTTGATTTGAGAATAGCACAAGACGGCATGCGTTGTATACTTCTGCTGTGCTATTCTCAAAAAATATTCTTAGTGAGTGCATTTTACTGACAATTTTTGTTGCTGTGTGGTGTGTATCAGTATGAATACAAAGAAAATTGATATTGTGTGTACTTTGGAAACCTTGACCTGTGGCCAGTTATGATGCAGACAAAAACCACAGTCCCTGTTTGATGAAAGGACACAAAGCTCACTGGATGCTTATCACAGGTGAGATAAACGTAGACAATGAATTCTCAGAACTAGACTTCTGGACAAGTAATACTGTCATCATGGCTATGTTGTAACCAAACTGTGACGTGTCACACTCTGCCGCGAATTAGTCTTTGTCGCTGACGCGGCGTTAAGCCTTAAAATACTCACTCACGTGTCACACTCGTCCACAAAAAGGAGCATACTTCCACCTGTGTTTGCATTTACTGCCAGTCCTCTAGTTTTTCATTTTAGAGGGAAGAAAAAAAATTTTTTTTTTTTTCAGCGACAACTGAACAAGGGACATTTGTCCTAGCACATTAGGTTTCTTGGTATGCAATTTCATATTTCATGAGGTTTTCTCCGATACAGGCTTTCTGGTTGCTGTGGAAACTGGAGATCAGGACAAGAGCACCTTCAGCCAGCTTGAAGAACATGCAGAATATTACCATCCTAGAATGTTTCATCTCTCCACACCCTTGTTAAACGAAGTACTGAAAGATAGACTGGACAAAGTCCGCTGTGTGTTTGTGTGTGTGCATCAAGGGAAGAGCAGGTATGCGGCTGCATGGCCTCTGCAGGATTTGCTGGACAGTAATGAGAATCTTGTGGAGGTCGGTCCAGAGCGGACAGGAGACAGTTACGTTGTGCCGCCAGGCAGCCTAAAGGAAGGCCTGTGTGGAAAAATGGTGCGCATTTTCAAGACTGTGTCTCAGCCTTGCTAAAACAGCAGCTTCACCATTTGAAAGTTTAAAGGTAGGCCGCATGCTATAAAACTCCGTCCTTCCCAGAAAAACAACCATGTTACGTTGGTCAGAACTCAGGTTTAGGATCGAACATCTGCATTTTATCTCCCTATTTCCCTCTCCTTCAGCTTAATATTTTGTATTGGGCTCGTTTAGTTGCTCTACCCAGAGCTGTTTTGGTGCTACACGTGCATGCAAAATGCTGACTTCGTTTGATGGTGTCTACTGTTTCTTCTGCTGGTGTGCATTCATCCTTCTGTTACTCCATACATGTATATAATATATATATAAATCCAGTCTGTGATATTTACGAATAAACACTGCACTGTTAAATAGTACCTCTGTGTGTGTGTGTGTGTGTGTTTGAGAGATGAAACAAAGACGATGAGATATATATATATTTCTTAAGGATGTACCGCATACATGACTTGTGTGTACTCAGTGGTGTACGGCAAGTTTGCAAACTGCATGACACTGACCAATACCTACTTCATATTTACTACTTGTCATCAAAACAGGACACAATGCACATCTCATTCACCATCTCCAGACAACATGACAGAGTAAGAATTGAAACTGTGTTTACTTGTTTATTTATTCTTGTCCACATTTTGATTCGGCATCACTTCCTAAGAAGTCAAACTCATTAGGAAATCATCAATGAAGGAACTGAATCTGTGCAAAAATCATGATAGCAAAAAAAAAAAAAAAAAAAAAAACCAACCTAATGCCAGCACACTAAACACACACATGAAGATGGTACATGTAGTTTTATGTTACAGTCGAACCTGCCAAGGCGGTCACCTGTATAAGCCATGCCACTGCCTAACCTGGTCACCCCAGAGGATCCCCTGACATGCTAACTGTTGACATGTCACCCTGGATAACCCAGTCACACCTGTCTAAGGCGGTCAGTTTGGCCCCGTCCCTTGGGTGACCGCCTTACACAGATTTGACTGTACCACTTGGCAACACATATTTCACATGCATGTCATAATTATAAAATGTACAACACTTGTAAGTTGAAACTAGATTAGTGTGAACAAGTGTGTAAGAACTGATCTTACAAAATCACAGATACACAAAGAATGTGATTAGAAGTCATGTGGTGCACTGTCTGCTGAATTATGCTTGAAAAATCAATTTATCAGTGCTCTGGAATTTGACGACAGGTTTTCACATGTATAAAGATTTTAAGCGAATCAAAGTTGACAGGATGAAATACAACTGATGATAACAAATGACAATGTGGAATTTTGATGGGTGTTCAAACCAAACACTACCCACATTCAACTTACCTGGTGCCACTGTGTATTGCAATCAAGTTTTTAAACTCTCCACGCAATTCCCAAAGAGATCACGTCCTTTTTCCAACTAGCCAATGTTTCCTAGTCTCCGTTTTCCCCACGAATCAACTACCTCACGAGCTATGTGATCAGAATATCACAAAGTCTGACATACTGATGGTAGGTACTGGATGACTGGACACCTTTCCCATCTAACAAACAAAGATCTCATCACGACTTGCTAAACACACCCCAAAGCATGAACAGCTCCTGTACACTCTTGAACAGCCATGCACAAGCGTTTCTGAATTCCACTGAAATAGACTTACCTCACAAGATCCTCTTTGCCTCTGGGGTGAATGATGAGCAATTGAAAGAAACTTGGTCAAAATTCTTGTGTGAACGGACATTTAAGCAGTCTACCACAGGCATAAAACTTAGGACCAGAACAGTTGAACACAAGCTTTGCCGAAGGTGGAAGCTGACACGCTATTTGTCTTGACACTACTGGAATCTTCTGTACCTTGCCCGTGTCACTGTTTACAAATCAGAAACCTTCAACATACCACAGAACTCTCTCTGCAGACAGCGCAAGGTGAACCTCAAGTTCTTGAAATGGAATAACAGGAAATAATTCAAGACAAAGGAACCACTAAAAGGTGGGGGGGAGAACAAATCTGATTTTGGAAAGCATGAAATTGAAAAAGACTACAGCTTTTGAATCTGATGGGCATACCATGATTGCAAACAGGAATGAATGGCACTTAGTCACTATCCAAGACGACTAAAATGGTCTGTAACGCACTTTGCAGCTTCTGTTGTATGTGGATGCACTGCACAGTTGGTGCTGACAGTCATAGTGGTACCATACCTTTTCCTTGTGGACGAACCATGGTGGCCTGTGAAATGGACTTTAAATCTTAACATAAACATAACTTTAAAATTCATGACCACCGGAATCCCTCCCAACACACCCCCTACCCTCCCTACACAGCCCCCCCCCCCCCCCCCCCAAAAAAAAAAACCGAGTGCTGCCCATTTTACTCGTCTGCTGGGTCTTCCTCCATATCAGCTTCGTCCTCCGCCATGGTAGCGGTCGCCCTGAGCACCTCCTGCCCCCTTTCCATGTACAACTGTTCTTCACGCACTTCAGATGCTCCACTAAATTGAATACCACCACTCCCTGCCTCTCCCAATTCTTGCGAGGCTGCTTCAGACTGCTTATTCTGATCAGCAGAGTCTTCTTTCTTTTCTGCAGCTTTTGCTGTGACCTGTGTATCATCTGGTAGTGGTATGGCTGTGATAGGTGTGAACGAACTTTGCATTTCACCGGTGTTGTGAACTTCGTCGTCGTCGTAGTCAACGTCTGTGTTGTTGCCGTCATCAAAACTGCCCATGCCCGCGTCGAGTTTCTTGGGCACCTGGTCAGCACCCTCCACCTCCATTACTTCACCCTCCTCTTTCACACTCCCGCCCTCCAGACCCTTCTTCTCCCCCTTGCTTCCCTCCCCCTCTCCACCCTTGGGTGCTACCACCACCTCCCGATCTCCCAGCTCGATACGTGACCCTTCCACCTCCTCCTCCATTTCCTCGTCCTCGTCTTCGTAGTGCATCTCCGACTGCTTTTTCTTCGCCTCATGGTGGCTCGACTTCTTGTCCCGTGAGTGCCGGCTGCTCCGTGCCGTGTCCTTGGTCGACTCTTTCTCTCCTCGAGAATGGTGCTCATCGTCTGCGTTTTCTTTGTCAGGCATGCCTGTGCTGTCTCGACGCAGGCGCGACCGGATGCGCTCCTCCCGCTCCATAACCTCGTTGATCTCCCTCTCCAAGGCGTCGCTCTTTTCCTTCAGCATTTCTGAAGCACAATAATACGAGTTTAGATGACGTTACTCAGTGAACCATAGCAGTCCTAACTGATGCAAACTTGAACCTACCACTGTATCAGCTTATAACGCTGAGGAAAATAGCGACATTACCGGAAAACAAGAAAAGCAAGCACTCACACTTGTCTATCTTGATCAGTTGACCAACAATTTTTTGCATTGTTGTTTTTCCAACATCAGATTATGAAATTTCTTCTTCTTCTTCTTCTCTTTCTGAAATGTGCAGCTGGTGCCCATGAGAAAGAATCCACTCAATCTAGCGGTTCAATTACCCAATCAAATTTCAAACAGAATGCCAAGGACAAAAAGGAAGAAACATCTCACTCACTGTCAACAACCCGCTTTGAATCCTTCAGCCTGGTCTGTGCAGCTGAAGTCATGGTCTTGGGTAGCCAAAATATGCGTGGTTTGGCGTGAGTACAGATGAAGTTTTGCAGTTTCTTAGTCTCTGCCACTAGTGCCTCATGCTGAAAATGAGAGGTAACTGGTTGTACGTTCATGCTGCTGCCTCAGAGACAGAAAATACAAGCACGCAAAATCAAACCGTAGTAGCATGATGGGGGTTGATGTCCTACAGAGAAAAATGGTAACCTTTGCGCAGTAATATGCTGTACACATATTGCAGCCATTGTCATGTGTGGAAGTACATGTACCACCACATACCCAAACTGAAATGTAAAATTAAAAACAACATGGTAACAGAACTGACATAAAGAAAAAACCGTCAAGTTTTGCATTTCACTTGTTCTCTGACACCCAACACCAACAGCTGGTTGTTATTTACATGTAGACCAAAATGCAGAATCTGTCAATGCAGGCAGACCATAATATTATCTTCACAATCAGTGATCTCTCACCTCGCTAACCAACTCCATTTTCTGTTGGAGACGAGTGATTCTGGCTTGCTCCTGCTGTGACTTTTCAATCAACTCCTGTGTTTCCTGCCGGTACTGCTGCTTCTCTCGCTCGGCATCAGCTTCTAGCTTTTTCTCGATCTTCCGCCGCTTCTCAGCCTGCACGCACGCCACAAGCATAATTATTTTCTCTCACAGAATCAGATACAACCTTTGTTTCAGTTCCTTAATACCTAACATTATCTACAGAGCAGAGCAAAATTTGGGTCAGCACAATCCTGATAATTACTGTCCTACGGTACCTGACTTAAAAAGTCTACAGGAGTAAAGCTTAATCATGTCAACTGGCTGAATAACTTTTGCTGTCAGAACAGATGCTAAAGATGTATTCCTGTAAAACTAAAAAAAAAAACAAAAAAACACACGCACAAAACTTTGTGCATGTCTGGTACCTTTTGACCATGAGCCTGTTCTTCTGTCTTGAATTTCTGCAAAGTCCCCAGCAGCAAACCAAACATTCGCCTGTTTCTGTAAAGTGTAGAGAGAGAGAGAGGAAAAAATCAAGCATTATGATCACGTGTGCCAGTAAAATGACTCGAACGTTCTTCTACTTTGTAAATTGTTTTTTTTTGTTTTTTTTTTAAAGCTTATGTTTAAAAGAAAAAAAAGTTATTCATACACATCAATCATGTCAAACTTCAGAAAATTCACTGCAATTAGTGCAAATAGTCATTAGTTGCGACAAAATCAGATACAAATTAACCACAAAAAAAACAAAAAACAAAACGAGCAGAACACAAGCTAGGCAACTTGCTAAGACGATTGTACATGTAGTCAAACATTTACTGTCCATCACAGACCCACAATTACACACTTAGAGAACAAAATTTTATAAAAACCCACCTTTGCATGCCTTCTCTATCACTGCTCTGTTCTGCAAGAGAGTCTTTCCGACTGCGTGTGTCTTTAGGGGTAGCCACCACCGATGACTGGACAGTGAGCTGTAAAACACAAATTACAATGCAAACTTCAAATACAATGACATAAAAAATACAGTAAACGAATGCCAGGAGTAAGAGTTTTAATGCGTATTGTGCTGACAATAAATTTAAATTTACTGTCCTGCCCTTACCCCTGCGTATAATATGTACAGCCTCATCTCTGTGAAAGTCGAGACAGTCCAGTGGGAACAGCTTTCAACAGGTCCAGCACTTTTCATTTTCCATTTTCATTGTTGGACAAAAAAGAAAATAAAGAAACACACACACACACAAGAACAAACCTTTGTCCGAAGTTCATCCTCATCACCACTGTCCTCTCGCTCCCTCCTCCTGGCTGGCACCGGCCCCAGTCTACATGAAATATGCAATAAAGGCGATAAGCAAAAGCAGTTAGCACAATGAACACCATCAGGTACAACGTGGAGCCTTTTCTTTGTATTTTTCCACTAAACCAAATATAAACTGAGAGTGAGACTAGTGAGAGCTCACGCCAACAGGTTAGTTAAGTGGTTCACACAAAGGAGGAGAGAGAGAGAGTATGAGAGAAAGTTATCAGTAAGAATACTAATAGGGCAATATCGACGTTATGAGAAGACTGAATGTTTTAATTCAATTCAACTAAGTTTTAATAAATGCATGCACATCTATCTAACACTAGTAACAGTTACACACCTGGCAAAGGCTCCACCAAAGTTTCTCCTCTTGGTCGGTGGTGCTCCCCCGCCGTCATCTGGGACAATCGCTCTCCTGGACACAGCACAGGAAGCATTGAATTATAGTATGCAGCAGTAAATTTATTATACTTCATGAAAATACTGGTAGGTCAGGTCTTCACTTGACTCAGCCCAAATTAATTCAAAGAGGAAGATTGCATAACACTGGCATCATTGCACAGAAATCAAGAACACATGGTGAAGTGTGCAAGACCACAACTTTAAATTTAATGGACAGTTCTGAATGTACCTGGCAAGGTTGAAAAGTCGTCCTCTACCCCTGCCATCTTGCTGTCGGCCTCTTCCAGCTCCACTTCCAGCCCTGGAAAAACAAAACCACATAAAATACTTCTGGTCATCATTTGTAACCAACCGAAGGTGCCCTAAGAGGTTTCCGGGGGGGCATGCCCCCCCCCCCCCCCCCCCGAAATTTTTTTAAATCTAGAATAAAATCTGTGCAATCTGATGCACTCTGACTGCAAAACTGCACACAAACTAGGATGAAAACATTCAGAAAAGATATATATATGCTATTTTTTTGTTTTGTTTTATCATACCATCAAACATCTTTGTTTTTGTGGTCTTCATTCGATTTCACACAACCCTTGAAAGAGCATGTTGACAAGACAAGACAAGATATTTTATTCAATCCCATAAAAAGGGAATTACAATCCCCACAATGACAATGCTTGAGTTGAGTTGAGGTCACTCATGCATCATCCAGACTACTCTCAACTTCAGATAAGCCATGACACTGGTCTCTCAAAATAGAATTTTTTCTACAGTAGAGCCTCACTTGGCAACTAAGTTGGTCGCCCAAGTCACAGACACTCATGGTGGTGTCCGGACCCCTTCCCAGGAGCGCATGTCAACCATAGAGATCACGGCATAATTAGGACATGTATGCATAAATGTGACTCAGTAGCAGAGTTTGGTGTTTCTGTGGAGTCTTTTAGTAATCCAGACTGTGTGGCTTTACCTAAATTTGAGCGACAGATAACCTGTCCAAACGCTGTACACTGGTGACATACCACTTTACCAGTGTTGCTCAACTTGCTGGTTTTCTAGGTGTCAAATCACCGTTTAGTCTGGTTGAATTCCCAGCGGCATCAAAGTCTCTCTTTCTCCCACCGTCAAGGTGGCAATGACACGCACACACACACACAAATATCCAAATGACAAACACCGACATCCCGGCGTTGCCGATTTGCTAAGTGTCAAATCACTGAATTCCCAGCGGCAGTTTCCGATTTCTTTTTGTGAAACATGAAAACAAGGAGGATTAGTAATAGTATTAGTTACCACACTATACCTATCAAATGTCCGCCTTAATTCGCTCACACACACACACTGGCATACAAAGAAACTCATTCACACGCATCGACAAGACACCCAATCACGCATGCGCGTGATTGGGTGTCTTGTGAAAACAATGGTCAGTGATTTGACAGGTGTAAAGGACAATGGAACTGGCGGATACGGCGACCACCACCCACATAGCTGCAGTTGTGTTTAGCCAGGGGCAATGTGCTAATTCAGTAACTGCTCTGTCCTAAGACTCCTTGTCAGCGGTCACACATGCACACAATTTTAATTTTTATTCTGATTCTTTTTTTCTTCCACGGAACCTAACTTGTTCTAGGCGGAAATGGATTTCTGAAATGCGGAAATTTGTGGAACCACAGAGAATTTCAACCCCTGACGTAGTAATGCTAACACTAGCATCAGTATTGGCGACCAGTACAGGTAACACCCACTTTACAATATACCCCCCCCCCCCCCCACTTTGTGCATGCTTGGCATGTGCTTGATTTTCATTCAGAACAGCCCCACACATGCACACACATATATACTTGGAATTGGATTGGAAGCTTCATGCACATTTCATTATTATCAATGTTGGTGTACACATTATGTATGAAGATCAGACTGGTACTGAGGTGACTGTACTTTGTCAGTTTGTGAATGAGTAGATTAACTGGGAGAACCTTGATGAGTTTACAACTTCACAAACACACATACGTACAAGATCAGCCAGGTCATTATCACGATGTCTGAACGTAAGAGTAAGAATGATACTTTCTCTGAGAGTGTGACTGGCCCTTGCCGAGTGTGAAACAAAGGGGAAGGGGAAGACCCGACATCTTGAATAAAATGGTTGCAATCAACGATTCCGCAGACGAATATCTGTAATTGCAACGCAGACTCCATGACAACAACCTCACAGCGTCTAGGCTGGATCTACAAATGTACTATGCCAAACACTCCTACTCCTAAGTCCACGAAGTCACACAAAGCGGAGGGGAAAATCTTTACCGTTGACACCGGCCAACATCGAAGTACCGTATCACTTCACACATGAACGCAAATAAATCATAACGTACATACCTTATGTCTTCAGGATCACGGCCGGTTAATTTCTTGATATTTTCGTTAACATCTTTCAGTTTGTCTTTAGCCTTTTCGATTTCATGCAGCAGAATACTAGCTCCACGCATCTCCGCCATCTTGCTACTTACGACGGTTGCCTCGTTTTCGACTACATGTGCACTTCCGGTCCTACTACCAAATCCTGCCCGGAAGTGTCAAGCCTGCCCAGGGCTGCCCGGTCCCTACTGCCCGGGTTTTCCGGGGCTGGCTTACCGTGACTGCTCGGCCGGAATTCTGGGGCTGACATAATGTAAAGAAGTGGATGTGGCCTTAATTAACAAACTTTATTCTTTATTCTTCTTTATTCAGCCCCTATTATGTTGTTTCGTGCACTTTCCATCAGCCTGACGTGTCAAGATGTTTCAGTTTCATGAGTGTGAACTGACTCGGATCGGGAAGCACTATGATGCTCAGTAGGGATGTACATGCACTGAGTTGTATTTTTAAAATGCCATTTATGCTACAAATACCATTTATTATTATTATTATTTACACAGATCCACCCATCACGTCAGTTATTGTCTTTGCTCTTGGAGACCGGCATTTGTAGATTCAGTTCTTTTTAATTTATTCTCAAATGTGTTGTACGTTGTCAGTTTTCGTATAAAATTTCACAAATATAACGTGAGGCGGTCTCACACACTCACTCCGCTTTCACATCACAGATCAGTATTCAGGAAGGCACGCATGCAAAACCTCATTCACTCCCTTTCATACACACAAGCAAATCAGTAGTTATTCCTTTTGACTGAAACCTTATAATGTAGACAAAACAATCACACAAGTAACCAATCCGGCAGTCAACACACTGAAAATATTAATAGATAACAAACTGACTGAATGTACAAGGTCAAGTGAGTAACGGCCTTATTTAAAAAGATGCTGCAGACTTGTTGAAGACTTGTTGGTCTTGACTGCAAAAACTACTATGATGTTCACGTCCAGACGATTCCTCTGGGAATTCTGGAGATCCACCGCTTTATTCACAATCTCGTGGGATGAATAATACAATATACGACGAAGGCACTTCTTCAAGAAGTGACTGGAACAGTGCTGGACCGCAGCCGGGCACCCTCAATTCACACGTAATTCGCGGCTGAGGATCAGACAAGGAAAAACGGCTTCACTTTGACACGGCGCTCGGTTGGATGGCTGCACTGACGTGACCTCAAGGGGAAACAGAAAACACGCCGCTGGCTTTAAGGTCAGAGCGACGGGGCAGACAATAGAACACTGTAATATGGTGTCATCTATGCTGATCAAGCGGACTCAAAATTTGATTAGGCGGTCAGCTCACCGGGTCTCCGGCGTCGTTCATGTACAATATTAATCCGTGATTAATCAGTACCGCTATCTCGGATAGTCAGTATTAACTGCGCAGTCTTTGTGGAAAACGGTCACCTCGTATTCTGAAAACTACTCAGGTCTACCTACAACAGCCTCGAGCAAGGGATAACAACTCGGAAAAAGCTATAGTCGTGCGTAGGCATTTTTCCTGCACTGACGAGAAAACGTTAGGTAGACTGGGATAAAATACAGTACAGTACTACCTGTCCATAACACAAATTTAACAGTTCGCACTACTCATGAAAATACAATTTAAAAACTGCAAACCACATAATTTATGCAAACCCGTAAATGCGGCTGGTTTGTCACAATAAACAACAGCCGGAGTGGTCCATTTACCGTCTTTGCCCGGCCAGTTTAACCAAATACAGCATCAGCTTAACCATCATAGCGGGCGTTCTAAAGTACCTAGATTCTTTCAATAAAATACAGCTGAAAGAGCGTGAAAAACGCTTTTAAACGATATAAGTTTCAGATGTTGCTAAGCGGATCCGGCCGGGGAATTTCCTACAGCGGCTAAGAGGGCCGAATAACAGGGACTTCACTTTTGAAAAGGTATGCGGAAAATGCTAATTTACAACCCTTTAGCTATAACATCGGGTAAAGACCAAAACATGGTTAAAAAGTACTAACTTTCTTTATACTAATACAATCAAAAGAATAACTTTAGGTCAACCGACTGAGGAGAAAATGGATCTTAGACATGGACAAACAAACACAACTAATCGTCACTAGAGCCGGATGAGCCATCGTGGATGCAAACTTGAAACACCGTTATCCCCCTGTTAATGGGGTGGGGACTAGTGGCCGGGTGTAGGGCTGGCCAGGGAACAAAGAGCTGGTGGGCGAGAGGTAGGAACCACTCGAGGCCACATGCACTTTTCTCATTACACCAGTAAGTCAGTCCAGGGCAGCAAGTACCGGGCAGTAGGGACCGGGCAGTTTTGGACAGTATTGAGTAGTCCCGGTGTAGCATCCGGTCCGGTCCCCCCTCTGAAGTAGTCCCCCGGGGGACCAATTCGTGGCAAAAACTGCTCTATAATGGTCCCCCCCTTAGACATCCAGCCTCGTTTTCGACTGGTCCCCCTGGGCGATTTTGGTCCCCCCTCGCATCCAAAATAGGCCCCCTCTCGAACTGGTCCCCCTCTTTTCTAACCAACGTAGAGCTATGTCAGTATTTATTTTTAACTTTATTGTTACAAAACTTTATTGTCCCCAAAAGCACAGGGCCATAGGAACATTTTTTTTCTTTTTTTTCCGATTTATGTGCTTGTTGTTATTTTTGTGTGTGTGAGATATATTTGTTTGGTTGTGTTCTTGTTTCTTTCAGTTGTTTTTTTTGCATTGGTTCTTTTTTGCTGTCCACATTTCCTGTCATTTTTTTTAAACTGGAAATAGCATTTAGAGAATAACATCAAAGACCAAGTATCTAATATTTTCTATACAACGCCATAGAAAAAATATTTCTTCAAAATTAAGTAAGTGTCCATGACATGAAAACTAGTTGCCACCTTTGGCTTTCAGCGTACTTCAAGTAGACAGTCAAGACTGAGTACCAGTGTCTCAAATCATGACCCTTGAAACAACAAAAACAGCAGAAGACTAACAGTTCTCAGGCTGGTCTAAGGAGTGACACAAAAAACAGGAGCAAAGTGATGTCCAAGATTCATTATATAAATTACTCTGTCTGTTTTCAATGGGGCCGATTGCCAAACTGGCCCGTATTTCAGCCACCTAGGTTGTCGGCCTGGAGCCTCTCTTGTGAACACATACACGGGCGTGTCCAAGAGGGTGGCTGCAGCAAATATCTCAACCTCGGTGGCCCAAGTACGGAATGAATTGTCGTGTACTTATAATTATAGGCATGTTTGACACGAGTCACGTGACGTGTCAAGAAGCGTGGCGACCGTTTTCTCATCCCACAAAAAAAAAAAAAGAAAAGAGAAAACAAATCTAAACTTTTAAAAGTGATTTAACTTCGTAGATTTGCCGTTCTATGTAGCCTATACTTTTGTTTTTTAGTGGCGACCGTTTTCTCATCCCACAAAAAAAAAGAGAAAATAAAAAAACAAAAGTATAGGCTACATAGAACGGCAAATCTACGAAGTTAAATCACTTTTAAAAGTTTAGATTTGACACTGTAACCTTGACCCAGTTCAAGATCATCTTGAATAACATCTCTGTACAAAAATGAAAATAATTATACATATAACGAAAGAGGTGTGTGTGTGTGTGTGTGTGTGTGTGTGTGTGTGTGTGTGTGCGCGCGTGTGTTTGCGTGCGTGCGTGCGTGAGTGAGTGTGCACGCGTGCGTGCGTGCGTGCATAATGTGTGTGTGTGTGTGTGTGTTTGAGAGATGGGGGGAGGAGAGAAAGTGTGGGGGGCGAGAGAGAGAGAGAGAGAGTGTGAGAGAGATCCAGAGTCACGTTTTCTACTGAGTTGACACACACTATAACAATAAAGTTAAAAATAAATACTGACATAGCTCTACATTGGTTAGAAAAGAGGGGGACCAGTTCGAGAGGGGGCCTACTTTGGATGCGAGGGGGGACCAAAATCGCCCAGGGGGACCAGTCGAAAACGAGGCTGGATGTCTAAGGGGGGACCATTATAGAGCAGTTTTTGCCACGAATTGGTCCCCCGGGGGACTGCTTCAGAGGGGGGACCGGACCGGATCCTACACCGGGAATGTTTAGTAGGACCCTGCACTTCCGAAAGCCTTCAGCCAATGAAGAGAATCGTTACTAGCACACTTCGGTCTCCGATCAACAATGATGGCAGACGAAGTTCTCTTCGAGTTCCTCCACATGGAATTAGTGGCTCTTATTCACCGAGATGCTGTCAAAGACGAAAAGGTGAGAGACCTGTGTTATTGACGATTCACCCCCATTGTGCTGGGCTGCAGCACTGCGTTTATCAGGGGAACGGAATGTCCCAAACACGCCCCCTCACACTTCATGCTTCCCCCCAGACTCGGAGGAATGATCAATTGCACAACTAGGAAAACAACGTATTACTATGTCTTTGGTACAAGGTACGTTCATGAATTTCAATGCAAATTTCTCCTTTCAGGATGGTTGCATCGCAAAGCTGGAAAGCATCGGATTCCGTGTGGGACAGAGTCTAATAGAGAGGTAACTGAGTAACATGAATTTTTGCCATTAATTTTTTCAATGCTTGTTTTTGCTAACACAATAATTTTTGTTGTAATGTGCAATCATGATTCACGAAAGATCAATTAATGTGTCTTAGTTCAGAATCTTCCCTGATTTTGGTGCTTTGTTTTCTTGATTAGATTTACAAAAGACTGCTCACGGTTCAAAGATGAGCTGGACACCATGAAGTTCATCTGCAAGGATTTCTGGAACTCTGTATACAAGAAACAGATCGACAACCTCCGCACAAATCACCAGGTATAAAGCCTACTCTGTTGTGGAACAGTTTCAGATATCCCTCCATCTTTCTCTCCCGCCAATTGGTTGCTCTGGTTAAATTGTAGGAAGCATTGTTGCAAGTGTAATTCAGTATGATTTTATTGTCTTATTAAAACTTATATAATCTTATGTAAATTTCTGACTGACTAGATGCTAACAGTATACATCAGAAGTACAATTTACATGTACCAGTATGTACAGTGCTGTCTTGGTGTAATTTGTATCTTGGCATTTTGTAACAGGGTGTATACGTTTTGCAAGACAACAAGTTCCGTTTCCTGACACAAATGTCAAATGGTAAACAGTACATGGAAGCAGCACCAAAGGTAAATATTGAAAATGTTTGTGGTACAGTGTATGGTGGTGGGGGTGGTAGTGTGGCGTGGGTTGGCTTGGCGTGTGGTGTGGTGGGGTGTGTTGTGTGCAGACTGTGGTGTAATATTTATTCGTACATGTCATGTCATGTCATGTCCGCTATGCCCTTGCCATCTTTTAGTTTAGATTTCTTAGTTTAGTTGCATAGTATTAGACTTGGACATCACACATTACTTTAGGATCTGTGTTTAATATGTATGGATTTATATGTCTAGATAAATTAATGTGTGTGTGTGTGTGTGTGTGTGTGTGTGTGTGTGTGTGTGTGTGTGTGTGAGAGCCAGAAGAAAATTTTCTGCCATCGACAGACAATAAAGTTATATTGAATTGAATTGAATTGAATGTACTCTTGGAAAGTGTATTAATTTATAATACATTAAGTTGATAATCTGATGTGTTCTTCTATAGGTCAGTTTGATATTTAGTCTGGTGCTTATGTGTGTTTGTGTTCACAGTACCTGGCATTTCCTTGTGGACTGATACGAGGAGCACTTTCTAGTCTGGGGATCAACTGTATTGTGACAGCTGAAGTCAGTGCTATGCCAGCATGTAAGTACATCAAGCATTTGTGAGTGTGTTAAAGGCTGTTGTCGCTCATCCCTCTCTCCCCTTTGCCTGTTCTGTGCAAACGACCCTGCCTTGAACAATTAGTAATAGTTCTTGTCTTACGTGAACAGTGACCCCCATACAACAAGTCACGTACTTTGGCCTTCCTACTTTTTGCTGAGGGAGTGAGAGACTGAGAGTGAGACAGGTCGCATATATCGGGGTGGCAAGGAGTCCCAGAATCGCATCTCGGCACATAATAATAATAATAAAAATACATTTTTTTTATAGAGCGCTGCTTTCCAATTTCTGAGGACTCGCTGTGCTTAAAGAGCACACACACACACACACACACACACACACACACACACACACACACACACACTTTACATCCCCTCTTACATACAATTTGGCAGTGCAACTACTCACGGTACACACAGACAGACTTAACAGAGGTTTCACTATCAAAGGCTTGGCGAAGAGAAAGGTCTTCAGATGGGATTTAAACAGGGTCAGTGAGGTCTGAAGGCGGAGTTCGACTGGCAAGGAGTCCCAGACAGTCGGGGCTAAGAAGCGGAATGAGTGCTCTCCGGCAGTTTTCATGTTAGTATTGTTACACTTCAGAATTTTCAGAAGTTTTTCGCTAGCAGCACGTAGGGTACGAGATGGTTGATACTCACAGAGTAGGACCGACATGTAGGGAGGAAGACAACCCTCAAAGAAACGGAATGCAAAAGTGGCGATTTTGTACTGGAAGTGGAAGAACATCTTCTTGACAGCTTTGTGGGTCAATCTGGGGTTTTTCTATTTGCCTCTGAACCAGCCTCAGCGTATGACAGTCTTTAAGATGATAACCCAGTACTACTACTAGTAGACACTGTGCACTTATAGGTTGAGCAGAATGGTACTCTAAATGGTCACGGTACTTCAAAGACTCAAGGATGATGGGATCCTGTATTTGGAAATGCTTTATTTTTAAATTAAATTCTGTTGAAATACTTCAAAGGTCTTGACATTATTTTCAGTCACATTTGAATCAGAGAAAAATCTATAGTAATTCAAGATACAAGATTAATTTATTAATCCCTCATGAGGAAGTTTAATGTAATGGAAATTAAGTAGTAGGCCTAATGTTGTGAATGTCCTCATAGATCTGCCATTTTTATCAGCTGCCATGTTTCTCTTCTGATATTTTTCTCTTTTTTCCCTCCTGATTTCAGGCAAATTCCAGATTCAAATTCAGAGAATGTGAAGTCATGCTGCAGTAATGTTTTGGAGTTGAAAATTTTATTCCATAGACATGTATGTTTTTTTGTTTTTTTTTTAAACATCAAATGTGCAATAGAATGCAAATGAAGGAAATATAAAGTTCTGCGTGTACACATACTAGTACAGGTTTGCATTGCAGTAGATCAGAAGATGATCAGTATAGTGACTATCGGTTGGTTCTTCTGAAAATTGTTTCGATGTCTTGGCTGTGCACAGTATGTGAGAAACACAGTTGTATGCTGTATTTGTCTAGGAAATGTATAACACAGAGAGAGAGAGAGTGTGTGTGTGTGTGTGTGTGTGTGTGTGTGTGTGTGTGTGTGTGTGTGTGTTACTGATGTATCCAAGGCTATCTACAGAGACTCTGTGCACCATTTGCATTGAGGAAAGCATGGCGTGTGATTTGTGTTGATGCAGGAGAGAGTGTCTGTTGTTGTTGTAATTTTCTTTTTGAGAATTATTGGCTTCAGCATGTTGGCTGTGTGTGCGATTGTTGTACCAATATATAAATAAAAGTAAAATTGAGAGCAGCATTGTCTAGTCTGTGGGAACCTTGTGAAGTGTGTTGTTGAACGGCAATACATGATTATATGTCTTTTTTATGTTAATTAGTAAAGTTGAACACACACACACCAAGATACGCGGACACACCAGTACACACTGACACAAATGCACCAGGGCGTACACATCAGGACGCACTGACACAAACAAACAAGGACACACTGACGCACCAGGACACACAAACTCACCAGGATACTGACCAAACACACCAGGACACACTGACAAAAACACACCAGGACGCACTGACACAAACACAGCAGGACACACTGACACACCACATCGACACGGCCACACCAAGACATACGCTGGCAAAACTGAACACACGAAGTCGTACTGATATGTGCCAGAAGACACATACAGACCAAACACACCAGGACACACTGACAAAAACACAGCAGGACACGCTGACAAAAACACACCAGGACGCACTGACACAGGGACACACACAAACACAGCAGGACACACTGACACCACGACATCGACACGGCCACACCAAGACATACAACAAGATGGCCACCAGCCCAATATATGTTGTTTTCATTCAATGACCTGCTGTAGTCACAGTCGTAGTCGTGTCATGTATGCAGCCCGCGCGCACACGAACGCAAGCTCTCTGACATCAAGCATGCTGACATAAAGAAAGTACTGAAAACCCTTATCGTGCCTCTATGCACTTGCAAAAGCCCAAACACATGAGGTCGTGTGAGCTCGCCTAGCTGGTTGACGTCACAAACATTTTGGCGTATGCGAGGTTCTACATATATGGGTGAATGAATTCTTGTAATAAAGTCGTTCCCCTTTGACAGAGTTACTTCACGCAGACCTGACTGACAGACGATTGCTTACTGGTATCGGAGAAGAGTACTCTCTCTCTCTCTCTCTCTCTCTCGCCTTAGACGCGCGCTTGCGCACGCACGCACACACACACATTATGCTTCTGAGTGTGAGTCAGTGGCAAAAACGAAACCCACTGAAACTCCCGCTTTCCACATGTCAAGTTGTAGAGATCGCGAAAAGATACTGCATTTCGATGCAAAATAATTTCTAGACCATCCCAGAACATGCTGGTGCAGTAACGTAAGTAGATTACGTCACCTTGGAAAGATTTCGAACCTTCCAGTAAGTTGAGGAATGTTCTAGATCTGACCTGTTCAGTACGTAAGCAGCCCTGCACAGCGTTCTGGGTTCTTCTTCTTTCATGAATTTGTTCTCCGTGCATATTCTGTTTATAAAGTATTGGAGTTGTATTCTGTTATATCCCGTGTCTTCTCTGCGATTGCACGAAGATGGCGACATAGTAGAAGTAAAATACACCACGTCTCCAAACAGAGGAATTCGGAAAGAAAGTGGCGAGACACCCCCAAGAAAAAACAGCATCACGTCAATCAAACATGACGCACTTACTTTACGTCAGTGCGCGTGCGTCTCTTCTTCGATGTTTGTGAGGCGTGTGGCTTGTAGAGGAAATGTGCTGTGAGTACAAATTTTCGAGTCAACTGACGATAACGGCTGCAGTGAATTTTTCTATTTTTTTTTTGGTATATTTTTTATGGCACCCCAGGCTCATTATCTATGTATAGTAGGAGCGATTTTGAGATCTAAAGTGTGTTCACCAGCACTTTCATCAGCTTACGCCAAAAGTATAAAAGCGACAACCTCCAAAATTCACTTAGTTGAGAGTCCGTATTCATGCTATCTATGTCCAAAAAATGGAGTAGTTTAGGTAAATATTACGCCTTTAAACGCCAGAAAGCCACTTTTTCTGAAAAGGGCGATAACACGCAAATCATGTGTGCAATCGTACCTGGATCGGGCCTTCTATTCAACAATGTTGATTCATTTAGAAACCCCAAATCGATCGGTTCAGTATTATCGGAGAAATAGGCATCTGAACTGGGTTCACATGCAATGTCAACTCAGGCTCGGTTTACATGAAAACTATAAGAGCGACCATTTTCTAGTTGTGACTCTGTTCAGAGTCCGTATTCAAGCTATCTACTGCCAAACAATTGAGTGATTTAAATAAATATTACGCCTGTAAACGAAAGACAACCAACTTGTCTCAAAAGGGCGATAACTCCCAAATCACTTAAGCAATCATCACACGCTTGGTTCCTCTAATGTAACATTTTGATATATTTGGATACCCTAAATTTGAAGCCATTCGGTTAAGTATTTTCGAAGAAACGGGCCCGGACACAATTCACACACACACACACACACACACACACACACACACACACACACACACACACACACACACAGACGGCACTCACTGAGGACAAGCGTTCGGCGCACCATACATGCCAGCATCGATGACGCACGTTTTCTTACGTCATTGTCAGAGTTACACTTGCATAATCGTCTCTGCGGGAGATCGGCAGTGACGTGCGTTTGTACCACAGATGCTTTCCCATGAACGTGGAAAATTTAGCCCCTCCTACATAAAAAGTGACACACGAAGTCGTGCTGACGCGTGCCAGCTACTGAGACACTCGGATACCGGCACACACACACACACACACACACACACACACACACACGGCGGGATCATTGTGGCGAGAGTTCAGAATGTACTATGAGCGAAATGTAGATAACATTAGCTTGTTCTGCGTGAGTAACAACATATGGTTGATTCAAGTTATCGGTGAAACATGTCCATTGCGGTTACGAGATTATTCTGAGCAAACATTCTGCTCTGAGACTGTCGTGAGCGAAGACCTCATTAGTAACAGTTTAAAATTTCCACTGGCACTGACACAGACAGCTTCTGTCGTACTGACATAACGCGACAATGGTCTCGGAGGTGGGAATAAACCTTTTTTCTGTTGTTTGTACTGGTACCTCGCCACGTAGCTTGTGACGATGCCAGATACTTCTCAAGTCAACAGTCAGAAACAAAGGAATCGGCAACTTGCCAGGAAAGACTGGACAGTCTCGAAAGAAAGGTTCAGGTCTTATTGGAGGTAGGTGGTATGTTTATGACCAGGCTGTTACAACGTACTCAGTGTGGTCTGATGCCCTATTATGTATTGCTAGCCGTTACCAGTACTGGGTGATGTACCCGCCTTCGCCCGGGCTGTCAGTGCAGACGGTAAATGCTTTCTGGTCTACTGTCTCACTGTGTGGCGGCACTTGGTGGAAAAGGACATTCCAATCTTCCGAGCTTTTCCCACCGTACTGTTTCCGGGGTCCTCCTGAGTACCGTCATCCACTAGTTTTGATCATGATCACGATATGAGAACTTTAAACTGTTGTGGTTTGTTTTGTTGTTGTTGTTGTTTTTGTCTCCCTCAGTGTTTGGCGACTGATTCGTGGTCACGGTGGACTGACAAGGACGTTAAAAGTATTCACGACCTTCTTTCCGGTGTAACACCGCCGGCAGTTACACTTATATGGACTGGCTCGCGCGCGCCCGTGCACACACACACACACACACACACACACACACACACACTGCGGTGACGGACCCAGCGAACGCACATGTAATGTAAGCCTACTATTGTCTCGGGCTCGCCGGCGGCAAAAACATCGGCCCAACACCAGCAGCCGCCTACTTATTAGGTATGTTTATCGCAAATCAGTTCCTACTGGCACGCCGGGCCGCCCGATCGAGTAACATGCGCACAGTCCTGTCTTGGACGTGCGCTGCAGCCGATAAACAATGGTCTTTAAGAAAGCTATAGGACAGAAATATTCAGTGACACCCGGTCATCAGTACGTTTAACGGTGCCTCCCCCCCCCCCCCCCACCAATGTTATGCTTTACAGAGATGTCATTTTTCACAGCTGGAAAGGCCACGCAAACCAGAAAAGCTGAATGTGGCGCAGAGGACCAAAACACACGACGATGTCGTCAAGAGGTGAGTGAAATCAGTCCGGCCTACAAATTTGCCCCCCCCCCCCTCTCTCTCTCTCTCTCTCTCTCTCTCTGGCTGTCTCTCTCTAATACTCGAGCGAACACTGACACACACACACACACACACACACACACACACACACACACACAAGCGCACCGTGCACGCACGCACGCACGCCAGACTGTGACACACTGGTGCTGTTGTCTTCCCTTTAGTTTCTTCTTCAGTTTTTAAGTTGTATAGAGAAACAACTTTATGGGATGGGGCAGAGTCAAAAGAGTTCCAAATTTGCGATTTCATCAGCACAATCCAAGGTATTCTAGTCCACGTTTCACCAGCCCTCTAGATCTCCCAGATTTTATGTAAAAATTAGTTCAGTCAGGGAAGTCACATAAGCAACAAGGAAATCACAAGATATGCACAAGCATCATCTGTCATACCACCAGTGTGAGGCTGACGTCAAACGCTTAGTTCACAGACAAAATAAGCAAGTATCGTCACTGCCTTCGACATTTCACCAGCCCTCTAGATCTTCCAGATTTCATGTGAAAAATAATTCAATCGGGGAAGTCACAAAGCCAACAGGGAAATCACAAGACATAAACAAGCATCCTCAGACGATCTCAGTGCTAGAGTCTGACGTTTAGTTCACGGAATTGACGTCATCTCTCTCTATCTCTCTCTCTCTCTCTCTGTATGACGACCTGCCTGAGGCTGACGTCAAATGTTTAGTTCACGGAACTGACCTCTCTCTCTCTCTCTCTCTCTCTCTCTCTCTCTCTGACCTGCCTGAGGCTGACGTCAAATGTTTAGTTCACAGAACTGACCTCTCTCTCTCTCTCTCTCTCTCTCTCTCTCTCTCTCTCTCTCTCTGTGGGGAACCAGGGTGGCCGAATGGTAGAACGTTGGACTTTCAATGCTCGGGTCGAGAGTTCGAATCCCGGATGGGGCCAAATATTTGTGCTGGCCTTTTTCTTGTTGCCCCGTCTTTGATATCACCCTTATGTGGTGGAAAAGGACGTTAACTCCTAAACCCCCACCCACCTACCCTCTCTCTCTGTCTCTCTCCCTCTCTCTCTCCCCCACCTGGCCCCACCCCCAGTCACGTGGCTAATCGGTCGAGGTCGTAGAGGATCTAGTGTCATTGGTAGAACTTGGAGAGGGGCGAACCGGCAACAAAAACAACAAAACAGACAAAATAAAATGAAGTTTGGAGAAACAACTTTGTAGGACGGGGCCGTTCCTCCTTGTTAAATTTTCTTTGGGTGGTGGGGGGGGGGGGGGGGGGCGTACAGCACTGCATATACATCCAAGAGATCGACCGGTCTGACTGCAAAATGGGTAGCTTTCCCGGCCATTTACTTTTTTTTTTTTTTTTGTCGTTGAGTTGCATTGGACGTCAGTTTGTCAACAAGATCTGACGACTCTGGAGCCTGGACACCTGTAGTGGAGCAGCTGACTCATCAAGTGACGGAGATGGCAGCTCGCATCTCGGCCTTGGAGAATGACAAGCAGTCCCTGCTGGGCCAGATACAGGCTCTGGCGCAAGCCGACGGTTGGTATTTGTACATTGTAGTCGGCATATATCTTGCAGTTCCATTACCATAGCAAAGGAAATTCCTGCTACCCCCTCCGAATCCCGGCGAGGACCAAATATTTGTGCTGCCCTTTTTCTTGTTGCTCCGTCTTTGATATCAGCCATACGTGGTGAAAAAGGACGTTAAACTCCCAAACAACCCTTCCCCCACCCACTCGCCCGGCCCCTCCCCCCTCAGCCCTTCCCCGCTCCCCTCCCCCCCCCCCCCCCCCCCGCAATCTCCTCAGAGCCGTGGAGCTCGTCGCCATAGCACACCAACACGTGCATGTTGTTTTCCGGTCCATTCCGCGACCCCTCCTAAAAACCCAAGCCTCAGTGAGTCTGCCCGCGAATTTGACTCAGGAACGACCCCCAACCAAAACTGCGCGTTGGCTGGACATCTTAACCACTAGGCCAGATCCTAGGCTTTGTCAATTATTGTGTTTATTCGTTTGCTTTTCAAGTATAGACAGGAAATGTTGGCGCGTATTGTTCCGGACTTAATATAATTTGTGCTACTGATTGTGTGGTGATGATCACTTGGTGAATGACTCTGTGTGTGTGTGTGTGTGTGTGTGTGTGTGTGTGTGTGTGTGTGTGTGTGTGTGTGTGTGTGTGTGTGTGTATAGGATCAGTGTATGTCCGTTGGGGTCATACGACGTGTCCAAGCACATCACGAACAGTCTACTCCGGTAAGTTCCGACACATCGTGACTAACTAGTGCCGCTGACGACCGTCAAAAAAAAAAAAAGAAAAAAAGTGAGCAGCGGTCGGGCAGCGGCCCGCAGGCGACAAGGAGTGGTTCATTGCCGGCATCAGTCGACAGACGGCAGCCGACATTCAGCTGCACTTTGCCGAGTGTCCGGCCGTTGCGCAACCCACTTGAGGCCCATAGCCTTTGCCCATAGCGTGCCAATCGGCTGGTCATTGTTTTCTTACTCAAGTTTAAAGCGGCCTACTGGCGGCATGCGATCACGTACGGGTAGCAGGCATCGGCCCACAGTCGGCTTGCGAGCGGCATACGACTGGAGGCTCGGCGGCTTACAGCGGGCCGCCTCAGAGCCGATCGTTCGGCCCAGCGCCAGCGCCTAAAAATTATTTGCAAATAAGTGGTCGGGCCGCTTACATTTGCCTACAGCGTGCCGTTTCCTATGCCGACCGCAGACCGCCTTTGGCCCGCTGTATGCGTGCTCATTGGGAACGTGGTCAAGAAATTGAAAATAACTTCAAGGCGTCTGTTTTGCCAAGGGCTTTGGATCCGCTATGCTCTTATCGGATCTCGAGTCCTTGGTTTCATATGGCATTGTCTTCTCCCTGTTCCCACACTGACAGTCTGATACCTCGCTATGGCGTTC
>JACVVK020000170.1:520000-527500 GCA_018292915.2 Batillaria attramentaria
TCGCCAAAAGATTTCAAGTTGCGCTTGGGAATTTTGAAAAGCCGCCTCTCGGAAGGCGACCGGAGGGTTCACGACGGCTGACAGGTGACAAGTGAGGCCGGAAGGTATGGTGGGAGAGTGCCATCAAAGTGACGAAATGCCAGAACAGATATTTTATAGTGAAGGCGGAAATCAACTGGTAGCCAGTGGAGTTCTCTCAGAAGTGGTTTTACATGCTCTCGCTTCCGTTTACTCAAAACTGATCGCGCAGCGCTGTTTTGAATTCTGCCACTGGCATGCTCGACCCTTGACATACAGCGTAAGTCGGCTCGGATTTACTATTTTTTGCAGTGTCACACTGTCACAAAAACCCGCCACAAATATTCAAGGAACACCACGCACAATTCCAGGTTTATTTAGTAGATGTAGTGTGGTCGGGTATTTGTATAGTGCGTGATGGTGTCACAGCAGGTATGGCGTGAACTGGGCCCATAAGTAATTGTCGAGGTTAGGGATTTTAGCCCCGGGTTAGAGTCTAACCTTGGAACTAAAATAGCAGTAGTTGTAGGGTTAAATTTTCTGTTGTTTATTGTTTTAAATCAGCCGAGGAAGCGAGCCTATTCCAGGAAGGTGCTTGAGCCGCTATAGAAGGATTTTTTTTCTTCCTTTCTTTGCTTCCTTTTTTTTTTAATTTAATTTTGCTCTTGGGTTTCTTTTGTCCTAGTCTGGGTTAGGCCTGTAGCCGTGGGGTTAATTAACCTCGACTTTTACATACGTGCCCTGGTGTGTAAGAGTTTACCAACACGCCCTAGGATCATGACACACGGGAGACATTTTTGTTCGGGAAAAAAGTGGAAAACGGCTCAAATCACGCTCAGGAAAAAATAGGGCAAAGGCCGCATGTTGTAGTCCCATGTCACACGTGAAGCGCGGAAAAATACCATGTTCGCTGTTTGTTCGGACTAAAAGCGTCCCGGTGTGAAATCGGCCTTAGTGTTCTCGACTTTTTGGTGCACGTGAGTTTGGGTTTTATATTTTTAAAGTTCACGTACCGTGTGAGTTGTGTCGGTATTCACTACTCGGTCTTTTTGTTCACTTGCGTTTCCGCTGGTCGTGGGCGTTACACGCTGCACTGATTTGTGTGTTCCTTCTACATTCCTTTGGCTGTTGGCTGTCCGCGGTGAGTTGTCCCTGTGTATGGCTGGAGCGTGTGGGTCCGCTACAATCTTACACTCCCTCTACTGGCTGCCCATCAGAGATAGAGTGAAGCACAAGATCTTGTCCATTTGTCATGTATCTCTCTCTGGCACTGGTCCTTCCTACCTTTCTGAACTCCTTCATTGTTACACTCCATCCAGGCAGTTACGCAGCTCCTCTGACACTAAAGTTCTGTGCATCCCCTCAGTGAGAACTAAAACATATGGTCAGAGATCCTTTTCCTTTCACTGAGGCTCTTTGGAACCAACTTCCTAAATCACTTAGACACACACAGTCCAGTGCCAGCTTCAAACGCTGCCTCAAAACCCATCTATTTAAAACTGATTACTGATTTACTCTGCCCTTCCACACCGTGTCAGCCTACTTGTTGTGAGATATTGTTTAACTTTGAATGTTCCCTGTGAGTCTGTGTATGAAAGTGGTGTATGTAGTTATGATGCTTCATGTATAGGCGCCTTATAAGTCGTCATTATTATTATTATTATTATTACATAGTATTGAATGAATGATGCAGACATAATTATGACGATTACACCCCGTGTGTCCAGTAAAAAAAAAATCGGGGTCTTTTTTGTTGTCCCCCCCCCCCCCCCCCCGCTGTTTTCTTATTTCTTGTTTGACCAAGACACCAGTTGTCTGTATTGAAATAGACGCCATTTCAGTCCGGCGTTAGTTTAAATATTAAAAACAAAATTATCACTATACAAGATCCTGTCTGTTCTAAAACAAAATGGCTATTTTTGCAGATAACCGATCACCATGTACTGTGTTTGCCTTTTGGTTTTGCCAGCCCTAGTTGCTTTCAGTACCGAATCGGTGGAAGGTAAGTTTTTCGTATATCCCCCCCCCCCACACACACACACTCTCCCTCCCCTCCCTTCTTTTCTGTGGACCTGGGGGATTGGTATCCGAATTTTATGTTTTTCATTCAGAGTTTTGCTTCTTACTTGATTAAAACCGGACATGCATATACTGATTTATGGTAGCTCTTGACTGAGTACGACAGAAATCAGAAACGATTAAGAAGTGTGTGTGTGTGTGTGTGTGTGTGTGTGTGTGTGTGCGTGCGTGCGTGCGTGCGTGCGTGCGTGCGTGCGTGCGTGCGCGTGTGCGTGCGTGCGTGCGTGCGTGCGTGCGCGTGTGTGTGCAGGTTCAGTGTACGTTCGTTGGGGGAAGACAGAATGCCCGGGCTGCGCCGATACGGTGTACACAGGTAAAAAAACCCAAAAAAACAAACAAACAACAACAACAACAAAACCACACACACACATGCACACACACACACACACACACACACACACACACACACACACACACACACACACACACACACAAATACACAAAACACACAAAAAAACCCACAAAACAGAAATCTTGTTTTTAATAAAGTTCGCGTTTTGACACTAGCATTGGTCAGTGCAAACGTATTTGTAAATTTTCAAATCGGGCGAACAGTGACCCAAAAGCTATCGCCCCCGCCCCCTCCCCCCCCCCCTCCATCCCCTCCCCCCTTTCAGTTCTTTACAAGAGATCATCATCATCTCATATTTTTTCTGTTGTTATTGTATACTTAGTGGGGGAGCCGGGGTGGCCGGATGGTAGAGGGTTGGATTTCTAATGCTCGGGTCGTGAGTTCGTATCCCGGCTGGAGCCAAATATTTGTGCTGGCTTTTTCATCGTTGCCCCGTCTTTGATATCACCCGTGTGTGGTGGAAAAGGACGTTAAACCCCTAAACACCCACCCCCACTCCATATACTTAATGTCGGAGTCAAGTTTACCCATGTGGGACATTATCATCATCATCATCGTCGTCGTCGTTATCATTATCATCATCATCACAACGAACGCCAGGCTTTTCATTTCGCCTTTAGCCTTCTCTTGGCTCAGTGCCAGCATGTAAGATGCTGTAACTATGTGTAGGTGTCCAAGCATTACGATGTTAAAGCCTACAAAAAGGGGTCAAACCTTTTAAAACACAATCGTTGTTCAGGATATGCCGGTGGGCCGAAGAGGGCAGACAGTGGCTCAGGATCCAGCCTCCTGTGCCTGCCAAGTAATCCTGTGTTTGACAACTTACCCAGGACGGACTGCGGCCCGTCGACCATATATGGAGTGGAGTACCACGTCTGCCCAAACTCTCTCCACTTAAATGACGTCGTCTGTGCGGTGTGCAGGTCAGCCCTCTGTCTCTCCTTCAGCAGAGACATAACAGAACAAGGCGTGGACTCCTCAAGTTTAGCTCGATTCAATAAAAAAAATTTCAATACAACTTTATTGTTCCTAACTTCAACTTTAACTTGAACTTAGCTTCAACTTAACTTCAACTTAACTTTAACTTAACTTTGACTTAACTTTGACTAAACTTTAACTTAACTTTTAACTAAACTTGAACTTAACTTTTAACTCAACTTTAATTTAACTCTTAACTCAACTGTAACTCAGCTTTAACTTAACTTTAACTTAACTTTACTTTCCCGGCTGGGGCCAAATATTTTTTGAGAGTCCCTTTTCTCGTTGACCCGTCTTCGATATCACCCACACGTGGTGGAAAAGGACGTTAAACACATAAAAACCCACCTACCCTTAACTTTAATGTAACTTTAACGAGAAAAAGGCCGGCACAAATATTTGGCCCCAGGCGGGAATCGAACTCAGGACCCGAGAACTGGAACTCCAGTGCTCTACCTCTCGAATTATGTAATAATTGCAAATCTAAATAATAATAATAATAATAATAATTTGCCTGGCGCCCTTGGAATCTCTTGCTTGAGCTCTGGGCGTCTTACAACAGCACTTGAAATACATACAGTCTCAATACATTCTTACAAACATGATCGTGATGATGGTGATCACGTATGAAACAGTAGTACTCACATGATACATGAAGATAGGTGGGTGGGTGTGTGCTTAGGAGTATAACGTCCTTTTCCACCACGTACGGGTGATATCGAAGACGGATCAACGAGAAAAGGATCTCACAAATATTTGGCCCCAGCCGGGAAAGTTAAAGATAAGTTAAAGTTAAAGTTAAGTTAATGTAAGTTAAAGTTCAGTTAAAGTGAAGTTGAAGTTAAGTTAAAGTTAAGGACGAGGCAACGAGAAAAAGGGCAGCACAAATATTTGATCCCAGCCGGGATTACACGCAGATTTTTTTTAAAGTCCCTTTACTGCAGAGCTTCTTCCTGTTTCTTTGCAAGGTCTGCAAGAACCGATACCGTGATGGTGCCTGCAACAAACGTGTGTCCTGCTGGCTGGACCCTGGAGTACACTGGTCACCTGATGGGCAGCTACGGAGGATACGCCGCCTCCTCGGACTACGTGTGCGTCGACAGCTACCAGGAAGCCAGGCCCGGGGGGCAGGGGAATCAGGACTCTCAGTACATCTACTACACTGTCGCTACCTGCGGCAGTCTGCCCTGCCCTCCGTACGAGGACGGGAAAATTCTGTCTTGCGTTGTGTGCTCGAAATAAAGTCGGCTGAGGCCGTGGTAGCAGCGCATTTTTTACTGCGCGTTGATTGTACCGATATCTTTTGTTGTTTATTGGCTTGTGTGTGTGTGTGTGTGTGTGTGTGTGTGTGTGTGTGTGTGTGTGTGTGTGTGTGTGTGTGTGTGTGTGTGTGTGTGTGAGAGATGATGATGATGATGATGAAACGTTTTTTATTCAGGATAAAGCATTTAGGCATTACTGCCTGTCTTACAAGCTGTCCTGCTAGTCTACGTTAAAGGGTAAAAAGACAACATCAAAACAAGGGGGGGGGGGGGGAAGAGAGAAAAAAGACAAACAAAAGTATTAACTATCTAAAAGAAATGAAGAAGAGAAAAGTAGAGAGAGAGAGAGAGAGAGAGTGAGTGAGCGTACACACACACACACACACACACACACACACACACACACACACACACACACACACACACACACACACACACACACACACACACATCTCCTCACCATCATTACAGCAAAATGAACATATGCTTAATAATAAATATATAGCACAGCCCACTCCATCTGTCGGTGCTCCGGAGTGAAACCGGAACAACACTGGCTTATAAATGTCGACAAACAATTCCACAGTGGTGACGCCGATATATATATATATATATATATATATATATATATATATATATATATATATATATATATATATATATATATATCGAAAGTCAACCACCTCGCTTGGGTAATGCGTGATTAACCCTCCTCAGACAAAACAAATCGGACATCGGTGTCGAATCGGTCAATGGACAAATTCAAAAACAAACGAACCGATATGAATTCCATTAGCTGCACACCCTTCCATCCGTACTCGTGGGAGCTAGCGGAGGGGGCAGGGAGGATAGCCGAACGGAACATCGTTGAACTTACAAAATTCGGGTCGTGGGTTCGAATCCCGTTCGATGCCAAATATTTGTGCTGGCCTTTTATCTCGTCGCCCATCAAATATTATTGTACCCAACCGTATGAATATTCAAATATCGTCATCATCGTCGTCATATTTGTCTTGTTGGTGTTGTTACTGTGGTTGTTGGTGAGTTGTTTACATTACGTCACAGACAGAAATATAAGAGAAACAAGACATTTCGTCACATTTCATGCCACGAAGGACCGAGAAATAGAAAATACGGTAAAAGACTATGCAGTACTCCTTTCTTCCAAGATCTTTGATACGGTCACATGTACTTGTAAACTGTTGTGCAAATGTCTACTCCATTTTACTCGTATCATTCTGTTGTATGCACGTAATGAACTTTACTTAAAAAAAAAAAACAAAAAAAAAAACGTGTATATGTTACAGTGAATTTGTGTAATCAGGGATTTCATGAAATCCCTGAAATTTTTAGTAAGTTCATGTAATTACTGTTTCACTCGGGGATTTCATGAAATCCCTAAAATTTCTAGGGATTTCATGAAATCCCTAAGTTTTTGTCATGGTTTTTACACTATCTTACTGGCTGAGTTTAGTGAATTTGTGTAAGATCAGACAGCCGGTGCCTAGACTAGGTGTGCTATGGGCCTAATGCGGAGGCTGTTGCCACACAGCCGAGATTCACCCACTTCACGGGTGCAACTTCAGGGGTGTATGACACATCTTATGATGTGGATGATTACACACTAACACCGCAGGTGCTGTAGTTCCAGGGTCTGGTTAACTCCGGGATATTTATGACAGGAAGCGTGGAATGCGGCCCTGTCCCGCAGTCCCAAACCACACGGACCTCCATAGCATCATCTTACCATCATCCTCATCTCCATCATCATGCTATATAATAATAATAATAATAATAATAAATGCCCCAGCGTTCGCGCCCTCCGTGGATTCCACTCCATGACCTGGGAGGAACATCACTGAAGCTGGCAAAGAGTTGGGGCAGAAAAAAAAAAAAATCACTCGTAGATCAGATAACAAGTGCAGAACTGCCTAGACCCTGAAATTTCACTCTTAGCAGCTCACCACAGCATTCTCACCGTGTGACAACTCTGTACACAAACAGTAATTTCTTTTGACTGATGAAACTGCATGTTCAGGAGGGTACACTAACACTGCAGTCTGCAACATGTACTTACAACTGCCTACCACTCCACTGCAAGCATGTCTCAATCCAGCATCGAAGAGATTCACAAAGCGGAGCTATCTGCACGCTACCAAATACACCACAAGTATCTGATTCCTAAAGAAGACTACTACAAACTCGTGGAGAGTGTGAAATCTACTGCTGCTGCTGCTGGTCAGAGAAAGAGCAGAACGGCTTTTATCTCCTGACCAAGTAAGTTTGCTTCACCGAAGGGCCCGGAAGGGGTAGGGGTAAGGGGGGGGGGGGGGGGGGGGGGGGGATAGGGCAGAGGCTCGAAAATTCTAACAACAGGGAAGCGGGGATTTTCATTATTCCATTTCAGCCAATAAATACCTTTCACCTGAGGAGATCTGTTACGTCATTTCCAGTATTTGAGGTACACATATTGTAGACTGTGACAACATTTTCAGCACCAAGAATTCGAGGGGACGAACAGATACTCTCGCCCCCCAACCACCCCTCCCCAAGTCCTACGCCAGTGCATGGTTTTTCAAAGATGGATTTTACTGTGGCATCTTACATGTATGAGTTGCGCGAAATGTATTTGCTTGTTTTATCAATTTTTTTTGACTATGGTTATCGTACACATATGAGTTGCGCGAAATGAACTTGCAAATTTTTTCTTCTTTTACTGTAACTATCTTACATATTGGTTGCGCGAAATGTACTTTGTTTTTATTTATTGTGTATCTTCTACTGTGAGAACTTGTATGTTTTTTTTTTTAA
>JACVVK020000170.1:532500-590000 GCA_018292915.2 Batillaria attramentaria
TGCTCATGGCGCCGCAGGGTTGGAGGACGAAGCAGTGAAAGCCTGCTGCCGCTAAGCGCTACTTTATGTGCAAACCTCCACCCTGCTATTCACTGCGTGCGACAGTATTTCTGTTTACCACGACACCGGCCACAGCCTACTCTTCTTCGAAAGATTAACGTGGGAATTTTAGCGTGCACACTTGAAAGGTGTGCGTGCGTGTGCACACGAAGGCGAGGCAGGCACCGTAAACGAGTCTGCACATGAAGTTGACTCGATATGGTAAGGAAAAATCCCACCACATTCCTGCCCACCGGGGACTCGAACCCGGCAGCTCAGGATCCGAAGTCGGATGTCTTAACCACTAGACCAATTCCCTGTGACTAGACCAAAACCCCTGTCCCTATACCATCTGAAGCCATTGTGGTGACTGGGATTGGCGTATAATTACGTGGTTCTACATACGTACAAGCGTACTCAGTACCAACCCTGTTCCCGGGTCCTCGCTTCTCTTGGCCCCTGCGACGATGCCCAGATCGGGCTAACCGAGACCTAGCCGAGCTAAGTGATTCCTAAGAAGGAAAAAAAACAAAAATACTTAGTGACAAGGACAGTGGACAGTTGCGAAGAACTTTGAGGTCCCCGTGTTGTTTCACAGTGTGCACAGAAGCGGTGAAAACTGTCGCATTTTACCAGCACAGTACATTTCCAGCCTAGTTGGAGAGTATTTCCTGCATGAGTTGTCCCTCGTGCATACGCAGACCCGCAGCAAGCTTTGTGCTCTGCCACGAAAAATGCGTGCTTTTTGCGGCAAGGGAGACAACACATGCAGGCAATACTCTCTAACCAGGCTGAAAATATACTGTGCTGGTGAATGCGACAGTTTCCACCGCTTCTGACCTGAAAGTTGTTCGCAACTGTCCACTTTCCTTGTCACCGAGTATTTTTGTTTTTTTCCTTCTTAGGTATCACTTGCCTCGGCGCAGGTCTCGGCTTGCCGATTTCTGGTCATCGCAGAGGGTAAGCGTAGTGAAACCTAATGGTAGAGAGTTGACTCAGTACTGAGCGGACGACGTTTTATTGTTGCGGACTGAGGACTAACTACACACGGTGATGACCTGTGGCTATTTTTTTTAGAGACTTTCTCTATAGGCTGTAGTATAGGAATGGAAGCGCAGGCCGAAGGAAATGATATTTCTTTACCGCTAGATGCCGCAAAGTCACAAAAATGGCCGCAATAGCCAAAAGGAACATCTGTTTATTTGGCAAACAACCTTTGAGCGACAGTTTTCTCCCCTCAGCACTCATTACGAACATAGAAACTTTAATGGTTGGTTGGTTGGTTGGTTGTCTGAGGGATTAACGTGCAGACATGCTTTCACTACTTTTAAAGTACCGGCCCCCGTAGTGTAGTGGTTAGCACTTCGGACCATGGACCGGGAGACCCGGGTTCGAGTCCCAGCCGAGGCAGGCGGGATTTTTCCTACCTAGGTCGGCTCCTACCCAGAGCGGGTCTGCTATGGGCCCAATGGGGAGGCTGTTGCCACACAGCCGAGATTCACCCACTTCACGGGTGCGACTTTGGGGGTGCTTCCGTTGGTATGACACGTTTTATGATGTGGATGATTACACGGCCGGCACCGCAGGTGCCGTACTTCCCGGACCTAGTTAATGCCGGGATATTTATGACAGGAAGCGTGGAATGCGGCCCTGTCCCGCAGTCCCAAACCACACGGACCTCCATAGCATCAAGTTACCATCATCCTCATTTCCATCGTCATGCATAATAAAAATTTCCCCAGCTTCCGAGCCCTCCGTGGATTCCACCCATGACCTGGGAGGAACACCACTGGAACTGGCAAAGAGTTGGGGCAGGAAAAAAAAAGTACTTTTAAAGTACATGTATATTTTATGACACACAGGCATCGCAAAGTCTCGGCGAGGTTGCTCACTCAAGCATTATCAGAGCGAGGTGGCCGGGTGACGCATGTCATGTATATACCGGCGTCAACATTGTGAATTGTGCTAAAGGATATTTAGGTGGCTTCAAGTGGAGCAGTGCATTCAAGTTCCTCGTTTCACTGAACGTGAGTGAACGAGAGAAGCTGTGCAACAGTGGAAAAGGGGTCTTCGCAGGAGATGTGGAAACTTATTTGTGCATGGATTTCACGATATCCAGTGAATGATTACTATTTGTGAACAAAGAGTGTGTGACCACGCCTTCTACCTGGCCCAACCAACATGGTTTCGTGGGCGACTGGGGTGGTGCTGCTGATGTTTCTGTTGTTCCCATATGCTGCAGGTAATGATATTGATGATGTTTGTTCGCAACCACACACACACACACACACACACACACACACACACACACACACACATGATGATGATGATGAAACCTTTATTTCAGGATAGAGTTGTTAGGGACTGGAAGGCTTCTCTTACACACTGTCCTGCTAACACTACAACAGAAAATTCAACTAGGTATTAGGATCACATTAAACCAGAATCTATGTGGCAAAACAAGGAGGTTAGTACAAAACAAGGAAGTACAACAAAACATTTAACAAAAGATGTATAGGAATCCAGCATCAGTAAGGCGTTACTAAACACGCTGCTCACGTAAAACAATGCATCAGTCATGCATTTATTATTTATAACCTGTCGTAAAGACGAAAGGGACTGAGGACTTCATTAGGTAGGAATGCATTGCTTTGCAAAACTTCGAGCTACTTGAAATGGATTTAAGACTAGGTGGCAGGGAGTTC
This sequence comes from Batillaria attramentaria, assembly GCA_018292915.2. Taxonomy (NCBI): domain Eukaryota; kingdom Metazoa; phylum Mollusca; class Gastropoda; family Batillariidae; genus Batillaria; species Batillaria attramentaria. Next base: position 535,245 of record JACVVK020000170.1, read on the forward strand.
CACAACTGTATCCCAGAGAATGACAGACTAGTTTTGTACAGGTCAATTCTAGGAAGAGGCAGACGGCACAAGCCATTCCTCGTTGAAGACTCTTGTCGTGGGCTGACCGCGAATAGTCTTTGCAGATATTCTGGTGAATTGCCATTGAGAATTTTATGCATCATTAGACTTTTATTCATGAAGAGCTGTTTACTGAGCGGAAGAAAATTAATTATGTTAAACTTTTCATCAGTAGAAAATAGGAGTAATGAGTTTCACAGCCCGACGATAGAGAGAACTGACTTTTTTCATATATATATATATATATATCACTGCATCCGTCCCAGATGGTTGACACATAATCACAGTGACTTGAGCAAGACAGAAGAGTTTTAGACTACGTGCATCCACAATGTGGCGTAATTTGGAAAGAAGAAATAGGTTCTTTGATAATGTCTTGCACAAGCTGTCAATATGCGGCTCCCACTGCAACTGATCATCCGTCAGGACACCTAAGAAACGATGTTTGGACACCTGTTCGATGGGTTCTGACCCAAGGGATAACCGAAGAGGAGAAAGATTATGGTGGTGTTTCTGGCGCGTTGTTATTAATATGCTCTTCGTTTTCGCTGTACTGATCAGCATGTGATTTTGTGAACACCAATTTGAGACTTCATTTAGGCTGTCCTGGAGTGCACTAAACACATCAGAATCATTTTTATTGGAAGCAAGCATGGTTGAGTCATCAGCGAAAAGTTCACAAGAAACATTGGGGTTTGAAATGGAGAGTGGCATATCATGAATATACAGAATAAAAGAGGACCAAGAATTGACCCTTGGGGCACCCCGTGGCTTACCATCCCCTCGCGGGAATATTTACAGTTCAGGTATACCCTTTGTTTCCTGTCCTTTAAGTAGGAGGATAAAAGGGATAAAACTTTTGATCAAGATGATATAAGCTGAGTTTCTTGAGAAGTATCGTATAGTTCACTAAATCAAAGGCCTTGTTTGGCGTCCAAAAACACTGCTCCTGTGAGTTTCGAGTCATTAATAGCAGAGAGCCAAGTGTCAACAATGTGAATGAGTGCAGTATGACATGCGTGTTTGGAGCGGAAGCCGGACTGAAGCGACAGAATAAGCTTATTGGTCTCTGGGTGATGGATGAAATGGGTGTGGATGTGTCTCTCAAGGGGGTGGGTGTTTTTTACCACATAGGGTGATATCAAAGACGGGGCAACGATGAAAAAGTCAGCACAAATATTTGGCCCCAGCCGGGGTTTGGACAAAACAGACAAAACTGAAATAGGACGGTAGTCGCTCGGATTGTTTATATCTTTACCTTTTGGGATTGGAACCACTTATTTTTTTTACGTTCGTCTGGAAAGACGTTATGTTGAATGGACAGGTTGTATATATAGGTTAGTGATTTCACGATATAGGGAAGGGACTGTTTGAGAATGTTGTCAGGGCCGGAGGATTTGTTCTTCAAAGCAGACACGGCTTTACCAACCTCAAACACTGTCATGGGAGGTACAGAAAATGTGCTGCCAGTCGCTGACTCACAGTGCCGACGCAACTCTTGAGAGCATTCAAAGTTTTCAGGGTCAGTGGTATATGACTGAGCCAAACTCTCAGCAACATTTAGGAAATGGGAATTGAAATCGTCCGGTGAGAGATCGGAGGAAGAACCGCCTCTTGACTTGTTGCCGCCGGTAAACATGCAACGACTATCTTTACCATCAACTATAAACATCAGAGACTGACTGACTGACTGAAACGTTTATTTCAGGATAAAGACTTGTAGGGCATGGTCTGCATATCATACAAGCTGTCCTGCTAATCTAGAAACACTAAAAAAAAAATAAAGGCTAATATGACAAAAGTATACCTGGCACAGAAAGAGTAAATCTAATAGTAAAAAAGAAAAGATAAAAATAAACATGCAAAGATAGAAAGAAGCGCAAGAAATTCTAAGGAAACACATCGGGAAATAGGTGGAGAAGTAGACAGCGTGGTGTTTGAAATTGTAATATACAGACTCAAGACTCAAATGTTTTATTGTTTTAGGCCAGTGGCCCACAACAAGAGTGTGAACAGTGACACTGATAGCATGAACATTCAGATTCTATGTAACAAACATGAAACTGCATTACTACTGGACTATAACTATGATGCAATATGACAGGAATCAACACAATTAACCAAGTGCAACTTCTCTCCTTTTGAGCGCTTTGTATATGTACACAGCCACATTTTTTAATAATCGTTTCATTTCTACACGCAAGCAACAATGACACTCTAAACAGTGACGGGGTGCTATAATACTTGGCAGGGATTAAAAGATTTCTTAGATCGTCATACGCTGGACAAACGAACAGAAAATGCTTTTCGTCTTCAGTTGCCATGTGGCACATTGCACATTTGACAGTAGTACCAGTAGGATATGAATACCTGTTCTTGTGAGTAGCAATCGCTGAGACACCCAGTTTGAATTTGGTAAGAATACATTTTACATGCCTGCTAAACGTGTAAGATACATATGGTTCCAGTTCACAAACAGTCTTAAATGTTCTATAGACAGAATAACGCTCTTTGCTACAAATACGATCATGCCAGTCCTGTAGCTTACAGTCTATCAACCGTTGTTTAACATCTCGCAAAAATATATCCACATGCTCAACTCCTTGACTATCCCAGACATGACCGTAACCATAAATCGATAAAAAGTTGCGAACATCAGACGCCCACGTTTTTTTGCCTTTTAAGTCTAAGTTGAACAGCATAATATATGCTTTGTATGGCAAACGGGTTGGCTCCATTCTTGTCAATTTTAACCAATATTTAATGCTACGCAGACAACATGCAATATTCAAAAGATACCTACCCGTTTCACCATGTACCACATCATTTGGTGTGCGCTGATCTACTCTTAAGTATCTTTTCAAAGCGAAGGTATGTATTTTTTCAACAGCTGAATTTTCATTCCTAATACCCCATACCTCTGATGCGTAAGTGAGAATGGGTACCACCTGGGCATCAAATAATCTAATGAAGGTGTCAAAAGAATGGCAGTCGAGTCTGTTTAAGGTACTTAAAATGCCAACACATGCTTTTTTCGCTCGAGTAGTCAAATCATCCAAGGCGTTGCTGAAACACAGTTTTGTAGAAAAATATACACCCAAATACCTGTATGTATTGACAACTTTCATCTCTGACTTTCCATAGAACCATTTTTCTCTAGACGCCAAATACCCACCCTTCCTAAACACAATCACATTGCTTTTATTCATATTAACTTTCAATTCAAGACGCTGTGCAGACGCATACAATGTATTTATCTGATGTTGAAGACCAACTGGGGTTTCCGAGATGAGCGCAATATCATCAGCAAATAGGAGAATAAACAATTCTATCAGTTCTGGAGACAGAGTGGCACCATGCTTGCCGTTAGATATGATATCCTTGGCAAGCTCATTAATGAACAATGAGAAAAGAACAGGACTGCACACTTCCCCCTGCTTCACGCCACGATTACATTGGATGTAGTCTGTCAGTTCAGCTCCAGCTCTAACTCTGGCTTTAACAGATTCATACATGCTGCGTACACATTTGAGGAGTTTCCCTCTTATACCATTTTGTTCAAGTATTGGCCAAAGTAACTTTCTAGATACAGAATCAAAAGCTTTCTCAAAATCAATGAACGCAACGTACAATTTTCTATTGGATACAAGTTGTTTCTGTACAATTGCAAAAAGAGTAAAAATGTGGTCTACCGTTGAGCGACCTTCTCTAAAACCTGCTTGTACCTCACCAACACTATCGTGCAGTTCAATCCATCTCTGTAGTCTACTGTTGATTACTGAAGTATAAATTTTGCTGCAGACGTCTATTAAAGAAATACCTCTGTAGTTATTCGGGTCATTCACATCGCCCTTTTTTGTAGAGAGGAAAAATGATTGACTCTGTCCATTGCTCTGGAAAAATTCCATTCGAAAACAAAGCATTGAAGAAATTCACCAGAAAAGGAACAAATACACCTTCAGAATATTTAAACACTTCACCAATGATTCTGTCGGGACCTGCGGCTTTGTTGTTTCATCTGAAGTGATAGCATGGTTCAGTACATCATCAGCATCATTGTCATTTACAACATCGTTCATGTGATCACTAATACCGTCTGGAACTTCAGAAGCTACTGTTAATACTCTGCTGAAATGTTCAAACCAGTTTGTAACAGAGATGCTGTTAGATAGTGCAGGCTTTAATGTTATATTTTTGATATTTTTCCAGAATTCCTGTTGATTTTTAGAGTTCAATAAAATATCTCTCTGTTTGTGCTTGTGTTCTTTCTTTTTTCGTCTAACAAGATGCTTATATTCTCTACGTGACTTGTGATAATCATGGGCACAGTTACTGTCATGTGTTTTACGGAATTTACGAAGAAGGCGTTGGACTAGCTTCTTAGAGTCTTTACATTCTTTATCAAACCAAGTATTTCTCTGTTTATGACGGTTGTTAGCTATACGTCTCTCCATGCATTGTGCACACGACAGAAGACAAGTATTAAACAGACAGAGTGCCTGATTCACATCTGTATCAATTAAACGGGATGCCTCCTGAAGACATGCTTCTGTTTCAGGCGAATGGACAGCATCAAGGAACGTCTGTACGTGATCAGCTTGCCACTTGAGCCTAGAAGAGCTCTTTACGTTATCAAAATCAGATTTACAATTTCCTTGTTTAACGCTGCTGAGCTGTGAGACCTGAAATAAAAATTCTAAAGGCATGTGGTCAGATTCTATTCTCTCAGTTACAAACATTCTGCACGTGCTCAATAATGTCACAAACAGATCTTCCGATGCAAGAAAGTAATCAACTACACTGTTTCCAAATTCAGATAAGTATGTATAACAACCACTGAAGTCGCCATTAAACACTCCATTAAAAATACCAAGATTAAAGATTGAACACACATTGAGAAGCAAATTGCCATACGTATTTACATTAGCATCTTCAGATGACCTGTTATAGCCTGGCTCATCGTGCAAGCTCCTTAAGGGGTCTGTACATACGTCACCAAGCTGCGGAAAAACACTGGCTGTTCTGGCATTAAAATCACCACAAAGCAGAACATACGAATCATAGTCAGCAGCTAAATCTGCCAGACATTGCTCCAAAGCATTAATGCCATTATCAACATCATTTACTTTATAGTAGGGCGAACCCTCGGGCGGTATGTATGCGCATACAAGTATGATATCCTTATGAAGGCAAAATACGTCTTTTCGAATATTTAGCACAACCATGTTGTCATAACTAACTTCGATCTTCTGTACATATGGCAAAATACTATTATACAGAGAGAGGGAGAGAGAGCACACACACACACACACACACACACACACACAGAGAGAGAGAGAGAGAGAGAGAGAGGCCTTTTTTGCATACCGCTTTTTTAAGCTCAAATGTTTACGAGTTGTGCATGCAGCCGTGGTTGAAAAAGCCGCATTTCATGAAAACAAAATGAAACTTTTAACTTGTCCTTATTTTTGTTTCTGATTAGTGTGCCGTTTTGGGTTAAAGAAAAAGTTTAAAACTTACTGTTCTTGAAGAAAACATGTGTGATCTCAACCTGCTGGGATTATTACGATAATTATAAACCTTCAAAAATTTAGATTTTTCCCAAATTAACTGTGTTGATGAGCGGCATAAAATAACTGGTATAAGTTTTAAGTACATATTATTATCGAAACGTTTTGTATGACGTATATAATTCATGAGAATATTACATTTGTGTGATAAAACGTGGTATATTAATGCGGTGTATTGCGGACACTCCTACAGAAAACAAAATTGTCTTTTGCTGATTTTGTGTGTGTGTGTGTGTGTGTGTGTGTGTGTGTGTGATAAAACGTGGTACACTAATGCGGACACTCTTACAGAAAAAGAAAATTGTCTTGACACACACCTGTCACGGCTGAATCACTTTTGCTGATCTGTTTGTTCCAGCGGTCCGTCTCAGTTATTGTTCCCTTAACAAGATAGACGTGCTTGAAAATAGTGCCATTGTTGAAAACTGCGATTGTCTCTCAGGAGACAGAACGAGCACGGTGACCTGGAAGCATGTGTCAGACACAGGGCAGGAATCGGTCCTAGGTGTCTGTCATGCCCCCAAACGCTGTACCGCCGCCGTCCCGAGTGTCAGCACACTCTGGAGGGATGATCGCACCAGCTTCATTGACATAAACATCACACGGGAGATGAGCGGCTCTCTCGTCTGTCAAGAATCATTCAGCAATGGCAACATGGACACCGCCAACTGTTCTCTAAACGTGATGCGTGAGTGTAACTGTTGTCTATGTATGTATGTATGTATGTATGTATGTATGTATGTATGTATGTATGTATGTATGTATGCATGCATGTATGCTTGTGCCTGTCTGTCTCAGTCTCTCTCTGTCTGTCCATCACCGCCGTACCAACTGACCATTTTTACTGAGCTGGGTAGTTTATTGGCTCTTCACGTTTTAGGAAAATTGCAAACTTTACTGAGCAACTCGGGAACGAACACGCTTTTTCTCTATTAATCATTTTAAACCTATTTATTGGTGATGACTATGCATCGAAAAGCAAGTTTGGTTAACATGGCGCATGCGCGTTCCGCAGAAAGAAAAGAAAAACCAAGAAAAGAGCAAGAAACAGAAAGTACCGGAAGAAGGAGAAGAAGAAGAAGAGAGAGAGATAGAGAGAGAGAGAGAACTTTATTTGTAAACGGTTGAAGTTTTGGTCCTGCGAACAATTTTCAAATTTGCCGTTTTCACCCCCCCCCACCCCCCCCCCCAAAAAAAAAAAAAAAAAAAAAACGAACAGAGAGAGCGAGAGAGAGAGAGAGAGAGAGAGAGAGAGAGAGAAGAAAAGAAGGAACCCACTTCACGAATTGTTTTCGAACTTATCTAAAGATCTTAATTTTCTGCCAGCCGTGAAACTCCGCTATTGCTATGAAGGCGGCTTCATGGAAGTAAACAACACCAGCCCCATAATCTATGCCGAGCTGTCTACGGACACCCCTAGCACCGTGAAAGTTGCCGTTTTCTAAAATCAACAACAACAACCCCCCCCCCAAAAAAAAAAAAAAAAAAAAAAATAATAATAATAAAAAAATAAATAAATAAATTAATAAATAAAAAAAATAAAAAACAATAAAAAACAAAAGAAACATTCGAGCAGAGAGAGAGAGAGAGAGAGAGAGAGAGAGAGAGAAAGAACCCACTTTACTAATTGTTTTCGAACTTATCTAAAGATCTTAATTTTCTGCCAGCCGTGAAACTCCACTTTTGCTATGAAGGCGGCTTCATGGAAGTAAACAACACCAGCCCCATAATCGAAGCCTCTCTGTCTACGGACACCCCTAGCACCGTGAGTTGGACGCTGGTATCATCAAACGGAAAGAAAACTGACCTGGGTACATGTACAAACATCAGTTCATGTGTTTCACCACTCAGTCCTTACGTCACAGTGGAGAGACCAAGCCTTTCTTACAGTACACTGAGGATCAGAAACATCAGGCAAGAGACGGTTGGTACTATTGTAGTCACCAACCAACACAGAGGGACCGTGGACAGCGCAAACTGCACACTGGATGTTGTGTGTGAGTACCAAAATATCACGAACGACGTGTAGTTTCACTCTTTGACGACGAAGCACAATTTCTAACAGTTCACGATTTCCCATAGGAAACTGTGTGTTAGAAATTGTGCTTTGTCGTCAAAGAGTTAACTGATATGCATTGTGCGAGATTCTGTTCTCCTATATAGATATCGAAAGCTTAAATCCGTGTTGTCGTTAGACACAAGCGTCTTCGAACCGACACTTTAACTATTGTGTCAATGAGTTCACTAAACTTTGGACCAAATATTACATTACAATTGGAGTACTTTACCCCCCCCCCCCTCCCCCGCCCCCATTATATGCGAATATACAAGAACGTGTTTGTCTCAGAACGCTCGGGTGGAGCCGGGGTGGCCGAACGGTAGAGCGTTGGACTTCTAATGCTCGGGTCGTGAATTCGTATCCCGGCTGGGGCCAAAACTTTACGCTGGCTTTTCATCGTTGCCCCGTCTTTGATATCACCCGTACGTGGTGGAAAAGGACGTTAAACACCCACCCACCCAGAACGCTCGGTACCTCCGTGGCTGATCAATAGACACAATTCAGCTCATAAAATTCTACCCATTATTTGCTAATAAAATAATTATACAACACGCCTGTCTGAATCAGTGTCAGAGCCTCCTGAGGTGGAGTGCGGCCTTGAGATGTACCGAGACAACTGGACCTTCGTCGGATCATGCAACGTCAGCAAGGCGTTTTCAACACTTGGACGTTATCGATATGGGTTTTACACGGTCAGTCTGCTAAATAATGCATGACCAGTTTTCGTTTCAAGGCGTCATCCTTAAGACTACCTGGCTTTATATAGGGAGACTTGTGTTTGCTTGTGCTTGTTAGTGAGGCCAGTACCCTCGAAATAGTTTATCTTTATGATTAGTAGAGCTCCGAATGCGACACACAGACGTTTGATGGCTGTGCGAACGGAGAAACCTCAGCTTTTTGTAAATGAAGTCCGCCATTTTTTCCTTGTCAGCTGCTCGAACACAGTGTGCGACTAGGTCGAGCATGGTCGCAACACTGTCAGCGGCTACTGCGCTCTTGACTTCAATCAGCTCAACGCTAAGCTTTCTGTGGTTGTATATGTGTGTAAAATAATTAATGTGTCTGAATGATGTAATGCTAGACGTCACCCAAAGGCTCAGAACGATCTGCGAGCCTAACATCTTTAAAAATATATATCACCTTCAACTCAGTTGTAAGTAAGCGTCACGAATCCCGACTGGGGCCAAATATTTGTGCTGCCTCTCGTTGCCCCGTCTTTAATATTACCCTTACGTGGTGGAAAAGGACGTTAAACTCCCAAACACCCACCCACATACCCTTAACTAAGCGTCACAGACTGTCATGGACACACACATATCATTATCTTTATTGTCTGAGTAAACACATTTTTGTGTGTACGCTCGCACTGTCAAAGAATATTGACTTTTTCACACAGTAAACTGCCAATGCATAATCCGGCGAGATAAGAGGAAAGTATCAGGGATCAAAACACACGCGCACACACGCGCGCACACACACACACACACACACACACACACACACACACACACACACACACACACACACACTGACACGCACAGAGAGAGAGAGAGAGAGAGAGAGAGGTTCGCAGAATACTTGTTTAGCAGTTAAAGATTTCGGATTTGTTCAATGGCTTAATTCTTTTTACAGGGTCTGTGCTATAGGAGCTGCGAGTCACTCCTCGGGCTTCTGCCTTTCTCTCCATCGTTATACTTCGACGACACCATAAATGCGGAAAGGTACAGAGGCTCTTACATGGACACGTGGCCTGTACCGGGTCAAACTCAACTGTACTGCTTTCAGTCCCAGACAATTCCTGATGGAACGAAATACACGTTTCCCAGCTATCGAATTGGTGAGTCCCCTCCACAGAGAGAACGTGTGCTTCGCGCGACATATACTGCTCAACTTTAGTTCAGGCTTAAAAATAAATCGAATTAAAAGTTAATCTGTAGACATTATCTAAACCATTTAAACGCTTCATGTCATGATAGAACTGTGATAATAATAATTGCTTTTATATAGCGCAGTATAACAGCAGACGCTTGCTCAGAGCGCTCTACAATTACTATTACACACGCACGCACACACACACACACACACACACACACACACACACACACACACACACACACACACACATCACATTCATAACATACAGCTGCGATCTCGATAAAATGAGCAGGGGGTAGGGTGGGGGATGAGTATTTACAGACGGATAGAGTTGAACTGTACACACATTTGAAACACACATAAAACGTGACTATCCCATTTTTATTTATTTTTTTTTTCTCTTTGTTCTGGCACTTCGTCATCTTTTCGCTGCGAAATAGCCTTTGATGCCTGCGCAGCGATAAGCCCTAACTAACTAACTAACTCGTAATTTTATTGGTGTGAAGAAACTATGAATGGAACTTACAGCGAACTCGTGCTTCGTTCTTGCAGGGGAAAATGAAATCTTTGACATTACACTTCAGCTGTTGGAAAAAGGACGTTAAACCCGCGAACAGCAAACCAAGTTTCTATCGGCAAATGTATTTCGTTTGGTTTCAGTCGAGCCACACCGCCCTACCCACAACTGTACAGACCTGAAGTTCATCCCGGAGCGAGGTGAAGTATCTTGCACGTGCAGAACGACTTCCATGGGTTTACCTGAGGGCAGGCTGATCTGGTTTTTGGGGGACGCGGCTTTGGCCACTGGAGACTATGGGACTACCAACCTCACGTTCTCGTCAGCCTTAAGGGAGAGAAACAGTGATGGAGTAGCGTTATTCTGCTATCTGGACTGGCCAGTCGGTTACAAAACAGTTGTAACCAGCAACGTTGCGTGTGAGTTATCCCAGGTTCAAGTAATTATACATTGAACTATTGATGTGCAAGACATACTCGAAGGCGTAACACGCACATATGCATACAACCCTAAATGAACATTTGGTACATGTACGTCTATGGAACCAGTCAAATTTACCCGATTGCCTTGTGTTACTTTACGCTTGGGATAAATGTCTATTCTTGGTTGCACGGAAACACACACACACACACACACACACACACACACACACACACACACACACACACACACACACACACACTGAGAGAGATGATGGAGATGATCTGATGCTTTCTGCAGATGGCCCCGACGGAGTGGATATGCAGTACTGGAGTGTCCTTGATCCCTATGGAACCGTGATAACCGTGATCGTGTCCTGCAATGCCGTTGGGAGCAACCCTGTCACCATGGATATGATCACGTGGGGTGGCTTGTGTCAAGGTCAGAAGGGCTTCAACTGCACTCTGCGCATGCCGGAAGTTGACGGGAAGGAGGTCACGTGTGTTGCCACCAACGCTGCGAACAACGGCCATGCTGTCACGGCCAGCGTCCTAATCAATGGTAAAGCCACTGCTACCAAACTTCGACAACACGGACAGTAACTGTTATGCCGCAAAAATAAACCAAAAATAAGCAAACAAAACAAAACAAAACCAACCAGTGTAATTGTCCAACCAAACACACTAACTTACACACATGCTATGTGTAGAATGGTAGAGCGTTGGAATCTCAGTGTTCGGGTCGTGAGTTGGAGTCGCTGTTGGGGCTAAATATTAATTTTGTGCTGGCCTTTTTCTCGTTGAGCCGTCTTTGATATCACCCTTACGTGAAAAGGACGTTAAACTCCCAAACACCCTCCCACCAACACACACACACACACACACACACACACACACACACACACACACACACACACACACACACACACACACCTAAAAACAACCATCGTTGCCCCGTCTTTGATATCACCCTATGTGGTGGTAAAGGACGTTAAACACCCAAACACCCACCCCACCCTAAAAACAACAAACAACAAGAACAAAACCCCAGAACAAACAAAGAACCCCACAACAACAACAACAAACACAACAACAACAACAAACAAACAAACAAAAAAAACAACAAAATGGCATTTTCATTAAGAAATCATGTGCATGTACAGCAATGTTACCGTCACCTGTTTTTGTTTCATATCTATGCCGCAGGTTTCACACTCGGTCAGTCTGAGGCTTCTGGCTTCTGGAACAGGGACCTGGCCAAGGGAATGGGTATGGGCGTGGGGCTCGTGTTGCTGCTTCTGGTGGTTGTAGCGGTCGTGGTTCTCCTTGTTCTCTGGCGACGAGGGAAGCTGCCCCTGTGTAGGTTTATCTTTGTAAGGCCACAGCGTACCCCCATACCCCCCCCCCCCCCCCCCCCCACACACACACACACCGCCCTTTCCTCCCACACACACACACAACACTAAAGGCGTTCCGACTGTGCATGATGGCCATTCAACTCTTTAACAGTTTCCAGTGTCTCTGAGACCACATTAAAAAAAAAAAAAAAAAAAAAAAAAACGGGTCGAGTTTGAATTCACATCAGCTGGTGTGATGCTGAACTCGGAACTGATAACTTCACCGTTTTAAGTCTTCTTGTGCAGCGCACGAAAACACATCTACAGCACACTTAAATGAGCTCCTGTTAAATTCGGTGTTTATTGAGGTCAATTTTTATCATGCATGATGATGGAGATGACGATGATGGTAAGATGATGCTATGGAGGTCCGTGTGGTTTGAGACTGCGGGACAGGGCCGCATTCCACGCTTCCCGTCATAAATATCTCGGCGTTAATCAGGCCCGGTAACTACGGCACCTGCGGTTCCGGCCGTGTAATCATCCACACCATAAGACGTGTCATACCAAGGGAAGCACCCCCAAAGTCGCACCCGTGAAGTGAGTGAATCTCGGCTGTGTGGCAACAGCCTCCCGATTGGGCCCATAGCACATCCGCTCTGGGTAGGAGCCAACCTTGGCATGAAAAATCCCTCTTGCCTCGGCTGGGATTCGAACCCGTGTCTCCCGGTCCATGGTCCGAGGTGCTAACCACTACACTACAGGAGCATGACGACATTCCGTATCAAACAAACTTATAATATTCGTAAAGAATTATAACACTTTTGAGCTAAACGCCGCCGTTCTTTTTAAGGTGCTTGTTGGTCCATCATTACCCTCCACCCCAAACTCCCATCCCCCGCCACCCATGATATGATCTGGTTTGATTTGATTTGGTTTGCATGATGCATGATACTCTGTGACAGGCTGTGACCCAGTTTATGACCGACCATCAAAGAGAAGGAAGAAACGGGAGGATGACGAACGGACCTACACTGGACTTAACCTGGCAGTGACCTCCGACCGTGCTCCCCGAAATACAGGTGTTCTTTACGACATGTTTGTATTCTTAAAGTGCCAGCATGAATGACCAAGATGTTCGGCGATGTCCTGGCCCCATGGGCTCGCCTTCACGCGGCGGGGGGGATTCCGCTGAGCTTGCCCACCCCTTTTGCTCTTTCTTTACTCTTATTTCTACCTCTTTCGGTTCATTTACCTGTTGTTTGCTCCCTTAAACTCTTTTCTGCCCCCCCCCCCCCCCCGACAACATCTCCAATTTCTTGAAAGAGGTCAATCTATTTTACAAAATATAGACTTCTCAAATATATGGCCTTTCATTGACCTCTTCATGTTTAGTTCTAGAGTCTTGTAATATTAAAAAATAATGAATTAAAGTAGTATATTATTTACATATTGTTTTATGGAATAACCTTTTATCTTTTTAATGACCTGGCAGAGAAGGACCGAGCTGAACCGCGAAATAGTCTTCGTTGCTTGCGCGGCGGAAAGCCCGAAATAACTAACAAACTGACTCGGCGATTTCCTACGGTTACGCTACCAATTTCAACATGCATGTGCTAGGTTTTTCACAGTTAAGCCTGCTCTTAACTGGGCACAGCGCACGAAACACACATGTGCACATCACAGTCGTTGCGCTCGGTACTGTGTCTACTAACAACAAAACTGAACACAGTGGTGCTCGATGACAAACCGATTGAAGAAGCACTGTCCGCCATGCACGGTTTGCACGCCTAGTGACGTAGTACAGCCAATCGGAAACCACCGTCACAGTTGTGGCTTTTTGAAATCCAGGTTGCTGTGATGACGCCACAGCGTCGGAAACCCCCAGTATCACAACTGTGTCACAACTGTTGACAGCACTGTGGCGCTCCGCAGTGCCCAGTTAAAAGCCGGCTTTACAGAGCAGATAAAGCTGTTTTCACAGCGCAGCCAGCATGACATTAATTTATGACCGATGTCAAATGTCATCCCCGTTTGAGTGTTCAGTTCTGAGCTGCAGCTAAATAAAGTGAAAATGGTCATCCATTTTAAGAGGGCTTCACGCTTCACTGCTTCAGTCTTTTTTCAACTCCATGTTTGTGGAGCCGGCCCTACAAGAATGACTGAGTATACTGGGGCGGTCGGTGGTCTAGTGGTTAGGAGACTTTGCCACCAATGCGAGAGGTCAGGTTCGAGTCCCACTTGGGACAAAGAATTTTTCCTTCTCGTACGTGGCACCGTTCATTCGGGCCGATCGTCGGGGGTTCTCTCCGGGTATTCCGGCTTCCTCCCCCTCTGTTTTGGAAATATTCAGACCACAAAATTTGAAAATAAATGCAATTCTATATTCCCAAACTAAAATAGCTGAGCTGACCCTTCGCACCACGTGATTGTAATGTGTTCATGTCCAGTGTGTGAGAGGATGCGTGTGATTCACGTGAGTGTGCGTGTTGGGTTCAGTTCGCGGCGCTTGGAGCCAATTCAAGAAACTGGATTAAGCGCCTATACAATACTCATTCTTCTTCTTGTTCTTCTTGTTCTTGTTCTTTTTGTTCTTGTTCTTCTTGTTCTTGTTCTTCTTCTTGTTCTTGTTCTTCTTGTTCTTGTTCTTCTTCTTCCTCCGAAAGTTGTTTTTTTCATGGGTTGTGGCATGGCCTCTCAAACACATCGACATTGTTACTTACAACAGACACTGTCGAATACACACAAAACAAAGCTGGCTCAGCTCTTAAGAACTTCCTGCACGTTGTTTTTCAGTACTGTCGTCTGATTCTTGCACAGGAACCATGTTGGAGGCCACCACGACAGGGGCAGAAGGGGCGTACGAGATCGTCGACAGTCGGGTCTGATCTACTCTACCTTCTGTGTCAAACGAACATCGATACTTCTGAAGTGGAGCGTTTGTGCAAGGTTAACTAGGAAGTTAAGAACCTGCCCTGATGTTAAATACCATATTTCTCGGAAATTATAATTATATATTGGTGGTTTTTTTTTTTTTCATCCAGACCTGTTCAGAGTTAATCTTGCAAGTCTGCGTTTTTATCGGTTAATTATGATTTTGCATGATCCGAAAGTGACGATTGTTTTCATTAATTTGTAATGAATTACTTTTTTAAAACCCCTTTCAGGTGCGTGCCTTTGAATGGTCTGTTCATGGTAGTAACTGTCTCTAGATTGAAGTATTTTTAGGGGTGACTATGATGCCTGAGGCTAATAGGGAATATATAGGCATTTTGAGGCCCTGTGTATTTTCGTGTCCTTCGGCCTGCACACGACGTAACCATACTGCCAAAATGGGAATATGCGACGCACTCGATCGCTAGCTACACAAGCTCATTTCAAAATCTTTTATGAGTCGTGACAGTACCGATCATCGAATCGTTACCGGGTTTTGTGGAATAATGGCGGAAGTACAGAGCTCGTATTCTATTGGCAAAATGGTACACGGCTTGCCCTGTCGTCAAAACTATGCGACTCCAGAGAAGTGACACTATTGTCCCCTCAAGCATCAGCCGTATCTTATGGATAATTACCGCATATTGTAAATAGAGCTTACATGATTAGTTCTCGTGGTTTAATACGAAAGAAACCGCGAAATCTTTTTTCTTTTTACCGTACGGTAGCTATACCGAGCCTCCGGCTTTTTGGAAATACATCGCAGAAATTTGTCTGTGCGATCATTTTTGTTTTTTGTTTTTTGTTTTACGTGATCCATGCAATATAAAAATGAACACACACAAAATAACTATGCACCGGCCGTAACGACGAGTTCCATTTAAACAAAAAAAATACGACGCACTGATGATGTAACTGGAGTGTGTTTTTGTGAACTCGTAAACCACTGAGTGGGTTATGAAAAGTCATAACCCACACTTTCGCTCTCTGTTTCCTTACTATTTTCGGACGTAAGGCGCTCGTAGTTAACTCACTGAAAGTTTGCTCTGGCGAGTAGTGTACAGAATCATCAGTGGTCGAATGTACATGTGTCAGTGTCTAAAATTCAGTACGTAGCGTCATACTGTATGCATGTCATGTTATTGTCATTTAGTGACGCATGTCTCTTGCTAAATAATCGTTACGCCAAAAGTTTTGATAAGCGCTGTATCATCTTGCATTATTCATCTTTCTATTGTATATTGTATCTGGCGTTGCAGCAGCAGCGAATTTCTGCGACAACGTATTTGTATGTATTTGTCGAGTGACAAAGGTTTTTCAGCCAAATTCTGTTGCTTTGTACATCACACATCACATCACTACGTACGGAACATGTGGAGAGAAAGGAAATTACATAGAGCTTACATGATTAGTTCTCGTGGTTTACGGCGAAAGACTAACCCCGAGATGGTTCGATTGTTTGTGTAGCTACCGAACCTCCGGCGAGGTAGCTACGCAAACAATCGAACCATCGAGGGGTTAGTCTTTCGCCGTCAACCACGAGAACTAATCATGTAAGCTGTTTGTACCACGAGCATTTTCTTTTCTCTTCGAAAATCCAATCTAGTGATCCAAGCGCTCATTTTTGACAGACCCTTTTACATAGACCATTTCCACCGACTCCGATAAAAATAGTTCCATTCAAAACCACTGTGTGCTGTCTTGTTTTACAACTTTGACGAACAACATTAAATGTGAAGGTGACACTTTTGCAACAAATTGACATCAGTCTCAGTAAATTCAACGATGAAAGAATAATTTCAAAGTTTACTGTCTGCGTGGCCAGATTCTTGCGCTAAATTCATGTTTCGGTGTAGGAGTGGCTGCTAGCGTAAGCCTCCGTAGCGAAAGGGGGTAAAAAGTGTACGCGCGGACACATTCAAACACATTCGACATATATTGCGGCGAAGTGTCGGTCATGAAAGCGTCAGGTTTCGTGTGGTACACATCGTGAAGGCCATATCTTCCTATTTTTTTTCCACGGTAGGCAGAAAAACAGTAGTTCGGCTGCTCGTGTGTTGCCTTGTAAAATTGTGTTGTGCTTTACGTCTGCTAGGTTCAGTCTCGTGTGTCGCGCTTTTGCTCGGCTCGTCCAGTTGGCGGCCGGCGTTTTGTGGCGATGTTGGTGGCTATGTGTCTTGTTTACACGTTTGCAGGTAGAGTTTGTAATCTTTTGCTGTTCTTTGCGTTGTCTTTCCAAATGCAGTCAACGTCACCTCATTTTTCATCCATCTTCAGCGTTTTTAGCAGAAGGTCAGAAATCACCATTTCAAAGCCACTGACCGATGACGTCACTGGAGTGTGTCTTTGTGAACTCGTAAACCACAGAGTGGATTATGGAAAGTCTTAACTCACACTCTCGCTCTCTGTCTCCGTACTATTTTTGGACGTAAAGCACACATAGTTAACTAACTGAAAGTTTGCACTGGCGAGTGGTGTAAATACAGTCACATACTTGTAAACTGTTTAAATTTTTTTTTATCCATTTCACTTGTATTAAATATCAGTACGTTGTACGAACGTAATAAACTTTATTTACTCAAACAGTACGCGGTATCCTCTTGCAATGACTCTGATAGTTTCTCACAATGGCATTGGTCTTTTCTTGCAATAACATTGATATTTTTTTGCAATAACATTGATATTTTCTTGCAGTGACACTGGTATTTTTTGCAATAACACTGATATTTTCTTGCAATGACGCTGATTTTTTTTCAATAAGATTGATATCTACTTGCAATGATACTGATATATTTTGCAATAACTCTGAGATTTTCTTGCAACGACACTGTTTTTTTTTTTTTTTGTTTTTGTTTTTTTGGCAATAACTCTTACATTTTCTTGCAACGACATTGATATTTTCTTGCAATGACACTGATTGTCATTGTTAGTGAAGCACCGTAAAGAAAAACAAACATTCGTTTTGCTTGCTGTTTGCGTGGCAATGCTATCATTTGTACTCTGAAGAAGAAGAAGGGGGTGGGTGGGTGTTTGGGGGTTTAACGTCCTTTTTCCACCACGCATGGGTGATATCAAAGACGGGGCAACGAGAAAAAGGCCAGCACAAATATATGGCCCTAGCTGGGATTCGAACTCACGATCCGAGCATTGCAAGTCCAACGCTGTACCATTCGGCTATCCCGGCTCTCCGAAGAAGAAGAAGAAGGCAGACAAACAAAGAAGAAGAAGACAAACAAACAAAGAAGAAGGTAGACAAACAAAGAGGAAGAAAACAAACAAACAACAAAGAAGAAGGTAGACACACAAAAAGGAAGAAAAACAAACAAACAACAAAGAAGAAGGTAGACAAACAAAGAGGAAGAAGACAAACAAACAAACAAACAACAATGAAGAGGGTAGACAAACAAAGAGGAAGAAGACAAACAAACAAAACAAAAAAAGAAGAAGACAAACAAACAAAGAAGAAGAAGAAAACAAACAAACAAGGAGGAAGAAGGGTGAGTGAGTGAGTTTTTAGGGCTTAAAGCCACAAAGACTAATTCGCGGCTGAAGGAGGAAGAAGACGAACAAACAAACAAACAAACAACAAAGAAGAAGAAGAATTGAGAAGAAGAAGAAAACAAACAAGCAAAGACGACGGCGAAGAAGAAGAATTGTCGTCTATTTTGTGTACTTCGTGTGCATTAGGCGTTTGAATCACGCGCCATAACTTCCAATACACAGTGTACTTTAATCATTGAATTTGCACCATCAAATACACAATACATGTAATATGATAGGTTTCCGTCCCTGAAACGAGTGAATCAGTCTTATGACTACCCCCCCCCCCCCCCCCGCTATTTTTAGCACTGATGGGTTTTCCGTTTGCGTTGGCAATGTGCGATTTGAAGTGCCAACGATTCACAATCACTGAAGCGAAACAGTCGACTGACTAACATGGAGACTTGCCCCGGCAGTGCCGGTTTAGCTTGCGTTTGGTCAGCCCGTAGACGGAAAATTAGTATCAGTGCAGAGGGTGACCCTACGATTCAGTCCGTGACGACACTGAACAATGGTATGTACTGATACACATATATTATTGCCGGCTTGGCACAGAGAGAGCACAGTGTTCTGTCCGGACCCGATACACATGTACACGTAATTATGTTCACGATTTACTCTTTTTTTTTTTTTAATTCAGTGTTTGCTGCTCGAAATTAACGACGGTAAATGGCCGCTCCGGTGTTGTCACAAGTTCTTCTGGCGGCTCCATGTCTGTGTTCCCCCCGGGCCTAATGTCCCCCCCCCCCCCCCCCAGGTCTATGTAAAGTGACTTTGTCAGTCGAAGGAACACTACATGTGTTCAGTTCCATGTGCTCAGTTCCCACCCCAGAGTCATGTTCCCCAATGTCTATGTTCCTACGGCGACTGTAACCTAACCCTACACCTAACCTAGCCCTAAGCACGCAATAACATAAAGAAGGAAGACAAACGTGTGGGGGGCATTGAGCTGACCCCGTTCTGCTGTTGACTAAGTTAGAACGGCTGTGTCCTCTCCGCTCCGTACGCTCGTAGGCGGGTTTGCACAGAAGTCAGTTTGCCCCAGTTCCACACGGACACACTAACGCTCAGTTGGTATAGTTCGCCCGTTAGGGGTTGTAAATGTATACCGGCCAATTCCGTCGATATTTCGCCTAAAGTAAAATTCGTAGAACGAAGTCAGTGGCGACGTGATTTCACCTCGCCAGACCTCGGAGTACATGTGCACCCCCTCCCGCGTTGCGGAGATACAGTCGCCCCCGTTTGTGGACGACTATTCATTTAAATATTGACGGAATTGACTGGTATACATTTGCACCCACTAACGGGGGACCTAAACCAACTGAGCCACAGTAACGGGAAGGTATTTTTCAGTTAAATGCACGCCGTGGCAAAATGTAAACTGGGTGAGATTTCAAGTTCATGACTGCAGGGTGTTGATTGAGTACACTGATGTTGATATTGTCATTGTGTCCTGCTGACACAAATTCAAGCCAGCCGGATATACTCGAGTCGAACGTGGCAGTAACGTTTTCAATGAAAGGTTTCAGTTTCAATGTACGGTGGGAAACCATCCTCTCTCTCTCTCTCTCTCTCTCTCTCTCTCGCTTTTCAGTCTCAGTCTCTGTCTCTCTGTCTATCTATCTGTCTGTCTGTCTCTCTGTCAGTAACACATGCTCGGGGCGTGAGTTCGAATCCTGGCTGGGGCCAAATATTTATGCTGGCCTTTTCCTCGTTGCCCCGTCTTTGATATCACCCTTACGTGGTGGAAAAGGACGTTAAACTCCCAAACACCCACTCACTCACCCTGTCTGTTTCACACACACGGCGCACCGAAATCTTAGTTGGTTAACGGGGGATAATCATGGTCGCCAAGAGTAAGCAAATAAGTCTCGTGGTCTCCCTTGGTCGTCACTGCGGCAGCAAATTCAAACATCTGGTTTCTTTCGTGGTAAACCACGAGAACTAATCATGTAAGCTCTGTATAAACGACCCATTTCTTTCACACCGACAAAAACGTTCAGGAGTCTACTCACAGTGGTACGATGCTCGACTTCAGCCCGAAAGATGTTTGACCCTATCTATAATTATTAAAAAAAAAAGAAAAAAAAAAGGTCTTGAACTGTCGTCTGCTTCTCCCTTGTAGGATTTAACTCTTCAAAGCCCACGCAAAAATCGCAATTTTGATTGAAATCTTAAGATCCCTAGCAGCCACTTCGAGCCCCTATTACGCAATCTGCACGGAAAGCCCATGCCTTGCGTAATAGTGGCTTGAAGTGGGTCCTACTGGTGTCATCATTAGCTTGCTTTACGTCCTATGGCTTTTGGCCCTTAAGGACAAGTTGTTCCTGGCGTGTGACTTTGGCTGCTTGGCTAGGCGAGTGTCCCTACTGGTGTGCAGTGGCTTGTTCTTTTTAGCCACTCGTATCACGTAGTGGTGGTGGTGCCGGGTGGGGGCGGAGGGGGTCGTTCTTGGGCTCTTAAGAGTAAAGGGGGTTTCGCTTTGCCTTTAGCCTTCTGCTGTCTCAGTGCCAGTCTGTGAGATGCTGTCACTGTGCAGGCGTCTAAGTAATACGAAGTTACACACCACCTAGACAGCTCGAGAACGATTTGTGAACATAGATCTGTCGGAAAAAAAAGGAATTTTTCACTGTCGTTTGGTTCTCCTGTAGGATTTGGGCGGTCTGCAACTCCGCATGGACGGCGTGACGCGGTCTTTCTCTGAGTGGACGTCACGTTACGTCAAGACGTACTACCCTCAGCTGGGGAAACGTTGCTACCGCGTACCGGCAGTACACTTCAACCAGCAGACGCTGCACAGCGGCGACACATTTGGCGGGCGTGTGCTGGGAAAACCGGTGAGAAAACTGAACCATTTTTTGTTTTATTTTTCTGTATGACTTAAACTGTCTGCTTTGTACGATCTGAATATTTTGCGTTGTTCTGTTGTGCTGAGCTTCCTGCCAACAGGCACACATACACGCACGCACGCACGCACGCACAAACGCACGCACGCACACACACGCACGCACGCACGCACGCACGCACACCGGCACACACGCACGCACGCACGCACGCACACAAGCAGTATTTCCCTACAAATAACAACAACAACCACAACAACAACAACAACAACAACAACAACCACAACAACAACCACAACAACAACCACAACAACAACAACAAAATCCAAAGCAACATTACACTTTCTGTAACTGTTGTATTTGATTCAGCATGCGAGCTTCATCAAATAAAATATTTTGCTCTTTTATTCTATGTTTGACTGTTTTCTTGGTCTTTCTAATTGCCTTATGTTCTTGCTAATTAGTTTCAAACACAAAAATGTCACGTGAAGAATGTCTGGTCCAGAGAAATAACTGCTCGTATACCTAAATCCTTTTCATGGGACAGTTTTGTTTGTTCGTTTGTTTGGTTTTTTTTTTTTTTTTTTTTTACCGTATTACAGCCTTCGCAAAAAGTTAAGGACCACTTGCAAATATCATTCAACTTTTGTCGTGGTGGCATGCTGGTGTAGTGCTGAACATCGCTGAAACGGCGGCTTATGTAGGCAAACAAATGAGCACAGTTCATAACCAGGGATGCATTCTTTGACCTGCATCTCATTTTTGCCGTGCAGAAAACCCCAGGTATCGCTCACTGAACACTGAAACTCGGTCTAATTTTGCCGAAATTGCAGATTTTCAAACGCGCCAAGCATGCTGTGTGACGCGCACGTGCCATCCACACAGTGGTCGCCATGTTCACTAATTACCCGTAAACCTTGCTACCGAATTTTACGGGAAAAAAAATCTTATTCGTTTATTTTTTCCGATTTATTGAAACTGTCACCCATTATGTTGACTGGTCCTTAACTTTTTGTGAAGACTGTATCTCTTTCGGGAAATTCTGGCTGCTTCCCCCGCGGTGCAGCGCCACCCAATACCATTTTTTTTTTATTTTTTTTTTACAATTTTGCTGGGGGAGGAAAGCTCGATAACCCGGACAGAAACCCCCCGATGAGCAGCCCGGTAGCCAGGAAAAACCGGTATCACATATCACAAGCTCGACCCTGGGCTCGAACCCATGCTTCATCGCCATGACATTGGTGACGGCCGTTCTGTAGCGCAGCGGCTAAATCCGACGCGCTACCTATTAGACCACCGCCCACCGCTGTTGTTGTTGTTTTTTAAAAGTATACTGTCTTTAAGTAGCGGTGAAAACTTCCTACGCAATCGAAACGATACACAAACCAACAGCCAATAACAACAAAACCATCATTTGAACACCGCCCATTTTTAGACATTATTTCTATGTTCAGTCTTTTTTCCCCCTTTGATATAATGAACATGTATATCTGTTCCGCTATTATGCTCTGATTTAATAAACAGGCTGAATATATGGGTTGGTGCTACCAGGGAGCACCGGGTAACATTCCGACGCAGAACAAGGTTCCACATTTTGTGCAGGCCACAGAACATGATGCAAATGAGTCAGGCGAGGGAGTAAGAGAACCTGCACTACTGAAATGACTTTCCCCCTTTCCCCTGTGTTTTTGTGAGTTGCTAAAAGAGCATTTGACCCCAGATTTTTGGTTTTGGTGAAAAGAGGGCTGTTTGATGTGTAGAGAAATGGGAGTGTTGACTTGAGGGGTGACCTATTTTTTGGCCATATCCTTGGGCGTGTGCCAGGGCATGATTAACGGAGTGCACAGTTTTGTATACGGGGTCGGGAAGGACGCGACACCGGCAGAGTATAATAATAATAATAATAGTGAGGATTTCTCTGGCGCCAAACCTCCTGCTGGAGCTCTGGGCGCCTCACAATAGTAGAGTGGCAATACATACACATGAGATACACATGAAATACACATACACATGAAATACACGTCACATTACATACACATGAAATACACGTCACATTACATGCACATGAAATACACGTCACATTACATACACATGAAATACACGTCACATTACATACACATGAAATACACGTCACATTACATACACATGAAATACACGTCACATTACATGCACATGAAATACACGTCACATTACATACACATGAAATACACGTCACATTACATGCACATGAAATACACGTCACATTACATACACATGAAATACACGTCACATTACATGCACATGAAATACACGTCACATTACATACACATGAAACACACGTCACATACGCTTTCCAGGCTTAATATTTGGCATGCAGCTTGCGGACATGTGTTGCTTTTGTGAACCATTGTGTGTTTTGGTTTTCAAAATCGTTTTCACGGACTTGTGCTGCCTGATATTTGTAGGAGCCAGACAGCAGCAAAAAGTTGTATTCTGTGACCTGCAAGCCAGAAAAAAAACTGAATCCACTATACTTCCTACTTGGATTTAGCTAACCGCTCCATTGCACGCCTCCTCACCTCTTTTCTGTCATACTTCTCGGTGGGGGTCAGCGGGAACGCCTCAAAGGGTAGATAATAGCTTGGCTTTACGATACGAATGGCTTCCTGTTCCATAACGATGTCTTTCTCCATGAAGGCGCGCACATCCTCCATGCTGACATCCGGGGATTCTGCCACCACGCATGCGCAGAGCTCGTTGATGAGCAGAGGGTGAGGGACGCCGACAACCAGAGCGCCCTCGACCCCTGGACATTGTCGTAGTTTGTTTTCTATCAACGCCGGGTAGATGATTTGCCCGCCATGCATGAACGCATCCACTCCGCGGCCTTCTGTGTACAGACACCCGTTCTCGTCCAACCACCCGATGTCTCCAGTCCGGAAGTAGCCATCTTTCGTGTGTGCAGCGGAAGTGACGTCAGGCGCGTTGAGGTATCCGCTGAATGCGTAAGGAGTTTTCACGTGGATCTCGCCCCGCGTTCCCATCCCGACGTCTTCTCCGTGCTCGTCGCGAATCCTGACCTCGACTCCCGGGAAGAGGCTGCCGGCGAAGTAGTCCTCAAAGTTCTCTGGGTCTGTTACAGAAGTCGAGGCCATGACCAGCATCTCGCTGGAACCGTAGCTCACTGCCACTCTGCGCGCCAGGACGGACGCCGTCCTTACGATCTGTTTCGTAATGGGCTGCGTCCCGATCCGAACCAGATCCAGCAAGGGTTCCCGCCTGCCCGAGGCAGCGAGCAGGTCTGCAAGAGCCTGAAGGTACGGGACAGGAAGCACCGCACCGGCCGCGTTCTCCTCCAGGATGCTTCTGAAGATGAAAGCGGCCATGTCGGTAGGGATGCCTTGTCTAGCGTCGCAGAGAACTCTGGTGGATCCAGCCATGATTGTGTTGCCCACGAAGGACGACACCCAGCCCATCTGACCGTTGTTGTATTCGACACCACTCCGGCCACTCTTGCTGAAGTCTTTCCACACAGACGTGTAGGTCTTGTGCGGAAAGACGACGAGCTTCTGTGCCCCTGTACTGCCTGAAGTGGCGAACACGGTGCATACATCCTGCATGTCCACGTCAGCCTCGTAGTGCTTTGCGTCTGGCATTTCTCGAAGAGATTTTAAGAAATCCTTTCCTCCCACTCGTTCGCGTCCTGCAGGTTTCTCTAAATGGCTAACGGCGTTGGTATCGCTCGCTTGGTTTCGTATGTCACCATCAGGACTTTCAGTTTCCTGGCCAAAGCCCCGCCGGACGAGGAAAACAAATTTCAGATCTGGCAGTGAAGTGGACACCACAGCCTCGTCGTCACCAAGCCAGGAGAAATGGGAACGTAGCGCGGACCACATGCCTCCCATGGCGTCAGGATCCAGAACGAGGGCGGCAGCTCGTGACAGACGTACTCTCCCCACAAGATCAGACGCGTCCTTCTGCTGACACACCCCGTACACGGACGCGGCTCCAGCCAGTAGAACCGCTGACTCCACAACTGCGGATTCAGGGGAGTTGGGCAGAGCGTTGACGAGGATGTCGCCCTTCTCCAGTCCCTTGTCGTGCAGCACGCTGGCCCATCGGCCCGCCAGCCGGTAGAGGTCGCTGTAGGTCAGCACGTGACGCTCGTCCGAGCTTGGTGATCGGAAGATGAAGGCGGCTTTATCCGGGATATCCAGGGCTTGGTAACGGAGAATGTTGGGGAGGGTGTGCTTCTCTGGCATCTGAGTCCAGTCTCCAGGCATTTTGGCTTTGTTTGTTTTTTCTTGTGTCGTACAACCTGACAGCTTGGGTACGGTTTGGAGTGTCTGAACCTGTAAGACAGAAATATTTCAAAGTTTGTCGTCATTGATGCTGTTATGTCTTAAAATTCGTGTAGTCAAGAATTATTTTCGATTTTTTGGCCAGTACATCTGTCTGTCTGTCTGTCTCACAGACAGGCAGACAGAAACACAGACACACAGACAGACACACAGACAGACAGACGTTGAAAGTTGTTCAGACACTACATTTAACTACTTTAAGTTGTGTTTGGAATCATTCAAAGAAGCTAGATCTTACTACAACATGACAGGGCGGGGGGGGGGGGGTAGAGGGGCGGAGTGAAAGAGGGGGATAGCAGCAACTACCGGAACGGCCATGCAGCAAATAGTTCTAGAGATTTAGGAACACTAATTTTGTTAGATACGAGAACCCTATAACATGTGACTCGTAAGACTGGAAACAACACTGGGAAATATACATTCTGGCTTACCAGTGAAAAGTTCCTTCTCTGTCGTTGCCACAGGCGTCAAGAAATGAGAGCAGAGATATCAGCGGATATGCGTCAAGGTGTGAACGTGAGGTCGAGTGTAACCTGAGAATTAGTGTCGGTCTAGTTAATAACGCGCAGTTGGTGTAGCTCGCCCGTTGGGGGGTCAAATGTATACCAGTCAAGTCCGTCGATGTTTCGCATGAAGTAAAGTCGTAGAACGAAGTCAGCGGCCACGTGACTTCACCTCGCCAGACCCCGGAGAACATTTGCACCCCCTCCCGCGTTGCGGGGATACAGTCGCCCCAGTTAGTGGACGACTGGAGTTTATTTGCCCCTCGTGCGCATGATGGTGTTCATTTGCACCCCCTAACGGGCGAACTACTAACTGAGCGTTAGTATCAGACAGCCTATGGGAGTTCATTTAGAGTTCATTTTCAGTGGGGTTCCAGCTTGTCCCACCGTCTGTATCAGATAAATCGATCAAATTTGATATGGTTTGGTTGAAAGTTCTGTTTCAATTTTAGAATTAGAGTCAGTCTAGATAGTCACAGACAGCCTATGTGAGTTCATTTAGAATTCATTCCTGGTTTCAGCTTGCCCCATCATGTGTACTGATTCCTTTGACTGAGATAGTTTGGTTGAAAGTTTCATTTCAAGTTAGATTTTGTATATTAATTTTTTTCTTTTATTATCAGGACGTTTCTTTAGTCACCAGTATCATGTCAACTTTATTTGTTCTCTCTCTCTACCGGCTGGGGCCAAATGTTTGTGCTGGCTTTTTCATCGTTGCCCCGTCTTTGATATCACCTGTATAATTATGGTGGAAAAGGACGTTAAACCCCCAAACACCCACCCACCCACCCATTTTCTCTCTCTCTCTCTCTGTACTACACCCCAGGTCTTGTATTCATGCAGCGCATCTACCCACGATGAACGCGTTTAGGTCTCCACTGGCGTTTAACAATACACATTGTGATTTCCCATTCTCAAACTGACACCCTTTTACAGGTAAACACGTTTATCAAGGCATAGCTAAACGCGCTTCACGAATATGAGGCCCGGCGTTCTCGCGTCCAGTCCACCTGATTTATAAATATGTTCACATACACAAAGACCAGCGTGGCCGGACAAGTGTCAGTTTAACAACTTGAATACACGTAGTCATTTCCCATTCTTAAACGCCCGTTTAAATGTAAACGCGTGTATCGGCATAACTAAATTCGCTTCATGAATACCAGACCGTTTTCGCGTCCACCTGATTTATAATTTTTATGTTCAGACCGTCATATGCAAAGAACAGCGTGGCCGGACAACACTAGCTGTGGTGCTACGTATACCAACCAATCGCGTGTCCTTACTACTTAACAACCGTGTCGGCTCTGACCTCTGTGCGCCTATTTTTCTCACTTCTGTGCACTCAGGCTGTTGATAATAGTGAGGTGATGACAGACAGGATCCAGTGCTAACGGGCTGGCGGCAGGCGGCTTTCTGGTCCTGAGAAGCTTATATTTCGACAATTCTATGCGCGCACAAATTTGTTCCGCGTAGTGAATGATAATAAATACACTTAGTGCTCGTAAAACGCAGGTTCTCACAGGAGTGGACTCACTGCGGTAACACACACACACACACACACACACACACACACACACACACACACACACACACACACACACACACACACACACGTCTCACAACTCCCGCCAAACAGAACGCAGCAGCATAGTGTGCACGTCAAGTGTCTATGACGCCGATTTCGTTACGTCACAGTGTGCGCGAAAGTATGTATTGTCTGGAGAAACGTCACAGCCTTGTTTTGTACTACTGAAATTGCTGCTGCGCGTAGCAAAATCTGCCCCATCGTATAAAGTTGCTTCTCTATAGAAAAACAACTTAAAAAGGAAGCGAAGAAAGGAAGAAAAAATCCTTCCCTAACGTTTTAGGCACCATGATGGAATGAACCCGCTTCCTGGTTAAAACCCTAGAGCTAGTTTAGTTCGAGGTTAGACCCTAACCCTGGGCTAAAACCCCTAACCTCGACTTTTACATGCGGGCCCAGGCCACACCTGTTTCGACATAGGTATAAATATGGCCCTTTAAACGCTACCAAAAAAACTGTCTGTGAGTGCAGACTCGTCGGAAAGTGGGTCTTAGAGTACAGCGCGGGAACGCTAACAAAAACAACTGAGACTCAAAAGCTGCAGTACAACTTGATCGTGTTTTTGCCTCCAGCGTACAGCGCGCTAACTATTTTGACGCCATGACCGACTTGTGCACCAGTGGCGGGGCTGAATCAAGATGGCGGAGGGTGGGTAGGTGTTTGGGGTTTAACGTCCTTTTCCACCACATACGCGTGATATCAAAGACAGGGTGGGGGGGGAGGGGGGCGGGAGGGGAGCCGGGGTGGCCGAATGGTAGAGTGTTGGACTTCTAATGCTCGGGTCGTGAGTTCGATCCTGGCTGGAGCCAAATATTTGTGCTTGCTTTTTCATCGTTGCCCCGTCTTTGGTATCACCCGTATGTGGTGGAAAAGAACGTTAAACCCCAAAGCACCCCCCCCCCCCAAAGACGGGGCAACGATTAAAAAACAACAACAACAAAACAACAACAACAACAAAAACAGCACAAATATTTGGCCCCAGTCGGGATACGAACTCACGCCCCGAGCATTACAAGTGCAACGCTCTACCATTCGGCCACCCCGGGTTTCGTGTGTGTGTGTGTGTGTGTGTGTGTGTGTGTGTGTGTGTGTGTGTGTGTGTGTGTGTGTGTGTGTGTGTGTGTGTGTGTGTGTGTGTGTGTGTGTGTGTGTGTGCGTGTGTGTGTGTGTGTGTGTTTACTCTACCATTCGGCCACCCCGGGTTCCGTGTGTGTGTGTGTGTGTGTGTGTGTGTGTGTGTGTGTGTGTGTTTACTCTACCATTCGGCCACCCCGGGTTCCGTGTGTGTGTGTGTGTGTGTGTGTGTGTGTGTGTGTGTGTGTGTGTGTGTGTGTGTGTGTGTGTGTGTGTGTGTGTGTGTGTGTGTTGTTGTTGTTGTTGTTGTTGTTAATAATAATGATGATAAATAATTAATCACATTCATACAGCGCCAGGGGCGCCGGAACCGGGGGCCAGGGGGGGTGGGGGGCAGCTGCCCGCCCTGTACCCATGCAGGGGGGGGGGGGGGGCAAGAGTATCTTTTTGCTCCCCCTGGAAAATCAGGTGACTATGGCGGGGGGGGGGGGGGCAAAGCCATGGTCTTGCCCCCCCCCCCCTTCCCCTACCTCTCCCCTAGCCCTCTTCTTGCTCTCCCTCATCCCACCCAACCACCAAACAGAGAACTCAGTTTAGCCGTTGCATGAAATATCAAAACGACCCCCCCCCCCCCCCCCCCCCGCTTTTCACTTTCTTCGGGCCACGTCCTTCCTTTCACTGGCTGGAGTCTGCCTTTCTGGCCATTCAGATTTTGAGGGTCAGTTTTCCGGCTTTTCGTCTCTCAGAAAGTGGTAGCCCTGTACTTAAGTTTTGAGCCGACCTTTTCCGTTCTCCCCTCCCCCCTCTGAGATTCTGCTCCCCCCCCCCCCCCAAAAAAAAAAAAAAAAAAAATCTTCCGGCGCCCCTGAGCGCAATTCTTGAAAAATACATCAACTACCCTGCGCACTCACACATCACTCACACGCACTCAGAACACATCCTAAAACAGCAGGCACCACTGATGCATGAATCAGTAAAAGGCAAGTTGAAACAGATGACCTTTAAGCTCTGACTTAAAATATGACAGAGTAGCCCCACCGACTTGAACTGGGCTCACCATGTGGGACCCACGTGGTGTAAACTGGAAGGCGCCCTTTGGATTTGCACCCGGGTCCCGCATGGAGCCCTCATGGTATCCCGCTTGGCAACTGGCGGTAAACTCAGGGGTACGTGCTGGGTTATAGGTTGCTGTCTCACGCTACCAGGCAGCGAGTTCCAGACTGTTGGGGTGGTAAACCGGAAACAGCGTTCGCCAAAAGTTTTCAAATTTCTCTTAGAAATGTTGAGAAGCTTCTCACTGGATGAGCGGAGGGTACGCAACGGATTGTAGGTGCAGAGTGTGTTTTCTGTTGTTGTTGTTGTTGCTGCTGCTGTTTCTTTGTTTGTTTTGTTTTCTTGGCTGCTGCTGTTTTGATTTTTTTTTTTTTTTTTTTTTTACAACGCTTGCTGTAGGATAAAGCCTCGTATTTGAAACATGAGCAGGCACATGTTTTTGCGTTGTAGTAAAGTGTTGGTGAAAATCGTTTTCTAATTGAGAAACCGCCGCTCTCTTTCACACCGACCAACCAAAAATCCGAGGAGTTTTACCGGTGCTATTCATAATATTATTTGGAAATGGAAACACTCAGTGCTGCTGCTTACTGGATTATGGGTTGTGTGTGTGAACAATGGAATCGTTTAGCAAGCCAAAAAAGACTTGCAGCACTACTACAATTTAAAGACAAGTGCATATATATATGTTCACAGACACAGACACAGACAGACACAGACAGACACAGACACACACACACACATATATATATATATATATAGAGAGAGAGAGAGAGAGAAAGAGAGAGAGAGAGAGAGAGAGAGAGACACACACACACACACACACACACACACACACACACACACACACACACACACACACACACACACACACACACACTGTTAGTTCTCTCTCTCCCCCCCCCCCCCCTCCCCCTCCTCAAACACTCGGCTTACCTGAGCAGAGAGCAATCAATGTCAACTTTCGAATCGTTTGAGCACCGGAGAAAAAAAAACCTCCGCCATCTTGACTAATCCCCGCGTCCTGGTTTATATGTCGGACACATTGCGCCGTCAGTGTGAATTGGGGGGCATCATTCTGCGTGCTCTGTACGCGTGACTGTCGTAAATATCATATCGTGTTTCTAGTTCTGTCGTCTGTAACAGCCAGAACACCTCACTGAAGCTGTGCCACAGGACCGCTCCATGAGTGTGTAAGGCATTTTCTTGCGCAGGCGTTTGAAAAAAACTCTATATCAAACGTAAGTATATCCTCCTTGTTTACTTCAAGCTCCGTGTGAAATTTCTAAGGGTGCAAACCGACTGACAGTTAAAACTCTTTATGGTTCAATCGTGCAGAATTCATGCAGACATTTTTTTTATTGGTTTGCTGTATAAATTTGGATGAAGCCGCTGTCAGAAGAGGGACCGACACGTAATTAATGCGCTTTATTCAGTGCAAGATCGCGCTCGTGTTTCGCAGCTGCGCCAAGGTAAAGTTCAGGGTTAGCGTTGGAGTTTTATGTGAGACGGGTAATTGGAACAGCAGCGTTAAACGGGCTTATTCCGTCTTTGCTGAGCCAGCTTCTGTTTTGGAACAGTTTCGCTCGTGCGTGCGCCTGTAAGCTCGACATACTCTATCTTGAGGATCAATACAGCTCTTAATGCGATCATGCTGGGGAACTGCGGAGGAGAGAAAAGACTGATAGCTAGGCTGGGGTGCAGAGGCAGCGCTCCGCTACGGGAACACAGGGACAATGCCCCACGTAACAGAACAAATTTTAGCATTTTAAAGGCATTTAGTAGCCTCTCCTGGCACCCAAACGCAAAATACTGCCTTGATAATGACATGCAATTCTTCAAAATGAAGTCCCATATGGCATTAAATGTATCATGACAGTGTGTGCAACTCTTTTCCTCCTTCCTTTTGTTTGGCTGAACTCAGATTTTTTGGCTGAAAGGATAAGAAATTTGGCTGAAAATTGTAAAATGACTGAAAATTCCCCAGTTTGTGCGATACAAAGTTGTCTGCACTTTGCGCGAGCGGTCGAACGCTCAAATTCTACGACTGATTGTTGTTCCACTACTGAATAATAATAATGAGTATTGTATAGGCGCTTTACCCAATTTCATGAATCAGCTCAAAGCGCCGCGAACTGAACCCAACACGCACGCTCACGTGAATCACACGCATTCTCTCACACACTGGACATACACATAGTACAATCACGTGGTGCGAAGGGTCAGCTCAGCTATTTAAATATCGGAATTTAGAATTGCATTTATTTGAAGCGCTCAGTGTGGTCGCTGCGTCATCGAGTACTAGTACGCTTCTGTTTGATCAGTGCGAGCATTGCAGACGCTGTCACTGTCCAGGTGTCTAAAAAAAAACAACTCAGAACAATCTGTGAGCATAATAATAGTAATAACCACGTTAACCTTCCGGCTACGTCGCTAAAAAAAAACTTCTTAGTCCTACATCGTGTGAAACAACTTACCCATGGTTTTTACATAGGTAATTTTCGACTTATTCCTAGTCCTACGTCGTGGGAAACAAATTACCCATGGTTTTTACATAGGTAATTTTCGACTTATTCCTAGTCCTACGTCGTGGGAAACAACTTACCCATGGTTTTTACATAGGTAATTTTCGACTTATTCCTAGTCCTACGTCGTGGGAAACAAATTACCCATGGTTTTTATATAGGCAGATTGTAGCTTATTCCTAGTTCTACATCGTGGGAAACAAATTACCCATGGTTTTTAGAAAGGTAAATTTCAACTTATTCCTAGTTCCTACGTGGGAAACAAATTACCCATGGTTTTTATATACTCAATTCACAACTTATTCTTATTTATTGTTTAATTACTCTGCTAATTACAAGTTAAACAACACAATTTCTGGCATGAACATAGTCAAACCATTTATTGACAAAGTCATGAAATTTCAAAGGTGTGCCATAAATATTGACCGAGGTACGTTCATTTTTAGCAATGTGTGTGCAACTTTTTACCCACGAAATAGCCGGAAGGTTAAACACGCTACTCCAAAAATTAATGACTCTTGTTTGGGAACATGATTAGTTCGAGTGGTTTACGGCGATGGTTCGATTGTTTGCGATGGTTTCGCTTGAGTTTACGCATGACGCATGATTGTACTCTCGAAATAGTGTAGCTCATCTAGCTAGTCTAGCTGATCAGTAGAGCTCTGAAACTTTGAAATGAAACGACCCGAAGCTTCACTGGTTGGTAAAAGAGTGACAGTAACGTTACACGAGACGCCTTGCTTTCCCTTAGCCTCGGGCAGCCTTCTGTAGGCTAATTGCCAGCATGTTAGACACCACGAAAACAAACCCAACAGTGGTGCGATGTTAGGCACCACCAAAACAGCTCGGACGATGATTTACACCACTCGCCAGTGCAAACTTTCAGTGAGTTGACTATAAGTGCTTGACGTCCGAAAATAGTAATGACACAGAGCGCAAAAGTGTGAGTTATGACTTTCCATAACGCACTCAGTGGTTTACGAGTTCACAAAAACACACTCCAGTTACGTCAACAATCAACAAGGAGGAACGGCCCCGTCCTACAAAGTTGTTTCTCCAAAATTCATATTATTTTGTCTGTTTTGTTGTTATTGTTGCCGGTTCTCCCCTCTCCAAGTTCTACCAACGACACTAGATCCTCTACGACCTCGACCGATTAGCCACGTGACTGGGGGTGGGGCCGGGTGGGGGAAGAAGGGGAAGAGAGAGAGAGAGGCAGAGATAGAGGGTGGGTGGATGGGTGTTTAGGAGTTTAACGTCCTTTTCCACCACAAAAGGGTGATATCAAGGACGGGGCAACGAGAAAAAGGCCAGCACAAATATTTGACCCCAGCGGCCGGGATTCGAACTCTCGGCCCAAGCATTGAAAGTCCAGCGCTCTACCATTCGGCCACCCTGGCTCCCCAGAGAGAGAGAGAGAGAGAGAGAGAGAGAGAGAGAGAGAGACGTCAGTTCCGTGAACTAAACATTTGCCGTCAGCCTCAGGCAGGTCGTCATACAGAGAGAGAGAGATGACGTCAATTCCGTGAACTAAACTTTTGACGTCAGCCTCTAGCACTGAGATCGTCTGAGGATGCTGTTCATGTCTTGTGATTTCCCTGTTGGCTTTGTGACTTCTCCGACTGAATTATTTTTCACATGAAATCTGGAAGATCTAGAGGGCTGATGAAATGTCGGAAGCAGTGACGATACTTGCAGATTTTGTCTGTGAACCAAACATTTGACGTCAGCCTCAAGCTGCTCGTCGGGTCATGTGATACTTCTTCATATCTTGTGATTTCCTTGTTGTTTCTGTGACTTCCGTGACTGAATTAATTTTGATATAAAATCTGGAAGATCTAGAGAGCTGATGAAACGTGGACTTAAGTGCCTCGGGTTGTACTTACGAAATTGCAAAATTGGAACTTTTTTGACCAGCGCTTCTCGCAGAAACGTGAAAAAATGTGTTTATCTAAAAGCTCTGTTATTCTTAATACTAAAGCTATAATAGTGCAGTAGTTCATGTCATAATATGTGCAGTTGGCATAAGTGACAAAAATACCGGAATGATGAGTAATTTGAAGGAGTCTTTTCATAGATATTTGGCCTTATATGCAAACAACCCCTACCTCGGAAATATTTTTCTTACACAAAACCTGTCAGAGCTACAGAGCTGTGCTACGAAAACATGCAGTATAATTGGATGATCTTCCCAATTTCAGAAGATGAAGCCATCTGGACATTTTTTTCGAAAAAATTCGTAACATGACCGATTTTTTAAAATCGGCGATAACTCTTCTGAAAATGCGGCAGGCTAAAAATCGTGAAAGGTAGCTCTGGAGAAGGTGAATTCCCATTTTATCTCAAAGTAAAAAGGCCTCCAACGAGGTGGTTTAGGAGATAGTCATCATTACATCCGTCCACACACACACACACACACACACACACACGTCACTCCCGCCAAAAAGAACGCAGCAGCATAATGTGCACGTAAGGTGTCTATGACGCAGATTTCGTTACGTCACTGTGTGCGTGAAAGTAAGTATTGTGTGGAGAAACGTCACAGTCTTGTTTTGTATCACTGAAACTTGCTGCTGCGCGTAGCAAAATCTGCCCCGTCTCATAAAGTTGTTTCTCTATGGAGAAACAACTTAAAAAGTGCGTCATTTCAAACATTTGGAACTCATACGTCACGGCCGGTGCACAGTTATTTTGCTCACTTTTGGGGGTGAAATTTTATTTTCCTTGGGTCACGTAAAAACTGATCGCACAAAAAATTCTCTGCGAAGTATTTGCGAGTGCACTTTTGAATGTCAGTATATGAGCACATGCTTTGAATGATATTCTTCTTAACATCAAGCAATTCCAACTGCCCTACGCATCATTTCCTAACAGTCACAGTTGTGGCTATTTGAAATCCAGGTTGCTGTGATGACGCCACAGCGGCGGAAACCCCCAACATCACAACTGTGTCACAACTGTGGACAGCACTGTGGCGCTCCGCAGTGCCCAGTTAAGAGCCGACTTTAGGCTCCAGCCAAACAGCGATGCGCAGCGGTGGTACGATGTTAAGCACCACCAAATCAGCTCTGTCCTACAGTGGTACGATGTTAGACACCACCACAACAGCTCTGTCCAGCAGATAAATCTGTGTCGGAAACATTTATACCCGGTTTGATTTTTTTTCCAGCAGAACGCACAGTTCAAAGACAATGGCTGCCCGAAACTCTACTGCAGGGACAGACCCACAAGAAATGGACAGTTTCGAAAGCATGCCTGCTTTTCTGCGTTACTGGGCCCAGAAAACTCCCAACACAGCCGCCTTCATCTTCCGGGCCCCTAACTCTGACAAGCGTCACGTGCTGACCTACAGCGACCTCTACCGGCTGGCGGGCCGCTGGGCCAGCGTGCTGCACGACAAGGGACTTGGGCGAGGCGACTTTGTCGTCAACGCGCTGCCCAACTCCCCCGAGCGAGCCGTGGTGGAGTGTTCCATTCTGCTGTCCGGAGCCACGTCTGTCAACGGGATGTGTCAGCTGAGAGATGCCTCGGATCTGTTGTCCACGCTGCGCCAGTCACGTGCTGCAGCTCTGGTGCTGGATCCTGACGTCATGGGGGCCACGTGGTCCTCACTCAGCGCTTACCTTACCGGGCCTGAGGACGGCAGTGGAGCTGTGACGTCGGATGAGCTTCCGAGTTTGAAATTCGTGTTCCTTGTTCGACGGAGTGGACCAAAATACTGTCGCTGTAGGGACTCTGCTCCTGGTAAAGTGAACACGCACAAAGAATGTGCTCCCAGTTGCTCCAACTCTAAGCCTTTGGATGAGGCAGATTTCCTAACCTCGCTGCAGACCAGCTCACATCTGGGCCACTTTCATGCCGAAAACATCACCGGGCAAGACTTGTGCTCAGTATTCACGACATCAGGCACTACGGGGTTCTCCAAACTGGTGCCTTTCTGTCACAAGGCCCTGACCGCTTTCAGTAAGAGCACGAACTCCAAGGCCACTACAGAGTTTTGCTGCTCGCCCCTCGGGTGGATGGGCGGTTATCCGGCGCATATCTTTTCCATTGGCTCCACGCGAGTGTTGCTTGACGCGAGAGAAGGGCAGCCAGAGGACATGGACGCTTTCATCTACGACAGCATCGTCCAGGAGAAAGCAAAAGATGGGGTGATTCCATTCACACACCTCCAAGGCGTTGCTGAGCGCGTTGTTCATTCGCATTCAGGCGAACCGATACTGGAAAACGTTATTCTCGCCACGCAGCCTGTAACCAAAGA
Source organism: Batillaria attramentaria (assembly GCA_018292915.2). Lineage (NCBI taxonomy): Eukaryota > Metazoa > Mollusca > Gastropoda > Batillariidae > Batillaria > Batillaria attramentaria. The sequence goes on from JACVVK020000170.1 coordinate 571,740, forward strand.
CATTCTCGAGACAGCAGTCAAGATTGCAAGGAATGCGATCGTTTGCTATGGGTCAACGGAAACCAACATCGTATCTCTCGCTGCATTTGATAACCAGCAAACGTACGAGGACTTTCTCTCAGGACCTGTTCTTCCGCATGCTAGCGTAAAAATCCGGAACGAATCTGGAGCAGATCTGGATGCTTGTGAACGAGGAGAGATCGTGGTCAAATCGCCTCTTGTGCTCGCGGGCTACGTGAACGACCCTGACGTCACTTCCGCTGCCTTCACGGACGACGGTTACTTCCGCACGGGTGACGTGGGCTGGCTGGATTCTCAGGGCCGGCTGTTCGTTGAGGGGCGCGGTAGCGACGCCATCATGCGCGGCAGCTACATCTTCTACCCGGGGTGGATGGAGGCGAGGATCCGTGCAGGCCCCGGGGTCAGTGACGTCATGGTGGTGGGTGTTCCAGACCCCGTGCTGAACCAAGAGCTGTGCGCATGTGTGGTTTTGAACTCCCCGGATGCTAGCGTGGATGACGTGCGCGCGTTTGTTGAGGATGACGTCACTGGAGACGACAGTCTTTCTCCCAGACCCAGACACTACGTCACTTTCGACAGATTCCCGGTCACTGCTACCGGTAAACCCATGCGAAAAGAAGCCGCGAGAATCGCGACCGAGAGAATTTGTTCCCTGAGGTAGAGGACTGCTAGACAAAGTTACTTATCTCCCTTGAACTCGTGAGAAAATGAGAGACGAGATTCGTACAGCGTGTTTTTCATTCAAGGGCAAGTGACTCAGTCTAGAATTCTGCCACTCTCTGGGGCACAGAGTCTTTCAGTGGAAAGTACCTCTGTGCACGGTGGGGAAATGGCGCTCACTGCGCTACCGTGACGGGCCTAAATTGTCTCGGTGCTCTCAAACACAAGGTCGCGCACTATATCATCCTTGACCAGCTTTGAACCCAGAGGGATCCTCAGTGGCGCAAGTGATGGCAGGCTGTCTTCAGAGTGAAAGTAGGTGTGTTTCTGAATCAGAGACATACATAACATGTCCCTGTCTGAATGGACAGATCTATTATTACATTCAGTCCTAGAGCACGGGTGTGTATGCTTTTGTAATCGTCTCTTATTCCACCACAAGGCAGGTACGTGATCGTCTGCACTTGCCTGTAGAGTGCAACACCCTTGCCTGTCAGAGTGCAACCCCCTTGCCGTTTACTCACATCCTGTTGGATCAGTGTACCACGTAAACAGTGCCATCAAAGCGCAACAATAATTGTCCGCTGGCAAAGATTTTGCCCAAACGAAAAGTGGTCGGATATTCAAGACTTCCTTTCAAATCGAATCATATGACACACAAGTCTCTGCTTTTCTAAAAAAAAAATTCGCCATTTTTGAAAATGGCGCTGGGTGTAAGCAGTCACATTTTCACGCCCCGCCGAAAAGGGACTGCACTCTGGAGTCTAGAATTCTGCCTGAGTTTCTGACCCTGACCTCACGGATTTGGGCCAGACTGTAGCGGAGACTGAAAGTCATCTACTCACTGGAAAATATTCCACGGACTTCAGACTAAATGAACCTATCCGGCAGCTCTTAGTGAAACCGTTGCTGTGGCCACCAGGGGCGCAGCTTTCTTTTCTCATAAGCGACAGTTTTGTTTAGTTGCACGAGAATCGTGTCGGTCACGTAATGTGCTAAACTGTATGAGTGACCGCTTTCTTTAGTCTTAATTATGTGGAGCTGGGGTGGTCCGGCAGCGAAGTTTGACCTATTTTCTGATTGGCTAATAAGTATACTCGATCTGGAAACGTCTAGAAATGGAAATTTACTAGGTTTTTACATTTCTGTGGAATTATGAGGAACTGGGCGATCGCAGCAAAGTTTGACCTATTTTCTGATTGGCTAATAATAACGCTCGACTTGAAACGTCTATAAATGGAAAGTTATTTGGACCTCGGATTTTTTTTTTTTTAATTTACACTGATGAAAGCTTTACCCATACATGTATACATGTGAAGGACTATAGAAAATCGGAAAGTATAGTAGCTATACCACATGGTTGTACTGTTCGTAAACCTAAGTATTAACAGTAGTTTGCTCAGGTGAAGGGTCAACGGACCAAATGAAAATGTGATTAAAAAAACAACAAAAAACACTTTAATATTTATTTCACGTTATGTCGGTTTTCGCTCACGTTTCACGGATTAACTTTTGTTTTGCATTTTTATTCTTGAATGATATTTACATAACTTATTTTAAGAAACAGTGTTATCATTATCTACAAAGTGTTGTACATTTTTAGGGAACAAAACTTTGAGCAACTACTAGAAAAAAAATGAAAGCCTCTACGTTTGTTTGTTTTTCTGTTCCTGTATAGTGACCATCCCCCCTCTCCAGTCTCTCTCTCTCTCTCTCTCTCTGCGCAGTAAATGTGACACTCAAGAATAAACATCTATCTTTATTGTAAAATAATTAAGGATTAAATCTGACCTCTGCCACATCAGCAGCAGAAGCAACAACAGCTATCATAGGGTGGGTGGGTGTTTGGGGGTTACAGCTATCATAGCAGCCATGCAACCAACCAATCGAGCCCCTACCACCCCAGGGGCGCCGGAACCGGGGGGGGGGCAGGGGGGGGGGGGGGCAGCTGCCCCCCCTGTACCCAAGCAGGGGGAGCAAGAGTGTCTTTTTGCCCCCCCCCCCCCCCTGGAAAATCAGGTGGCTATGGCAAGAGGGGGGGGGGGCAAAGCCATGGTCCCCTCTCCCCTACCCCTCTTCCTGCTCTCTCCCTCATCCCACCCAACAGAGAACTGTTTTTGCAGACCGAAGGCTGTCCGCTCCTCTGATTGCCCCCCCCCCCCCCCCCCCCCCGCTTTTCACTTTTTTCGGGCAATGTCGTTCTTTTCAGTGGCTCCCTGGTTCGTAAAGGTTTTTTTGTCTGCGCAGCATCTGATCCCCCCCCCCCCCCCCCCGCTGTTCACTTTCTTCGGGCAACGTTCCCCCCTCCGAGATTCTGCCCCCCCCCCCCCTCCCCCCAACATCTTCCGGCGCCCCTGCACCCACCCCACTCCAAGAAAATTAACACCCCCCCCCCCCCACGCACACACCAAAAATCAAGAACAAACAACAAACCAAGAGAGAGAGAGAGAGAGAGAGAGAGAGATACGAAAAGAAGGGGAAAAAAGAAGAGGAAGAAGCAATGTTCATTTTGTTATCAGAATCAGAGACTTCGTTATCAATTGATCGACTCGAAACTGCTAGACTATCTAAAATAGAATGATAACGTTTACCCGTGAAACGTTTCCTAGCTGTTATATCCACACGCATCCCCAATTTGTGAATGTGGGATTTACTCTCAATTTGCAATTAGAGGCGGTCTGTTTACTGAGATTTTGCAACTTCTTATCGCATAAGGTGCCGCGAGCTTTGTCTAATTCTCCTTACGTAACTAAAGTCGGTCGCACAGACGCGTGGCCAACCAGCTTGTTACCGGCATCTCTACATCTTGATTACAGGCTACGTGATAGTATTAGCTTCCGGGGCATGTAGTAACGACTCGGCTAAATATAGTATAAAATCTTTGCCCCTTTTAAAATTTGTGTGCATAGTAAAATATAGCAATCTGGTGCTTTTTGTTGGCTTTGTAAACAAGTTTCATGCCAGGTAATAGTAAAATTAGGGGAAAATGAGGCTGGCTTGTGGACTATTTGTATTCATGCGCGGCTGGCACAGGAGCCAGCAGACGACCGTGGAATGAGGGGGTATGTGGTCGCTGCCAACATTGCCAAAAAACGGAATATTGGAATTTGTTTAAATTTCCTCTACGCATGAGTCTATGGCTGCCTGATTTTTGTGAATTTTTTGGTGAATTTTAAAGCATTTCTAGGGTGTCATCTGCAGCGTTATGTGTAAGAGGAATATATAGCGTTTTCCTCCAGATTTGCATCTGTATCGCGTAGCCGATTGTAGTAAGCGCTGTGGGTCAAGGACTGTATCTATAGTCACACACTCATTATCTCCAAAGAGAGAAAACTGTGCCACGGTGGCGATTCTACGTCACAACACGGCGGCGAATATCGTGCCGGTGGGAGCAAAAATACCAAATGGACAAATTAATTTACTCCACGAAAGGGACAGCGTTGTGACTTTGAATGAATGAGCGTTCCTTTCCAAGAAACTCATAAGTGTTATGAACCAAACGGCGTGTGCATATCGCCTACAGTCGCTACAAACTCGACCAGAAAAAGGCCGTTGCTCAGTACAGAATTTGAAAATAACGATGCAAATCCACGTTAAACGTCTCACCTAGCCAACAGCGAACCTAAACTTCTATTGCAGAAGAGAATCTGCGTCCGTTATCACAAATCAAGCCGCGCTGGCATGCGTGTGAAGGCTCGTGTTGCCGTCTCTGACTTCATTTCTTTCCCTGCCCTTGGCACACTATGCGGTGCTGACTCAGTGTTGTGTGGACAGTTAGTGTGGTAGGTGGCGATTTTGTGAGCCACAGTTTTCCCGCTAGGGCCATCGACTTTTTAAAAAAAAATTTTTTAGCTGAAGTGTGCGGCACCGTTCAATCGAGACGATTGTTGTCTCCGGGTACTCCGGCTTTCCTCCCTTTGCTTTGGGAATACTCTCACCCACCACCATCGACCCCCCCCCCCCCCACCCCCTTTCAGAAGAAAAAAATCCGATACCGAAACAAACTAGTTGACCTAATTGTTTGCACCACCTGATTGTAACGTGCTAATGTCTGGTGTGTGAGAGAAAGCGTGTGATTCACGGAGGGTACATGTTGGGTTTTGCGGTCTTTCGACCCAAGTACAGCGTTAGGCATGGCTTCCCCTCTAATCAGGATGTGGCGTCCCCGATCACTCATGGGTTGCCCGAACTAGTACAGCGTACTGTACAACTGTTACACAACTGTACAAAGGATAGGATAAAAACACACGAAGAGTACAATAACACTGAGAATAGTGCACAAATTCAGGCGTTAACTAACTTGCGAAATATACAAGTCTCATATCACTTTACTGTTTTTGATAAACTTGGCTAGGACAAGCATTGCTTTCTTTGACATTTCCATGGACATCAATCGGCAAAAGTTAAAAGCCGATATTGGTCTTCGGCATATATGGGAGATACAAACCTTTGCCTTTCTGCATAGTACTTACAGCATTCTAAGATAAAGTGGAGCTTATCTGAATCTAATGTGTTGTTTGGGTATCAGCCGGATAAGATTAGAAACAGAGATATGCAAATTAAAAATCACTTAATACTCATAGCCAAAATGGTAATAAGCAAGTTTAAATATGGTAATACTGTAGACGTTTGTGCCTTGTTTGAATATGAGGTTGAACTTAGAAAAATTTGATTCGTACTTGTCAAATTGCCAACACATACTGTTTTACACATAACATGAGCTGTCATTTAAATACATGCAAACTTACATCCACAAAAAAAACCATAAACGCACACATACATGAACAGACACCATAATTTTAAATACTGGAATAAGATTGTACATCCTTCAATGAACTGTCCATTACAAAAAAAAACCCAAAAACCCACAGTCAACACATTTCTGTACGATGCATATATCGGTTATTTAAAAAAAAAAAAAGAAAAAAAGTGGAGCTCCTTGTCAATACTGCGCAGGTCACTCCTAGTGCAAATTCTTTCTTCCCCAACTTATGATCTGGAACAGTTTCGTTCGTGAGTGCGTCTGTACGCTGGAAATACTTTATCTTGATGATTAATACAGCTCTTAATGCGATACAATGTTGCTTACACTTTGCGCGAGCGGTCGAACATTCGAATTCTACGACTGTTGTTACATTGCTGAATCGCTCATTGTGCATGGTCTCCGCGTCATTGAGTACGCTTCTGTTGGCTCAGTGCCAGCATTACAGACGCTGTCAACTGTTCAGTGTCTAAGTGGTGTGACGATAAATACTAAGAGACCAACTATGAACGATGTGTGAGTATAAAAATGGTAGAATGAGACCCTTTAAAATAAAAATAAAAATGCTTGGAAAAAATTAGCAGAGACCTGACGAAGTGCGATCCACTGGTCCTCCAGGTATGGGGGCTGGACACAGGGCCAACAATCCTGTTCTGGAAAAACACCCATGTTACGGAAACAGCAACAGAGGAAATCAACACTACTAGGTGTGACGGGATTCCAGAGTCATCGGAAGATACTCGCATGAATGACAGTGGTGAAAGCCGAAAGGAAGCCACTGACGCTGAAATGAAGCTTACTCCTAACTGTCTGAGTGGAGCAATAGAAATGTTACAGTTACATTTCTTCCACGTAGAAGCGTTACAGTAAAAATCCCACAGTTCGCTGACGATTCTACGCTCACCTTAAAGAATGAACAGGATATAAGTAACTCCCTGAAACTCACAGACACATTTTCAGCCTTCTCAGGGCTAAACTTGAATACATAAAAAACAAAGTTAATGAAGATAGGTACATAACAGAGAAGACTGCACGCAACAAGGAAACATTCCCATTGAAACAGTGGAGAAAATAAAAGTATTAGGAATGGCCTTTATGAACTCTATTAGAGCACAAAATATAGAAGAAATCTGGAAAGGAAAAATCGAAGACATAAAAGGAGGAATACAAAACTTGAGTAAGAGACTTCAGTGTAATTGGAAAAATAATTAGTGATAACAACAATAATAATAATAATGAGGATTTGTCTGGCGCCCAACCTCCTGCTGGAGCTCTGGGCGCCTCACAATAGTAGAGTGGCAATACATACACATGAGATACACATGAAATACATTACACGTTACATACACATGAAATAGTAAAAACGTTTCTTGTTAGTGGGCTCATATATGTCATGCAATCAATTGGACTTTCAGACAAAGCCCTACAGGAAGTCAACAGATTATTGTATAAGTTTATCTGGCAAAGACGCTATGTAAATAGGAAGGCCTTCGAGAAGGTGAAAAGAACCGTCATGGAAACAGACTACTCCGAAGGCGGCGTACGCATGCTTAATATTGAAAATATGCAAAAGAACTTTTCCTCCAGTGGATAAAGAGACTTCTCTCGGAGGAAAAGAAATGGACCTGCATTCCACTTTGGCATATTTCAAGTGTAATGTCAGAAGAAAATCCCTTCCGCATTAATAGTAGACCAAACGAAATAACACACCAACTGACAATTAAAAGCGACTTCTGGAAAAAGGTTATTAAAAAAAAAAATGTTGATTTATCTTGGCTTGATGCGACCTGCATGTAACTGAGGTTAAAAAAAGAAGGAAGCAGCTATCTGAGTATCTGCCTACTACGAAACGCGAAGTCTCTCCTGGGCAATGCGTTGCACTTCCTTACGGTCTGGTTTGTCCATGGACGTGTAAGGAAACGCGTCAAAGGCAAGGTAGTGTCGTGGTCTGGGTGACGTGGGGTCACCTTGACCCGAAGTGACCTCTCTTTCCACAAACGCCTGCACATCCTCCAAGCTCACATCCGGGGACTCCAATACCACGCATGCGCACAGCTCTTGGTTCAGCACGGGGTCCGGAACACCTACAACCATGACGTCACTGACCCCGAGGCATGCTCGGATCCTCGCCTCCATCCACCCCGGGTAGAAGATGTAGCCGCCGCGCATGATGGCGTCGCTACCGCGCCCCTCGACAAACAGCCGGCCCTGAGTGTCCAGCCAGCCCACGTCACCCGTGCGGAAGTAACCGTCGTCCGTGAAGGCAGCGGAAGTGAGGTCAGGGTCGTTGAGGTACCCGCGGAACAAGAACGCCGACTTAACCACAATCTGTCCACGTTTACCCGCTTCTACTTCTTGCCCTGCCTCATCGAGAACCTTCAGGTGAACTCCAGTAACTACCTTGCCACAGAGGTTGTCTTCGTAGTTAGTTGGGTCCTGCACCAACGTGCTGGCGATGAACAAAGCTTCAGTGGAGGCGTAGCCCACCAAAATCATCCGCGCCAACTTGGCGGCTGTCTGCACCATGCGTTTTGTCTTCGGCTGTGAGGTCACACTCACCACAGCCAAGAGAGGACCCTGGCGTCCAGAAGCGGTCGCTCGGTCAGCTAAGGCCTGTAGGTACGGTCCTGGTACAGCAGCGTTAGCCACGCCTTCTTCAGTCAAACTCCTGAATATGAAGTCCGCCATGTCCTCTGGAGCTCCAGCTCTTCCGTCACAAAGAACTCGCGTGGAACCGCTGAGCACGGTGTTGCAGGCATAGCCTCCGGACCATCCCATGGGCGAATTGTTGAAGGCGACGTTCGGGGCGCGACTGACAGCCTTGGAAAAGTCGAGCAGGGTCTTGTGAGTGAATGGCACAAGCTTACAGAACCCTGTCGTTCCGGACGTCGTGAAAACCGTGCAGAGGTCGTCCTTGTCAATCGTGTTACTGTGATAGATCACGATGCTAGACTTTCGCTGAAGAAGTCTTATGAAATCGTCACTGTCAACCGCTTCAGCGACATCTTTAACGCCCTCTCCTGAAGATGTCTCGTCAGAACCAACATTAGCTGTTGGTTTTTCTCCTGGTTCGGGAAAAGCACGGATCATCCCGTTGGTCAACGGTCGAACGCGGTGTAGCTGAAAGACGAACTTCAGGTCGGGCAGTGTGTCTGATTTTACTGCTGCGTCATCGGACTGCTCACTGAAGTGATTCCTCAGGGCAGACCACGTGGCCCCCATGACGTCAGGATCCAGCACCAGAGCTGCAGCACGTGACTGGCGCAGCGTGGACAACAGATCCGAGGCATCTCTCAGCTGACACATCCCGTTGACAGACGTGGCTCCGGACAGCAGAATGGAACACTCCACCACGGCTCGCTCGGGGGAGTTGGGCAGCGCGTTCACGACAAAGTCGCCTCGCCCAAGTCCCTTGTCGTGCAGCACGCTGGCCCAGCGGCCCGCCAGCCGGTAGAGGTCGCTGTAGGTCAGCACGTGACGCTTGTCAGAGTTAGGTGCTCGGAAGATGAAGGCGGGTGTATCTGGGGTCCGTTCTGCCCAGTACCGTATTACCTCCGGCAGTGTCTGGATATCTTTCAGTCCACTGCTCGCGTCTGAGTCTGGTTTCTCCCTGGATGCCATTTTGTATACTTCGAGTGTTGTGCTCACCTGCCATTCACCACAAATAGATTATGATCAGGAAAATCCATATTTGTCACCATGTCCAGTGGGTATGATGATGATGACAATGATGATGATGATACAAAAGAAAGACTGCATTTCGTTGGCGTTTTTATTTTTTTTTTTTTTTATAATCTGCTCTGTGTGTGTGTGTGTGTGTGTGTGTGTGTGTGTGTGTGTGTGTGTCCTCTCTCTCTCTCTACGGATGCCTATATGTCTCTCTCGTACTACAGACAATGTCCCACTCACACCGTGACATACTAATGCTGGTTTTAGAACCGACACTATAAAAAGCTATGCAAAACTTACCGTATTCGCGACGACAGAATCGGATGCATACGCCCACAGGCAATTACAAAATGCACCTCCCTCTATGCGCATTCGCACGAAACTGCAATCTCGGTAAAAACGCAACGCCCACCCACCCTCGGTAAAAACACGTAATAATATCACCGTGATATTTATCGCAGCTGAACCGGCTGGGTTCTCTCCGCAATGTCAGCAGCTCATTCGTAATGTACGTCAAGGTCTGAGCGCTACAGTGTATGGATGAGCCGCGCTTGCTAGCTTACGAAGGTGGCTGTCTGCACGCAATTAGCCGCGGCCAGCACCATCTACGGCAGAACTGAGCACGGTGCAACCCTGTTCCGGGTCCGTCCATAACTCTAGGTCCCTGCGACGACGGCCGAGTCAGGCTAACCGAGACCGAGCCGAGCTACCTGAGTGATACCTAAGAAGGAAAAAACAAAAATACAAGAAAAGTGGACAGTTGCGCACAAAGTTGAGGTCCCCGTGTTATTTCATAGTGTGCAGAGAAGCGGTGAAAACTGTCGCATTCACCAGCACAGTACATTCTCAGCCTGTTTAGAGATTATTGCCTGCATGAGTTGTCTCCAAATGCAACAAGCACACATTTTTCTTGGCAGAGCACAAAGCTGCCACGAAAAATGCATGCATGCTGCGGGTCTGTGTATGCACGGGGGACAACTCATGCAGGCAATACTGAATCTCTAAACAGGCTGAGAATGTACTGTGCTGGTGTATGCGACAGTTTTCACCGCTTCTGTGCACACTGTGAAATAACACGGAAACATCAAAGTTGTTCGCAACTGTCCACTTTCCTTGTCACCGAGTTTTTTTTTTATCTTCTTAGGTATCACCACAGACCAATTTTTTTTTTTTTTTTTTTTTAGGTCTGTGGGTATCACTTAGCTGGGCTCGGTCTCGGTTACCCCGACTTGGCCGTCGTCGCAGGGACTTATAGTTATGGACGGACCCGGAACAGGGTTGTCTTATCAGTCCCCCCCTCCCCCCACCCCTTCTCCCCGTAGTCAGTTTCATCTGTGGCTGGGGAGTGAAACGTTAGTGCGTTGTTTGAATCGGCACTGAGACGCTGTGTACGACAGGGTCGGCTTGCCACAGCGAGACTGAACTGTGTTACTGAAGTACTGCCCCCTTTTGTATCACGACCCACTCGTCTGAAATGGGTGACGAGCTTTTCAGTCCTCGTGTTTAGTCTCTTTGCTAGGGGCCTTCTTTACAGAGACGCGTGTGAAAGAGGACACCCCTAACTGACTCGGAACACTGACATTGAGACCGAGGTACGAAACGAAACCAGTTTGGGGAATATACTAGGTTGCGTCTGGCTACTAGATAGCCAGACGCGGCTCTCTCTGCCTCAGTCTCTGTCCGTCTGTCTGTCTGTCTGTCTCTAGGGGAGCTGGGGTGGCCGAATGGCAGAGCGTTGGACTTCTAATGCTCGGGTCGTGAGTTCGTATCCCGGCTGGGGCCAAATATCTGTGCTGACTTTTTCATCGTTGCCCCATCTTTGATATCACTCGTGTGTGGTGGAAAAGGACGTTAAACTCCCAAACACCCACCCACCCTGTTTTTGGTGTTTCATCTTTGAGTAGGTAGATAATGTAAAATTAATACTGAGCAACGGCAAGTTGGTGAACTGACGTACATTTGTCGAAACATTAACGGAAAACAAAGCTTCATCATCGCCATCTCTCTCTCTCTCTCTTGGTGAAGTTTATTGCATAGAACGTTGAGAGTTTATTTCTTACGTTAGTTCGTTTGATTTTGCATGTTTGGTTGAAACTTTTGTTTTGGGGTTTACTTCAATTTTGTTCCTTCCTTTATTAGTTTTACTTCACCAGCTAAAAAGTTGACAAAACAGAGTAATAAAAAAAGTTGACTATCCAGGGGAGACCATCGGGAGGTGTTGTTTTGCTCGTTAAAAAATGTTTTTTTCTAAGTATATTAAACAGGTTGATTTGACTTACGATAATATTATTGTCATTGAGATTTCTAGTTTGTTGTTCAACACAGATAAGAATGTTGTTTTTTTTTGGTATGCACTTACCTTCCGCCAGTCAACTCACCGTTTTATCGTGCTAGTGAATTTGACAACGGTATATCATTACTTGAACAATGTATGCTGGATATAGTACAGGTGATATATGGTGATGTTTTATTTATTTATGTTTTGCGGAGATTTCAATGCCAGAACAGCCGCAGAGAGTCTTTTGACTATCAGTATAACTTCTTTCAGTTCAAATGATGTTTTCACAGACAAAGGCGTTGTTGCTTACAGACAGTCCCCAGATTTTACTGTCCGGCAATGATTATGGTTCATGTTTGCTTCAGCTTTGCTCACAGTTTGATTTGTTCATACTGAATGGTGCATGTAATGGTGACATGGATGGTAACTATACATTTATCTCCCAGCAGGGTTGCAGCGTCATCGATTATTTTATCATTTCTAGCGCAGCATCCTGCCTTTGTTGTCATATGTCAGTTGGCGAGAAGATTAACTCCGCTCACATGCCTATCACGTGCCGTTTGCATTGTACTGCTGATACACCGGCCACCGGTAAATGTGAACGCAACCCTGTTTAGGGCCCGTCGATAACTCAGCTCCTGCGACGACAGATTCAGTATTGCCTGCATGAGTTGTCGCCCTTGCCGCAACAAGCACGCATTTTTCTTGGCGGAGCACAAAGCTGCCACGAAAAATGCATGCATGCTGCGGGTCTGTGTATGCACGGGGGACAACTCATGCAGGCAATAATCTCGAAACAGGCTGAGCTGTGTGAATGCGACAGTTTCACCGCTTCTGTGCACACTGTGAAATAACACGGGAACCTCAAAGTTGGTCGCAGCTGTCCACTTCGTCGCAGGGACCTAGAGTTATCGACAGACCCGAACAGGGTTGATGTGAACCTGTTTTCGTCTGTAGGACGCGGTGGTCGTCTGATTTTGCGAACGTGTTTCACGATAGTATGCACTAAGTCTGAAGAAGCTGATCAGCAGCTACAGGCCGCTCGTAATCTGATACCTTTTGACACAAATACCGATACCTTTATTTCTTGTCGCAAGGGGGCAGCAGCTTGTATGGAGAAACGTGTTTGTATTAGCAAAAAACAACAACTGAACAATGGTATGACACTGAGTGTTGGAAAATGCGTTCTTCTGTGCGTAAGGCATTAAGAATATTCAAAATTTCGAACTGTGCTACCGACAGGTCTGTTTATGTACAGCTCCCGAACCCAGTTGTTCATGGGTCAATGGCCTAAACAATAAAGAATATGAGTCTCTCTCTCTCTCTCTCTCTCTCTCTCTCTCTCTCTCTGTTTTTCTTCTTCAGTCTTTGCTGCTCCCTCCCTCTATGGGTGTTTGGGGTACTCCCATTTTAAAGTGTAAAAACAATCGTGTTATCACACAAAAAGTGCTGGTATACCTACAAAACAAGACAGCTAACAGTCGTAGTTTCCTTCTGAACTACAGGAAACCCTATACTGAATGCTTCTACTGAATCCTGTTTCAGTTATTCAGTTAAATGTATCTGGTAGGGGGAGCCGGGGTAGCCGAATGGTAGAGCGTTGGACTTTTAGTGCTCGGGTCGTGAGTTCGAATCCTGGCTGGGGCCAAATATTGTGCTGGCCTTTTTCTTGTTGCCCCCGTCTTTGATACCAGCCTTACGTGGTGGAAAAGGACGTTACCCCCCCCCCCTTCCCTGTATTTGGTAGATGGTAAAATTTTGATTTGAGGTATACACTGTAAGTAGTTGGATAAGCCAGTTAGTTAGTTAGGGCTTAACACCGCGCAAGCAGTTGGATAAACACAGAAAACCATCGTGTCACAATTACACTACTTGAACTTGATTTGTATTTCTGTCAGAATGAAAGCCATGCACGAGGTGACCTCGCGCACACGGTGGTGCTGGATTGGCTGGAAAAACTGGGTCATGACCTTGACATCCGTGACGGAGCTCCGCTGTTTATTATCAGCTCTGTGGATTACGACAACTACCTCGCAAGACTCAAACTACCGGCAGGTCCCCGCAAAGCGAAAAGTCCACACGAAACCAAAACGAGAAGGTCAGGGGAGGAAACTAACGCTGGTGGAACTCTTCAGCGCGATCCCAGAGAGAAGGAAGGAAAGACCTTCGATCGCGAAAATGAACCGTCAGAAAACTACAAAGAGCTGCCGAGCGCATCCCACGAACCGCACGAAAACAGTAACGGCGGGAAGGATACAAACACATTGCTCAGCGATAAAGAAAAAACGGAGACCCCACCACCAGTTTCACGAAAAGAGAGCCAAGCAAACGCAGCCGGAGAGACGACGGAAGAAACAATTGTCAACCAGACCAAAACGAAGAAAGCAAAACGCAGTAAGCCTCCAAAGCGTCAGAGTGTGAAGCTAGATGGTGTAGTGCGGCCTCCCAAACCGGGTGACATGAGCGAGAAAGGACAAAGGGGGGATATTGATATCATGTGTCTTCAGACAACCTGTGGCGTTATACTGTTTGAGGTCAGTTGTTTTTCTTCTGCGTTGACAGTTCATCCCAGTAATCTTCTGCAATGTGTGTGTGTGTGTGTGTGTGTGTGTGTGTGTGTGTGTGTGTGTGTGTGTGTGTGTGTGTGTTTTCGTGTTCTTTCTTTATAAAACGTCTCACTAAGCACTGTGAACACTCCGTTAGGGTGGTGCTCTGCGCTATACCAAGTCTCAATCATCAGCATCATCATCATCATCACCATCATCATCATCGGAAGTACACAACACGCATAACCGAAAGAAGCTCCTCAAAAGCCATTAACTGTTAAAGGTCCATGCAAAGATCGCGTTTATACTTGCAATCTTTACATCACTAGGAGCCACCTCAAGCCACTATATTATGCACGGTCTCGGGCCTAGTCAGTGTGGAAGGCCCACGCCTTGCGTAATTGTGGCTTGAAATGGCATCTGTTCTTACAGGTGAAGTCAACGAGCGCCGATGGCAACTGGTCCAGCAGCGAAGACGAGAAAATGGCAGCCATCCGTGACACTGTCCTGTACGCCATGGAGCAACTGAAGCGTGGCGAGAGTGTGTTCCGCTTCATCATGCCTGATCTGAAACCTCCACCGAGCGTGACACTGGTTGTGGCGCTGCCATTTATAACCAGGGAAATCCTGCGCCAGGTGATGCACATGGGTCTTCGGCTGATGATGTATATGTGCGCTGCTATCTAGAGCTAAGAAAAGGGAAGTGGGTTTCCATGTAATAACTCGGTTAACTCCTTCGCGACCATGCGCCCAGCCTTTGAGCAGAGCCCTTGCATACCGTTGCCAACCACACACCTAGACCCCGGGCGCTGACGCGTGAGGACGCTGTTGCCAAGCACCCACAACCCATGTTATCTCCGCTCTCACTCTGGCCGCTATGCCAGATTTTTCCATCAAAATGATTTTCCAATAAAAATGCTTATAATTATCTTTCACGCCGTACCAAACACGATTAGGAAACATCTGAGGAAGACCTCTTTAAGAAAAAATCGAAAAATTGCTAAAATCGCCCGGTTGGCAAGGGTTGTGCACGCACAAAGTGCCTGGATCACGGGGGAATTCTACAGCGCGCGGTGGAGGTCGGTAAAGAGTAAATTCTCCTGCACGGCAAAGAGCCCATGTAAGCTCTGTGCAGAGTGTCGAAATTACGATTGTTGATAGAAGACGTGTCTTTAGCACGTTTGATTTTCAGTCTGCCTTTGCTTATTGACAAGTGTGTGTGTGTGTGTGTGTGTGTGTGTGTGTGTGTGTGTGTGTGTGTGTGTGTGTTCCTTTACAGTATAGGTGAAAGATACGAATAGTGCTTTGTGGTGTTTAAACAGTACAAGAATATATGTGTTCATCCTTTTCTTTCTTGTGAACTTCTCCAGTTATTGTTTGTTGTCTTTGGAAATGAAAAACAAAAACAACGAATAAGAAAAAAAAACTGAAAAAATGAAGTTACTGAAGTTTTTGAGCGCTCAGTTAATGGTTCTCTGTCTTCTGGTTCATATTTCAGGCGCTGCGAGATGTCGAAGTTGAGCCAGGGTTTCGGTTTTTGTGTTCTGATGACATACAATCCTCTGAGTTGCCGAAAAGTGAAACGTATGTGGGACCGGATGTCGGAGCAAGTGCTTCCCCTGAGAGCGCATGCGCACACGGAGCGCCCCAGACGGAGACAACCTCGTGCAAATCACGCTGTAGTTGGTGGAACGAACTCATTCAGGATGGGAATGACGTCACATCCATGCCTTTGGAGCACATGGAAACTATAGTTGGAAGGTAAAGCCTGCTCTTAACTGGGCACAGCGCGCGAAACACACATGTGCACATCACAGTCGTTGCGCTCGGTGTGTCTACTAACTACGAAACTGAACACACCTGTGCTCTGTGACAAACCGATTGAAGATGCATTGTCCGCCATATTAGCGCGCCGAGTGACGTAGTACAGCCGATCAGAATCTGTTGTGGAAACCATAGTCACAGTTGCGGCTATCTGAAATCCAGCCGGGTTGCTGTGATGACGCCACAGCGGCGAAAACCCCCAAAATCACGAGTGTGTCACAACTGTGGACAGCACTGTGGCGCTCCGCAGTGCCTAGTTAAGAGCCGGCTTAACTGAACCGCTCCACCACACAGTGTTGCAACAGGGCCTAGTTGTCTCCTTTCGCATGTTATCATTACGCAGGAAGTTGCTGAAGACAGCCGCTTAACTGTAGATCAAATGTTAATGTTTAAAGTAAAGCTCAAAGGAGATCAGCAGTTTTAGAGAGGACGAATTTTGGAGTTTGATTTTGATTTAGATTTTTTTTTCGATGGTACGCAGTTTTTTTTTAATTATTATTATTGTTTTGGGTGATGTACAAAAAGAAAAGTCAAAAGGTGTCTAGAACCTTTCTTGGAAACGTAGTACCATATATGACCGACAAAGCGAATGAAATGGCTAATAAAAGCAGTTAAGCTACCACGCTGTCGTTAATTTTAAGCGTCATTATACGTTGAAATACTGCCACCGCAGTAAGACAAAATCAACATTGCCTTTCGCACGTTATGCTGTTCCAGAATCTGCGGCTTGATGTCGATCGTCTCCGTGTGGACACACAGTAAACCGAGGGTGGAGGTGAGGACACAGGGACAGGCAGTGAGCGAGGTCGGCCGGCGTGTGTCGGACATCGTCCTCTTGCCCAGCCAAGCCGCACTGCTGGCCGACCCCACCCTGACCCGCCTCTGTCTGACGGGTCCCATGGGTTCGGGCAAGACCCTGATGCTGCAGCTGAAGGGCCGGCAGTGGGTGGGGCAGGGGAGGAGGGTCGTTGTGCTGAACGTGAGGACCTCTGGAAAGGGGAGGCCTATTGGACACGTGCTGGAGGAGGCCATTAGGTGAGAACCATGCTGATTTTTTATTTTTTACTGCTCTCGACGACAACGACAACGATGATGGTGATGGTGGTGATGATAGGGATGATGGCAATGATGATGATGGTGATGATCGTGGATGTGGTGGAGGTGATGATAATAAAGTTGGTGGTGTGGATGATGATGATAATGAAGGAACTAGGCGCGCGCGCGCTTGTGTGTGTGTGTGTGTGTGTGTGTGTGTGTGTGTGTGTGTGTGTGTGTGTGTGTGTGTGTGTGTGTGTTCCTCTTTTGTAAAAGTATTCTCGGAGTATTGCCACCAAATGACTTTCTTCCGTAAGTTCTTTTTGAATTAATACTTCATTCCTTTTTTATTCGCCACTAGGAGAGACGGTGATGGGGAGGGCACCGTGGAAAGATATGATCTCGCCACCAAGGATCTTGACATGCAGGTGTTCAAGGCGGATCTCGAGAGCGGAGGACCTGTAGACAACATCTGCTTCGTGCTGGACGAGCTAACCCACCACACCTTCTCTCTGCTGGAGCAGCTGAGTGCCGAGTACCCAAACAGCCCCATCTGGAGCGTCGTCATGTTCGTGAGGAGAACACCACAAGGTTTCAGTCACCGAAGAATGGGCGCCGTGCTGAGATGCCCGCCGTCCGTGCAGCTGATGCTGAAGGAGCTGGACCTGAACCCTCTCCACAAGGGCGACGCTTACACGACGAGGAGTGCGGCCAGAGGTTTGCCCTGTGACGGCCCGCCCATCATCTTCATCCGGCATCGAGACCACGACACGTCAGTTCGGCCGTTGGATTGCCCGCGCTGTGCCAAAGAGCTGGTTGACATCCTCCAAAACAGACTGGGACTTCAGGCAGCTCAAGAAACACCTGTTGAAATATCTTCAGGCGATAGGCCGCTGGTTCAGCCGGCAAGAACATCTCCTCCAGCTGGAGACTCTTCTCTTGAAATCTCTTCAGGAGAGACGTCTCTGGCTCAGTCCTCAAGCACAACCCGTCTACGCCTGGGGGACGTCCGCGTGAACGAGTCTGAGGCTTTGAAAGCCGAACCACCACCACCGAAAGCCGCCCGAAGAAGACCAGCACCCAAGCCCGTCGCCATGGAAGCGAGGAATCTGACCTTCAAGGACGTCCTGCTGCTCGTCTGCATGCCCTTGTCCTACTACAAGCCACGCGGCAACGAACTGTGGCTGGCGTCATTAGAAGACATCATCAAGTTCTGCAGTCGCGTGTCTTCCGGGAAACTCCTGGCAGGACTCAGGGAGCAGGGTCTTCCCGTGAAGGTGGTGACGGACAACACGTCGGGAGAGATCGCCATGCCCGAGAAGGACGAGATCATCCTGACAGACGTGATGAGCGTGCAAAGCCTGGAACGGAAGGTCGTCATATTCTTCCCTGGAGGTCCTCCACTAGACGACGAGGGAACGCAACCAGAACAAGCTGTCTGGGACGCTGAAGGTTTAGCTTCTAAT
>JACVVK020000170.1:595000-645000 GCA_018292915.2 Batillaria attramentaria
CTGGCTCCTGTGCCAGCCGCGCATGAATACAAATAGTCCACAAGCCAGCCTCATTTTTCCCTAATTTTACTATTACCTGGCATGAAACTTGTTTACAAAGCCAACAAAAAGCACCAGATTGCCATTGTTTACTCTGCACACAAATTTTAAAAGGGGCAAAGATTTTCTACTATATTTAGCCGAATTGTTACTACATGCCCCGGAAGCTAATACCGGTGTGTAGCCAAACACTGCAGCTGACCTACTTCCTGTAAATGTGTAAATATTCCTGGCACTGAGACTGTCAGAAACAGTACTCTCACATTTCAGGCACTTCTTTCATTTCACAAATTTAACAAACAGTGGTGAACTTTATGTATACTTGTTTACACAGGAAAACACTTTGTACAATATTTACACATTTTCACACATGCACTGTACACCGCACACGCTTTATACACTTTATACACACTTTCTTTCCCCTATTTCCTTTATTCAGGGGGAGCCGGGGTAGCCGAATAGTAGAGCGTTGGACTTCCAATACTCGTAACGTGAGTTCGAATCCCGGCTGGGGCCGACTATTTGTGCTGGCGTTTTCATCGTTGCCCCGTCTTTGATATCACCCGTATGTGGTGGAGAAGGACGTTAAACTCCCAAACACCCACCCTCCTTTATTCAGCATGTTTTAGGTGGGAAAATGAGTATACAAAGCTATAATTACTTTTCGTGGGAGCAGACAAGCCCTGACCCAGCCTCGCCCTGCCTTGACACAACCCTGAACTTACACTACTTCCTGCTCTTCATAGCTTCAGTGCAACCATACCGTAAACATACACAAAAGTCAGGAGATATGAGCAAACCACTACGAGACAAATGTGCACTAACCACCAAATGAACCAAGTTTTACTGTAAAAGTACGGTAAATCCAAGTTCCCACCCATCCCACGTGCTCGCTCTCAAACCTTAGACCACACCGTGTTTTTGTTTCCAATCATCGTCTAATTACACCGAGGCGCCAGCTCTCAGACTAAGTTTATCTCACTGAACAGCTGGAATATATCAGGGGGAGACTACCAGTGTAGCTAGTGGTAGTAGTTTTCAAGCCCTGTAGAGAAAGACGCTAAGCCCGACATGATATGAGAAACACTTATTTCGGCATCTCAGAGTAGCCGCTGGCGTTACCATATTGGCGCACTTGGGTCGCCGTAGGCACTAGCGAGAACCACCTCGAATACCTTAAGGGTTAAGGTCTCACCTCGAACTAAGCTAGCTCTAGGGTTAATTTTTTTTTTTAATCGGGAAGCGGACCCATTCCAGCAAGATGCCTATGCCGTTATAGGACTTTCGTCTGTCTTTCTTCGCTTCGTTTTTTTATTTAAGTTTGTTTGGGGGTTTCTTTTGTCCTAGTCTGGGTTAGGCCCGTAGCCGTGGGTTAAACTAACCTCGAGTTTTACATACGGGCCCAGAACGCTCTGTTTGACTGGCCAGCATGACCTGTCTAAATGTCAATTATGGCACGAGGACCACGTGAGTGACGGAAAGAAGAAGGCAGCATTCAAGGCAAGTTCAAACCAGAATGTCATGTAAACACATATAATCCAATCGAGTATTTCACATTACATGACTATGTAGTATACAACTGCCGCAAGCAAGAAAAGCTCTTGAATGTATACAATGAATATGTTGTAACAAAACACGATAAAAGTCTACAGGTTATATTTTCACGACTAAAGTTTAACAGTGCCGAACAGTGCCGTGTGCTTATGTACGAAAGTAAAGAGGTGTTTTGTTTGTTTGTTTGTTTGTTTGTTTGTTTGTTTGTTTGTTTGGTTAGCTGCTTGGTTGGTTGGGGTTTTTTTGTTGTTGGTGGTGGTGTTTTTTTTTTGTTTTTTTTTTTTTTTGGGGGGGGGGATGTACTGATACGCATGATTAAAGGGAATTCAGAAAAGAGTTTCTGGTCAAGGTGGGATCTCAAACTTTCGTTGGTGGCTTGAACGGGCACAAATGGTCCGATTAAGGCAGTATGGTCTCAGTGTTTTACACAACGGTCACGATGGGTGATCCATAGTACGTAACTATATCTCCTCATGAACCAGTTTCATCTGTTCTTTTCTTGTCATATACAATAATAATAATAATGACGATTTATAAGGCGCCTATACACGAAATAAAACAGGCTCTAAGCGCCGTACATCATCACTATATACACCACTTTCATACACACAGACTCACAGGGAACATTCAAAGTTAAACAATATCTCACAACAAGTAGGCTGACACGGTGTGGAAGGGCAGAGTCAATCAGTAATCGGTTTTAAATAGGTGGGTTTTGAGGCAGCGTTTGAAGCTGGCACTGGACTCTGTGTGTCTAAGTGATATAGGAAGTTGGTTCCAAAGAGCTGCAGCCTGAAAGGAAAAGGATCTCTGACCATATGTTTTAGTTCTCACAACGCAGAATGATGTGTGGATCAGCCGCCTGTAAAACAAGTTCAGTTCTGTGGGGAAAAAACTCGTCTCTTGAGACCAAAACCGCTGAAAATCGCCAGTAATCTTGCTAGTTTTTATCTGAAATACAGTCTTCACAAAACGTTAAGGACCAGTCAACATAATGGGTGACAGTTTCAATAAATCAGAAAAAATAAACGAATAAGATTTTCCCCGTAAAATTCGGTAGCAAGGTTAAAGGGTAATTAGTGAACATGGCGACATCTGTGTGGATGGCACGTGCGCGTCACACAGCATGCTTGGCGCGTTTGAAAATCTGCAATTTCGGCAAAACTAGACCGAGTTTCAGTGTTCAGTGAGCGATACCTGGGGCTTTCTGCACGGCAAAAATGAGACGCAGGTCAAAGAATCCATCCCTGGTTATGTGCTCATTTGTTTGCCTACAGAAGCCGCCGTTTCAGCGATGTTCAGCACTACACCAGCATGCCACCACGACAAAAGTTGAATGATATTTGCAAGTGGTCCTTGTGAAGGCTGTAAGTGTAATCTAAAATCCGAATGTTTTTGTCGATTTATCAGTTTGTGTTGATGTTGCCTTTTCAGGGTGTCACGACAATCAGCTGAGAGAGGCATCTTCCAGCGGCCAAGAACAGCGGCCAAGAACAGCCAGTCCTGGTCATCCATAGACAGCCTGGCTAACTCTTCGCGGATCCGCTCCAGCTCCTCCGTTTTTTCTGCCATTCCCATACTGGAATCCGACACGAGGAACGCCGCGTCGTCCGACACGTCATCCGTGCCTCCACCTCGGGCTTCAGATGATTCAGAATGTCCGAGTTTCTCCAGTGCGGCTCGCACTGCCGGTGAGTCACCTCTCAGGTCCATGCCCATCCTGGCCGGTTTGCCTGGCTGTTCTACGATAGATGACAGATCCTTGGTAGATGATACTTCTTTCAGAAAAGAGCCTGAGCGATCCGGTTTCCCGACGATCATTTTTCCAAAAAAGTTGCTGAAGTTCCTCTGCGGTATGAGTATCATCGTCTGGCCTTTCTGGGTATGATCGGGTCTCAGCAGATGCGCCAGATTCTGCAGTTAAGCCAGATCCAAGAGTGTCGAACGGTGGGCCGCCAGGCAAAAAGAAAACAACTTTGCGTTCAATGCTCTGAACGCCCATGATCTCTGTAATCACGATTTTGTCGTCCGAAGGACAGGCAATTTCCCGGGATGTGTTGTCGGTCACAGGATTCAAAGGGAGACCACTCTTGAGAAGGCCCTTGAAAAACTTGGAGGCTGTGACGTTCTGGTAGAACTTGTGCGCGTCCTTCATGGATGCCTCCCACAAATCGGGTCCGCCTGGCTTGTAGTACGCGAGGGGCATGCAGACAAGAAGCAGGACATCCCGGAAGGACAAGTCTGCTGCCGCAGTGCGCTTTGGTACTTCTTGTGCTGATGCCTGGGAAGTCGCACAGCCTTCAGCGGGAGAAGCCAACAAGGATTTCAGCCCTAACTTGTTGAGTAGGATGTCATCTAGCTCCTGAGCACAATCAGAGCAGTCCAAAGGTCGTGCTTTAGTGTCGTGCTTGCGATGCTGGATAAAGATGATAGGCGGGCCGTCACAAGGCAGACCTCTGGCTGTGCTTCTGGTCGTGTACGCGTTGTCCTTGTGGAGAGGGTTCAGGTCCAGCTCCTTCAGCATCAGCTGCACGGACGGCGGGCATCTCAGCACAGACTTCAACATGCGATGCTTGAAGTTTTGCGGAGGCTCTCGTAAGTACATGACGACGCTCCAAATAGGACTGTCAGGGTACTCGTTGGCGAGCTGCTCTAAAAGAGTGAGATTGGTCAGCTCATCCAGTATAAAGCACAGGCTGTCTAGAAGACCATCTTTCTCTAGGGTCTCTTTAAACACTTTCAAATCAAACTCTTTGATAGCCACATCGTGTCTCTCCACGCTTCCAGTGTTAGTTTCGCACCCAACGTCAATATTGTGTTTGATTGCCTTTTCCAGCAAGTGCCCTACGGGTCTGCCCTTTCCAGATGTCCTGACGTTGAGTATTACCACCCTCTTGCCCTGCCTCGCCCACTGGCGGCCCTTCAGCTGCAGCATTAGGGTCTTGCCCGAACCCATGGGACCCGTCAGACAGAGGCGGGTCAGGGTGGGGTCGGCCAGCAGCGCTGCTTGGCTGGGCAAGAGGACGATGTCCGACACACGCCGGCCGACCTCGCTCACTGCCTGTCCCTGTGTCCTCACCTCCACCCTCGGTTTGCTGTGTGTCCACACGGAGACGATCGACATCAAGCCGCAGATTCTGGAACATGAGGGCGGGCAATGTACTCAAAACTTAAGTTTCTTATAACATTTGAAGATGATGGACATACCCACAACAACAACAGGTTTAAAATTAATCAATAATTTACCTCCACTCCAAAGAAAGGATGTAACCGTCGAAGGTAGGCAACTGTTCACTTCACAAACGACAAACTAGTACTTTACGAAATGAAATGCTTTTTACCTTCCGACGACAGTTTTCATTAAGTCCAGCGACAAGGACGTTTTAAGTTTCCTGAAATTGTCATCCCACCAGCTGCAGGAATGTTCAAGCCGAGGTTTCTTCGTTTCAACTTGGCTTTCGGAGGCTGGTATTCGATCGGTGGGCGTCTGACATTGCATGTCGTCTTTGCAAAGAAACCGAATATTTCCTGCTTCTTGATCTTCCGTTATCGCCTGAAAAGGTGAAATTTAAAGG
Source organism: Batillaria attramentaria (assembly GCA_018292915.2). Lineage (NCBI taxonomy): Eukaryota > Metazoa > Mollusca > Gastropoda > Batillariidae > Batillaria > Batillaria attramentaria. Next base: position 600,169 of record JACVVK020000170.1, read on the forward strand.
AGGAACTGCAGATGTGATGGCGCGAAGGATTTAAGATCCTTCACTTATAGAGCTAGAAAAGCCTGTGGCAACGAGTGAATGAATATCAGTGACGTAGATAAATGGTCATCTCATCTGCTGCAGTGATCATTTTATTATAATATTGTAAGGCGCTTCGGCGTCTGCTGAGCGGGAATTTTTCGATAGACAAGAACGTCGTCATCGTCGTTGTCGTTGTCGTCGTCGTAGTAGTAGTAGTAGTCGTAGTCGTAGTAGTAGTAGTAGTAGCAGTAGTAGTATGGGTAGCAGTAGTAGTAGTATGAGTAGCAGTAGTAGTAGCAGTAGCAGCAGTAGTAGTAGTAGTAGTCAGTAGTAGTATAGTAGTAGTAGTTTAAACATTCAGCTGTTCTCTGACTAAAGCATGGCTTTGACAAGGAGGGGCACAAACTGCTAAACAAATACTGGTTACGTTTAAACACAGTGTTTGTGTCACTGCTTTTATACACAAAAAAATATATACAAGAGGAGGCAAAAGGCCGAAGGTCTTTGTACAGCCTCCACCTAAACAAATCTGGTCTGTGCTTACATCCTTCAGCTGTTGTCTGTCCACAAAGGGCAATGCCACGATCCGGGTCACGTTTGGAGGGGGCTGAAGGTCAGGCATGATGAAGCGGAACACATCCTCCCCGCGTATGAGCTGCTCTATGGCATGCAATACGGATTTCCCGATCGCTGATCTCCTGTGTGCTTCGTCCGTTGTCCACTTTGGATCAGCATTGGTTGCCTTCACCTGAAACAGTGAATTCCCTTCCAGTCAGTCGGGATCCCGGGATAGCCGAATGGTAGAGCGTTGGACTTTCAATGCTCTGTTCGTGAGTTCGAATCCCGGCTGGAGCCAAATTTTGTGCTGACCTTTTTCTCGTTGCCCCCGTATTTGATATCACCCTTACCTGGTGATAAAGGACGTTAAACTCCCAAACATCCACACCCACCCCTGTTCAGTTCTGAAAAAGGGCAGATCAACACAGGCGCCAGCGAAAGCTTCTTACGTGGGCGTCCAGGAATATCCTTGATAAATGCGACTCAGCCAGAAACCTGGCCTTGAAAAGGTGTGCTCTGCCTTCGATAAACAGCTTTAAGGGAGGTCACTCTCATCTTCCTATAATTCTATACTCACAAATTACCCACTGGTAGTGTCTTCCACCGTATCGCTTAAACAGCTGCACAGTGACAGCAGTGTATCGCATTCAGAGCTCTACTAATTACTAATCAATGAGAACGTATTGGAGCACTCACAAGCGCAACTGTTCAAAATATGATTTGGCTTCTGTGAACCGTGGAATATGAGCGTTTCAAAAAACATGGTGTTTAGAGATCCGGGCCGTCAGACGTGGCGATTTTTGCACGCCGACCAGCTGTGAATCATCATCATTAGCTTGCTTTACGTCCTATGGCTTTTGGCCCTTAAGGACAAGTTGCTCCTGGCGTGTGTCTTTGGCTGCTTGGCTAGGCGAGTGTCTTTGGGGTGTGTGAGGGCTGTTTTGCTTAGCTTTGGGCGACGTCAGAGGATCTCTGCTTGGCTTTTAGATGCCTGGTCTGGGTTTGTTTTTCAGAGCCTCAGTCTGTTCTGTCATCCGTACTTTTGCCTTTTAGATTATCACTGGGGTGTCCCCTCGCTTTTTGGTTTTACTACTACTTAAAACCATTTTGTCAGATCTGATCGGACGATCGCGTCGGCCAGGGTTCTCATTGGCCTATCACCTAGGGATTGGTGTGGCCTGAGGAAGTCAACCGTCTTCAGTGACCAGCTGTGAAATGCACTCCCAGCCAATTAAATCGGTTCGGGGCACTGAAGCGCCACGCCGTCGGCTCGCCAGTGAACAGAACACAGTCATCGCCACGCCAGTCAATCGCCGCTGACCGCGCGCTTTCGCTCTTTGCGTATTGTCCAGCGCTAGGCCGGCAGCGCAGTCTACTCACTGCACGCTCGTAGCGTGTGAACAGAAAAGCCGTTCGACCAGCGTGCGAGGGCTCCGCAGGCTCGTAGCGTGTGCCGTATAGGTCTTACCTCTACTAGCATCACACCGTAGTGCTGATGGAGAACCAGCACATCGATGTCTCCACGTGGCGGACGTTCACAGGGCATGTCCTTCGGCCGGGGCGGAATAGGGCATTGCGATTTGTTCTTTCCTTTAGGAGCCTTGAGCCTGGCAAGGAAGTTGTCGTAGTTGAAAGAACTGATAATGAAAAGGGGTGTCCCGTCACGCGTTTGAAGCTGACGGCCAGTCTGCTCCAGCCAGTCCAAAACCATAGTGTGTGCGAGATCGCCGTACGCTTGACCTGTATCCTGTACAGTAAAGCAAAGGAATTATTTGTCTGTTTTGTCTATCATTTAAAGGACTATTTTGTCCGTTTTGTTTATCATATGCAGGACTGTTCGTCCGTTTTGTCTATCATTTACAGGACCGTTCGTCCGTTTTGTCAATCATTTACAGGACTGTTCGTCCGTTTTGTCTATCATTTACAGGACCGTTCGTCCGTTTTGTCAATCATTTACAGGACTGTTCGTCCGTTTTGTCAATCATTTACAGGACTGTTCGTCCGTTTTGTCAATCATTTACAGGACTGTTCGTCCGTTTTGTCTATCATTTACAGGACTGTTCGTCCGTTTTGTCTATCATTCACAGGACTGTTCGTCCGTTTTGTCTATCATTTACAGGACTGCTCGTCCGTTTTGTCTATCATTTACAGGACTGTTTGTCCGTTTTGTCTATCATTCACAGGACTATTCACTCACTCTGCACGTACAATCTGTCGCGTACCCTCTGCACATCCAGTGAAAAGCTTCTCAAAATTCCGAAGAGATATTTGAAATCTTATGGTGAACGGAGATTCCGGTTTTCCACCCCAACAGTCTGGAACTCGCTGTCAGCTGGCTTGAGGCAGCAGCCAACTTTGTAATGTTTCAAGTCAGAGCTAAAAATTCATTTATTTCAACTCGCTTTCTGCTGATAATCGTGGTGCCTGCTGTTCTAGCATGTGTTCTATGCGTGTGTCAGTAATGTGTAAATGTGCAGTGAGTTGATGCACTTTCAAAAACTGTGCACTATAAATGTGATTTATTATCATTCTTATTAACAAAAATGTTGTGTACGTGTCACCCTTGAATGCTCTTTGCTTTCGTTTACCCGCAAGTTACCTGTAGGGACATAAAGTGCATTTCATGATGGCAAGAGAGAGAGAGAGAGAGAGAGAGAGATATTTGTGTGTGTGTGTGTGTGTGTGTGTGTGTGTGTGTGTGTGTGTGTGTGTGTGTGTGTGTGTCTATATCGACGATATAGACACTAAGAAAAGAAGAAAAAAAGACACTAAGAAAAAAACAACAACTGAATAATTCATTTAGTCATTTGATGTATGAAAACACGCATTTTGTGTACATGTAATTAAATATGAAAACACGCATTCCGTCTTCGTATCAATGAACAGTAATTTTGTCAGGATACCGGCATGACAAGTCTCCGGAATAAGTCATCCCCTTGCAGTTTCTGTCGGTTAAAGTGCACAGCCGGCACACGGTAGCAACTTTTCCCCAGCTGTGGGTAGTACGTGCTGGCGTAATGTGACGTCCATTCGGAGAACGAGCGTGTCACGCCGTCCACAGTAAGCTCCAGCTTGCCAAGGTCCTGTGAATACATCAACAGAGAATTTGTTATTGTTGTTTTCTTTTCTTTTCACCTCCCAAGGTATGAATTTACAGTAGCGGCATCGTCAAGGCGTGATTTTGCGTTAAGAAATTAAATAGTATTATTGGATATTGCCTATAAGATTGATGTGACGCGAACAACAATAATAATACATTATTACAACAGTTAGGACGTCGACTGATGATAATCTAAGTTCCCCCGAAGGACAGACTTTCGCCGCAAATAAACGGGTACGTCGCAGACACTGAGAACTGCATGATTTGCTCTCGCTAGCAAAGGCTTGCGTACTGCTTCGGCATTATCATGACTATGACAATTATGGCTTGCGAAGTGCCTTGACTAGTCCTAAAACTTTTGTCCGAACAAGGAAGTTCAGTGCTCTAAGAACGTGATAGAAATATTGCTGGTGCGTAGCTAAGTTAGGATGACTGGGTCACGTTCGCAATTATCTGTCTGCTATGAGCGTTTCCTCTCACTATGAATGCCTTCACCTTTGATGGTATCCTCTCTCTGTCTCTCTCTGCCATGCCTCTACTTCTCCAAGTCGACCGCTCTTTGTGTTTTTGCTAGTGACCAACCAGACAGCTACACTCAGTGATTTTAAAGGAGAAACGCCATAACCCTGCGTATTATTGTCAATCCATGCATCACTGTCCTGCCTGAAAAAGGACTACCTGGCCAAGTATCATGTTTACTGCTCGGTTCCGGGTTACTACCAACAACAGCTGTCAGTGTACATCTCGGCGCATATCTACTGCCATAATTATAACAGCGACAGCGACGGTGCGATTAATCACACTTGCATGTAATGTATGCTATAGAGTACAGTATATGTCATTTGTGTTCTTTCCATTGCAGCGTGACGTGCGTGTTCGGCAACTGACACCGTGATACTTGATATGTAAATGCTGGTCACCGTGTTTACATTCAAGGCTTCGGTCTGTACAAACATTTCGCGAGCTCCCGAGCAAGTTGTCATAAGACAGTGAACAGCGGGCAGGTGTTGTGATTATATGCATCAATTTGCGTTCAACTGTTACGTTTTGTATCGGTGTGCCATGGCTCTCTTCATTGCTAGCCGGCCGCTACACACACACACACACACACACACCGGCACACACACACCGGCACACACACACACACACACACACACACACACACATAATCGAGAGAGAGCGGGTGGGTGGGTGTTTGGGAGTTTAACGTCCTTTTCCACCACATACGGTTGATATCAAAGACGGGGCAACGATGAAAAAGCCAGTACAAATATTTGGCCACAGCCGGGATTCGAACTCACGACTCGAGCATTGGAAGTCCAACGCTCTACCATTCGGCCATCCCGGCTCCCGAGAGAGAGAGAGAGAGAACGTCAAGCCTACTTCAACCACAGTATAGAACAAGGCTCACAAACAGTGCCGTCGATAATAATCATGATCATTCACAACAGCGTTAAGGACAGTAAAACAATAATAATGCGAAATTTTGCCTTTAATTCAGTGTCCAACACGAACAGAGGACTCAACAACCCACTCACCATTTTAATCATGGTGTTCCGTAGCACACCGTTATCTCCTATTCATGTCACAAGCGGCCTGTGCACGGCCGGTCGGCGAACTGCATCCCGAAAGATTGTCACATAGTGGCACTGACAGGCCCGCACAACTCGTTCAACAGGCATACACCACAATGCATCTCGTCTGTGCAAACTTCTGAACAGAAACCGTATCTGGCAGTACAAACACAACAATGCGTGTCCCCGATTCAGCAAGCAACTTCACTAGACATTTCCGTACCAGCTGGTTTTCGTTTTCCGTCCTGCACATTACGTATGAACGTAGGCTATCTGTGACTGATAAAGAATGCCCGCGTTCCTTTGAAAAGGAGTCGACCACGGTGCGGGCCTTCTGTGTTGTCTGACACGCCCACGCACCCCTGTCGTATCAGGCAGCGTCACGGAAGGTTTGGCGTCGGCTATACTGCAGGAGGAAAGGAGGGCGAGGTGAAAACGACCTGATCGATTGTTACAGGATAAACCAGTTAGGCGGTGTTTGAAACTAGCTCTGTCCTCATTATGTAGCGTCACGGATTTGACAAAAATACAAGTACCAAATGATGATGGAGTTGTGCCGGTAGACTACATCATGAATTCAATTTACGAGCCACTTTAATCGCCATAACCAAAGGAAACACTTCAGGCGTCCCAGCTTATCACAGGGGCGCCGGAAGATGTTGGGGGGGGGGGGGGGGGGGCAGAATCTCAGAGGGGGGAACGCCAGAGCCAGTGAAAGGAAGGACGTTGCCGGAGAAAGTGAAAAGCGGGGGGGGGGGGGGGGGGGGGGGGGCGGCGGCGTTGTTCAGATGCTGCACAGGCAAAACAGAACCAGTGAGCCAGTGAAAGGAAGGACGTTGCCCGAAGAAAGTGAAAAGCGAGGGGAGGGGGGGGGGGGATTGTCTCAGACGACATTCTGCCAAGTCGTTTTGATATTTCATGCAACGGCTAAACTAAGTTCTCTGTTGGGTGGGATGAGGGAGAGAGCAGGAAGAGGGGTGGGGGGGGGGTAGGGGAAGGGGGGGGGGTCAAGACCATGGCTTTGCCCCCCCTCTTGCCATAGTCACCTGATTTTCCAGGGGGGGGGGGGGGGGGGGGCAAAAAGATACTCTTGCCCCCCCGGTTCCGGCGCCCATGTATCATATTCCCGCCGCAAACTTCTGCGAGCCGGTCAGGCTGTCAAGGGACCACAGACGGTCTAAAGGCTGAGTTAGAATCTAATTTATTTATTTGCGGAGTACCCATTATCTGAGACTGATACCATCCTTTTCGATTACTCGTTGATCTCGACTAATTCTAGCTCGTTACAACCAGTTTTACAAGATCACACACGACACAACAAATAGCATTCTAAAATATTCAGTAGTTCCCCCCCTCCCCCCCCCCAAAAAAAAGGCATTCCAAGTCTGAGTAATTCCACTGCTTTTGTCCCTAACAAAGATAATCTAAAATAATATTGATCTGTGTACAGATGGAACCAACTGGCTCATTAAATTGTGTGTGTGTGTGTGTGTGTGTGTGTGTGTGTGTGTGTGTGTGTGTGTGTGTGTGTGTGCGCGATGTACTCATGCCCGCTGGCCCACTGCCTTAATAGACACACACACACACACACTGTCACACACACACACACACACACACACACACACACACACACACACACACACACACACACACACACACACACACACACACAGAGTCTGATTTAAACTAATATTTATTTAAATATCAGTGAGAGGCTGTTCGAAACGTCAGGTACGGAAAATGAGTAATAAATAGTACGCCAATTTTAGCCTATTTCGCAAGGTAGTGCGCGTGAATGTTCGTCACCAACAGACAAAACAAGCTGAATTCCCGATTTTCCGGCATGGCAGCCTTCATCGAAGGGAAAGGGCAGAGGGGAAGGAGGGGGGGGGGGGGTCATACAAACAAATGAAAGTACAGCGCTGTTTATCTTGATTTCAGAGAGAGCAACGCACAATCAAATTATTTCACTCTGAAGGCTGTATTAGAAGACATGAACTGTTTTAGACGGTTTTAGCCTCTCGATGTGCACGCAACCTACGTCAATGAATACTGATAAATGAAGCAGAAAGTCATCGCAGCACGATATGCAGTCTACACAAGTCGAGGCATTTGTCTGTCTTATAGTCCCGTTACCATGGTAACGGAAATTCGGGCTGCTTCCCCTGCGGGACCCCTGCCAGTGCGGGAGCGCGCCGCTACAGTACAGCGTCAACCTTGCTTTTTCGAGTGCTTGTTTTCCATTTCGCGGCCCTTCCTGCATGGAATTAACCCCAGTCACGTGGCTAAAAGGTCGAGGTCGTATCATTGGTTTGGTTCCCGAGATAGTGTGGAATGGGATCTTGTGTGTGCACGCCTGATATTTATGCGCGCTTGTGAACACCGTGAATCGTCTGCACGCGACTTTGACTCGAGTGCATTGGCAAGGAAAACTCCCACCAAATTCCTGCCCACCATGGATTCGAACCTGAGCATCAGGATCCGCAGCCTTAACCACTAAGCTTAATCCTCTGCAACACAGGTCTAAGTATACACAGCTGGAGTGGTGACTGGCGTGGTAACTCGGACTGACTTATCCTCCTGCGGTTCAGTGTTGTCCGGGACACGCGACATCCACGTCGACACTGACGCTGCTTCGCTCGGTCGCCGTGAAGCTGCGGGATGAAGGTCCGACAGTCCAGACTTTGCTGACGTCATCCACAACCTGGCTGCAGCTTTGACACCACCACCACCACCACCACCGCCATCTCCACCACCTCCATTATCGTTCTCCATCTGTGCTTTCTTTCCAGACTCCAGCACAGACACTGCCTGCAGCATGGCGGCCTGAATTCTTTGTCTGGGACGTGCAGAGCGTCGCCGATGCTTCCTATCCTCCAGGACCTTGCGCCGAAGGTAGGAGCTTGTGGCCCAGGTGGGCGTCTTCCTCGAGGTGGTCCACAGGCTGTAGAACCTCATCAACTGCCACCCGGATACTGACGACCCTGAATGATCCAGAACTTTGGACGGTCGTCTGGGTGCGTTGAAGGATCTGAAAGCCTTCCTTGCTGAAGCCACGGCGTTCAGGGCAAGCACTCCGCTTGGGTTACCAGAAGATTGCCTGCTCGCAACCACATCTTTCTGTTGCACTGACCATTCGCTGGCTGCGTCGTGCTCTTCTGCAGTAGTTTGAGTCTCATGAACGTCATGGCTGAATTCAGGAACATCCTCCTGGTGGGAGAATCTTGAGGCTTTGCGCTGGGAAAGTCTGGAGAGTGAGTCCGTGACGCGACTGGACCGAATAAGCAAAGTGCGCGTCTTGCTGTCTGGGTGAAAGGTCTTGGTGTGACTCGGACGACCTTGAGACTGTTGGTAGTGCAGGTGCACGTTGCACCCCCTCACCTCAACCGTTGGCAGTGACGGTTGCTGGACCTGTGAAGCGACGAACCGCACCTTCCCGCGGTTTTCCACCGTCGGCGTTTCTAAACCCTTGTGCTCCTTCTTGCCAATAACCTGCTGGAGCAAGTGCTCTGAAGCCTTGTGCTCCTTCTTGGCTGTGTCCCCAGTAACCCTCCGGAGAACGTTTTCTTGAATCTGAGGTAAAGCCACTTTCTCTTTGGACACTGCCTTGATCAACGAACTCTCCGAGTTCTGTACAACCGGTTGCGAAGACAGCGCACCGAGCAAAGGCATCCCAGAGGCAAGATGAATTTTACCACCATCACTCGACAAACCCACATCAGTTTTTGAACGCTCCCCGAAAGCTGGTCTCTTAGTTTTGTCGTCTGGGTTCCGCCCGGCCGGATATGCAGAACGGGACAAGCGTCTTTCTTCACCACCAGTGAACTCGCCGCACGTGCTCGGAGTGCGTATGCTGAGCTGGATGAGGTCGTGCTGAAGGCGCTGGGTATCTTCCCACAGTTTCATCTTCACGCGCATGCGCTGTGCGTTCAGCTGTTCTTCCAACGCTTGCAGCTTCTCCTCGTGTCGACGGTTGACTTGCTGAGTTGACAACATGCGTGACGTCATCCTGGATGTGGATTTTGTAGAGGCTCACAGCGGATCTGAAATAGTCAAGAAACTGATTTTTAAAAAAGCGTTCGATGATCATCCCACGTCCTTCTGATTATTTATACATGGGTGACACTCTTCAGCCTGGGTGACTGAAATCCGTTTTGTTGTTGTTGTTGTTGTTGTTTTTTAATTTAAAAACGTACCCTGACTGAAATTCTGTTTGTTGAGCAAAACAGTACTATTAGTGGCAACCCGGAGATAAGCGTCACATTCATAATTTACATTGCAAGTAGAGTGACAGGAGAGGCCATCAAATACTTTTAATTTTTCTAAAATTTAAGTTTGGCTGGGAGTTCTGCATTTGTAGAACCCGGTGCCCCTGTACCCCGGACTGGGTTGTAGTCTTTTTCTTTTTTTAAATGTTAAGTGTGTCATCCATGATCACATTTTTGAGTTGTGCTCATAAACAGCGTTTCATATCCACATCGGGCATCTTGTCATGCAAGATTCATTTTCGAAATGTCCGAATACTTTCTTTTCTAGGGCGGACATAATTATGTCCTGCATTTTTGCGCGACGGTGGACAATCTTCAGAACAATATGTCCTATACTTTTACCTCCCGCCAGGACATCTGTCCTATTACAGTTCCTATGGAAACGGAGCCCTGCATAGAAACGGACAATTCGAAAGGAACTGATCACAATTCACCAACAGCAAACACGGACAACGCAGATTACGCGGGTGACTACGAACGAATGAACGAAGAGGGTTATTACTTAAGGACTCCTTACCCGTACGTAAGGGAGGGGTGGGAAGGTGTGTGTGTGGGGGGGGGGGGGGGATATGTCACAGGTACAGGCATATTGCACCAAATATAAAAAAAAGAAAAAAAGTCCGTATTCAGGCTAGTGCACTGAGTCTATTGAAAGTAAAGACCCGGCGGACAATCATTATTCGTAGGCTGTCTGCATTCAACCCAACACAATTTAAATAAAAAAAAATCCAAGTACTAGTGCTAGCAGAAACTAGATATATGTAAAACTTACCACAGACTCTATAGAAAGAGGTTTCTTGTACAGCTGAGACCGCCCAAGAATCCTTCCCATTCACTGCTGGCTCAAGCTTGTCTGAGAACTTGTTTCTGAGAACTATGTGAATTATTTCCGTGTGCCTCTGAGAACCGTGCTGAGATGTTTCACGTGAAAATCAGTTTTCCCTTTTCAGTTGTCAGGGCATCCGCTGAAAAACAGCTTCAGATGATTTTTTTCTTCCATGAAATAAGCTTTCTATCATACACTACACGGGATACAGTTGTTGAGAGAGGGTGGGTGGGTGTTTGGCAGTTTCCACCACATATCAGTTGTTGAAGGAATCAGTTCAAGTGAGAAAAAGGTCAAACTTCTCTTGTCACAAACCTTCAGTCAGTATCAACGTGAACGTAGTTTGAAACTTGCACCATTATTGTTTGGTCTTGAGCACAAGTAAGTTTTTGTCACCAGAAAGGTTTAAAACCCACGTCTCCAGAAAGCAGCTCGTCTTAAATGACAGCTACAGTACTGAACAGATCTGCAAGATCATAACATGTTTGTGACGACAACCAGACCGTCCAGCGGCATCCACCATACTCCATACAAAGCTCCCCTCTCTCTTCGGAAGTCAACATGCCAGTGTCACAACCTAAGTCCAGTCTCGTAACTTCACAACGCGGGTTGCACAAGTAGGTTATTTGATTTATGTACAGAGCCATCAACCAGATCCATTACATGCACGAGAACGTCAAAGACAGGCGCATGACAACCCTCAAAGCGTGAAAAACACCATCTAAATCTGGTACCGGTGTCCAAACATCGCTCCCTTGTGTTCACCAGTACCGCTGTCCCGCGTCGCGTGTTTACCTTCCACTCTAAACAGAAAGTGGTTAAACATCGATGCACTTCAGTGTCGAAGCGATACCCTTGTCACATCTGCACTTCGGCGGTCGCGACGCGGCGCTAAAAAGCAAAGTCAAATAAGAAAGAAAAGCAAAAGAAAAAGAAAAGAAAACAGAAGATCGATGTCATAAAGATCTTGAAGAGGCAATGAACCTGCCAAAGTGCGAGTCATTATGATGAACTACGTGCGGTCTAATGGCTCGACTGCCTTCCCTTTTCAACTGACTAGTGCAGGGGATCGTGATGTTAAAGTATCTAGGTGCGTGTCGGACATACGACAACGCTGTGGGAAGTTTTTCATCGAATGCGTGCACACACACACACACACACACACACACACACACACCGTCACATGTGTCAAGATATGGCATCACAGATCATAGTTAAGTTTTTGGTTGGTGGAATATTGCCCTAACGTTTGCTTTTGCACCGGCGGAGGGATCTAGCAGCCGCGGAGGCGCTCAGTGCGGGTTGCCAGTGGTTGGCTTATTCACAGAGAAAACACTGGAGGCTCAAAGAAGCCGTTTTTCCTAGTTAGAAACCGAAAAGTTAAAAACGAACAAACAAAAGAAAACAACAAGAACGGTCTCCATGCCAAAACAGAACATCAACTCATTCGGCAAACAGGAGCTGGCGTGGAGCTTTTCGCAAGAAGCTACTGTACCCCCCCCCCCCCTAATGCGCATAGTTCCTTTAACACTTGTCAAAGAGCCTCGGTATTGAACGAAGCCGGGTTGTATTATTGGTAGAATGTGTTTCGAACTTGGAACCGAGTAGTAGAGACTGGAAGGTAATCAATTCACCTCTTTGTTCTGGCTGCACCCGATCTATAGTGATTAGTGTAGCCGTAATTTCCTGTGCTTGGGAGGGAAAGTAGGTGGTCATAATTAACGTCACGAGTAGCGGTAACTAGGGGCTTTGTTCAGTACAGTCCACACCACTTTCATTACCTAATTTTAACTGGGGTATGAGATGGGGGGGGGGGGGGGGAGAGGCGAGTGTGTGTGTGTTGGGGAGGGGGGGGGCTCAAGTGCGCAACCGTTTGGGAATCCTGCTTACCCAGACTGAAGCGTTGAGCATGTCACACTGTGTGCGAATATGTCTGTATTTTTTGTTTTTATTTTTCTCAGATTTCTTTGTCTCAGCATGACATCTAAATCTTTTTTTGTCGACCATGGAAGCCCAGCGCTTTTCTCGGAAAATCACGGATTTCGAGGAGAGTTCTAATGCCTGTTCACATCCGCGTGGACTATATTATTAATAGTTGATATCCTGGCCGAACGAAAATGTATCTGCTTCAACACACCGAACAGGAACGCAAACATAAGTTGTTGAGCTGTCCCCTCGCAACACGTGACTGTTAACGAACGGTGTGTTCATGTCGAGTGTCCGAAAGAATGCGCGTGATTCACGTGAGTGTGCATGTTGGGTTTAGCTTGCGGAGCTTTAAGCCAAACATTTGGGATGAAGCGCCTAATCTATGTGGTTGTTATTATTTAACGTACATAGACACTATCCAAGTCTGAACTCAGCCTGAATAATTCCACTCAAAACCAAGATGCCCTGTGTGAACAGCACGCATGTGATTCTTCGTTGGGATGAGTACAGAACTGCATCATTCCTTAGTTTAAGGTGACACTCAACTTGAAAAAAATGACACCCCAAACAACTGCACTCAGGTGCACATGTATGAGTTTTCTTCAGCGTACGCAGTTTGGTTTCCACTCAGCACAACACACACACACACACTGCCTCTCTCTCTTTAGATCTTCTTCGCTAAGCTCTTGACAGACAAGCAACAACGAAATGTCAGTACATGTATGACAATGTCAGCTGTTATTAGACATTTAATGTACATCATGAAATAACGGTTTCAACTGCAGTAACATCAATAGCATATTACCCAAAATATTTTAATTAGAAACTCTAAACACAAAAGTTTCAGACAAATATGACAATTGAAAATGACAACGTTAAGTACACTTGTGAGAACAACTGCTCCTCACAAATGAGTAATCAAGTTCAAATATTGATTTGAATTTCCCTTTGGGATGAAAAACATTAACTTGAATCTTGAAAATAAGGGGGGAAAACCCAAAAGAAATGAATGGAAAACTAGAAAAAAAAAAAAAAAGAGAGAGAAAAAGAAAGAGTGTTTGTTGCTGTTGGTACTAAATGTACGAAAGTAATCTGTACTACCAAACTACCAGTGAGAGATACAGAAACTAGCGAAAATGAAGCTGAAAATAGACATACATGTAACTTCAAACGTATAAGTTTGGGAGCTTTCTTCGACCAGTGCATGCAGTTTGACAACACACTGACTGAAGCCTCGAACAAACTGTCTTTCGAACTTCAATAAGTCATTATAGAGATTGGGGTATCTCACCAACAGTCACAGCTTTTGATTTCCGAGCTAAACTTATCAAGTGCCGGTCACTGGTCACTAAATTTGTAAAGACCCCCACTCCCCCCGAAAAACAACAACAACAAAAACCAGGGAAAAAAAGACTAACATGCAGTCTATTTGCACTGGTTAGTCATACTCATTTTAAAAGCACCGACTTTAAAGCCTTGGGGCAAAGAAATGTCTATGAGCTGACATGAGTGCGGTCACAGATCTGCGTTTCACGCCAAATTTCACGCGCAGCCACTGGGCGCGTGCGAGTATATCAAGCCTAAGGTCTTTGCCCATGGACGTCATTTCTTCGAAAGCTTCGGCACTTTCTTCGGTGGCTGCCACCGCAGACACTGCGGATCCACAGTGATGCAGGGGCGCTTGTACTGGGCGCTCTTCAGGTGCTCCTCCACCAGCTTTGGCGTAACGCAGACCACATGCTGCCCTTTCCAGTACTTCACCATGTTCATGGACTGCAGGGTGTTGATGATGTCGGGGCCTGAGATGGAGGTCATCCGCGCCAGGTCCTTGATGGAGAAGGTGCCACGCATGTCGCGCAGAATGTCTAGCAGCACCCAGGACCAGTAACTCCGGTAGCTCAGCTTGCCGAGATCAGAGAGAGGCTTCTCTGGCGACCCCACGGAACCTTCCAGCATGGACAGTTCATAGCTGAAGGCGATGAGGAATTTGCCGTAACCTGCCCATGACAGTTATTTTACATAAATTACATTTCATGATTCACATGCTCATTCTGCATTTAAACAAGATGGCCACTGACCAGCCCAATATGTTGTTTCCATTTAATCACCTGCTGTCGTCACGGTCGTTCTTTTGTAATGCCATGTATTCGGGAGGACACACACACACACACACACACACACACACACACACACACACACACACACACACACTCTCTCTCTCTCTCTCTGAATGGAAACAACTGACCGGGCTTGTCAGACCAATCTTGGTTTTGGAAGACGTCAAGTTGTTTTCTTTGAAATCTATGACGTTTTCCTCATTGGGATGACGCATAATACATTTGACGTAATAACTTTGACTCGGATACAATTCTTGCAATGAAAGCAGCCCCATGAAAATTGAAGTGTTGCTGCTGCGCAGTGTAAAGATCGAATTTATACCGGCTCAATGTGTTTAACAGACAAGTCTGCGCGGCGAACGTTTTTTCACTATGTGTTATGTCTGCTGGCGCGCCGCGCGCACACAGACACACACAGACATACGCGCCGCGCGCACGCACGCAGACTTGCGCGAGCCGCGTTTGTGCATGTGCTCCATTGAGACCTATGTGGTGTTCTCTCACTCTACTATGCTATTGAGTGAGAGTCAGTGGGAAAAACAAAGCTCACTACATCAATGAAACTCCCGCTTTCCCCGTCTACAAATAGAGAACTTCCGAAAAGTGACGACACACCCCCACGTCAATCAAACATGACGTCGGCAAACTGACGCTGATACAGTTTTGCGTCAGTGCGCGTGTGCCTTTTCTGCGATGTTTGTGAGGCGTGTGGCTTGTGTAAAGGAAATGTGCTTCGAGTACAAATTTTCGAGTCAACTGACGACAACGGCTGCAGTGAATTTTTCTAATTTTTTTTGTATATTTTTTATGGCACCCCAGGCTCATTATCTATGTATAGTAGGAGCGATTTTGAGATCTAAAGTGTGTTCACCAGCACTTTCATCAGGTACGGCTTACGCCAAAAGTATAAAAGCGACAACCTCCAAAATTCACTCAGTTGAGAGTCCGTACTCACGCTATCTATGTCCCAAAAATGGAGTGGTAAATATTACGCCTTTAAACGCCAGAAAGCCACTTTTTTTTTAAAAGGGCGATAACTCGCAAATCATGTGTGCAATCGTACCCTGGATCGGGCCTTCTATTCAACAATCTTGATTCATTTAGAAACCCCAAATTTGAAATCGATCGGTTCAGTATTTTCGGAGAAATAGGCATCTGAACTGGGTTCATATGCAATGTCAACTCAGGCTCGGTTTACATGAAAACTATAAGAGCGACCATTTTCTAGTAGTGACTCTGTTCAGAGTCCGTATTCAAGCTATCTACTGCCAAAAATTGAGTGATTTAAATAAATATTACGCCTGTACACGAAAGACAACCAACTTGTCTCAAAGGGCGATAACTCCCAAATCACTTAAGCAATCATCACACGCTTGAATCGTCTAATGTAACATTTTGATATATTTGGATACCCCAAATTTGAAGCCATTCGGTTGAGTATTTTCGAAGAGAAACGGGCCTGGACACAATTCACACACGCACACACGCACGCACACACGCACACACATCCGCACAGACGGCACTCACTGAGGAGGAGAAGTGCGTTCGGAACACCATACGCGTCAGCATCGATGACGCAAGTTTTCTTACGTCATTGTCAGAGTTACACTTGCAAAATCGTCTCTGCGGGAGATCGGCAGTGACGTGCGTTTGTACCACAGATGCTTGCCTATGAACGTGGAAATTTTAGCCCGTCCTATTATGTTGTTTCCATTACTATGGAAACAACATAAAAACTGACTTTAGTGAGTATCATAAGCGTAATACATGTAATACAAAGTTATGCAAATTAATAAACATATAATATGCTACCAAACTGTCAGGTAACTCGCTTTCTAGAAATAGAATGTCACCTTTGAAGTTGAAACGGCTCCTTTGATTTTGAATGTTTCAAGTAAGCATGAACAAGTAAGTGAGCACAGTTACTACAACTCAGCATCATATTTGTCAACAACAAACAAACAAATAAACAAAAATAACAGCAACAACAACAAATCAAAAACAAATCATGCAAAACAACATCCCACCAACACAACAACAGATAAAAAACTAAAAACTATAACCAGTGTAAATAGACTAAAAGAGTATAATTTGAAGTTTTGACCTTTTCGCTGGAAGGGAGGCAGTGTCAGAATGCACGCCACGTTGTTCCCGTCCGGAGATTCTTTCTCTTTGGAGAAGTAGCCCACCAGGTGGCAGCCCTGACGGTCCACCTCTGTCAGAATGTAGAACATGAACGGCTCCACATCGAAATACAAGGTCTTGTGGTCCAGGAAAAGCTTCGCCAGGAGACACAGGTTCTGACAGTACAGTTTCGCCTCGCGCCCGTCCACCTCGTAGAGCGAGATCGTGCCCTTTCGGTAGATCTCCTTCCCTGGGGGGTGTCGCCACGTGCACTGTGACTGGTGGTAACGGAACGAACGCTCCAGCTTCATGTACTTCAGGCAGTATTCACACACCCACAGCTTTGGCTGTTTCCCGTATTCTTCAGGGTAGGGGGAGAAGTACCAGGCGTCGATCTCGTACTTGCCGATCTGAATCTTGTCGATGTATTTTACCTTGGTGATGGCCTCGTGTTCTTTTTCCAGGGCCGCTGTGGTCGGGTCCATTTCGGCAAATGTCTTTTGGACGTGGTTGATCTCGTCGTGTCGGCGTTTTTGGTTGCGTGTGATCTTGCGGTCGGTGCCATCGCTGAGGTCTGTGAGGGTGATTGTCAGATCTTTCTCCTTGCCTTGAGGGTCTTCGACCTTAGCACTCAGGTCAAACCTGAAAAAAAGTAATCACACTCACAATAAATAATGCCAATTGATGCAACTCATATTAATTATTAGTAGTCATAATGAATTATACATGTAACTTCAATTTATGTGGGTATTATGTGAGTGAAATCCACCAAACTAGCTCTGATGATGATGTTTAATGCACTGCAATGGTCTTCAGTCGGAGAAACCATACCCAGAACTCACATTTGTTACTACCATTAATACTACCTGTCTGCTAACTGTTCAACAGATCACTGCGTGGACTACAAAAACAACTTAATGTGATACCAGTGACCACTTTTATCATCTTTTAAGTTTTATGTGTAAAATGTGCAGTGCTGTTGTTATTTAATTTTACCATGTTTTTTTGTTTGTTTGTGTGTGTGTGTGTGTGTGTGTGTGTGTGTGTGTGTGTGTGTGTGAGGGGTTGAGAGGAGTTGGGATGGGCAGGTAGGAGGGGGGATGGAAGGTTTGTGTGCAAGTGTATATATGCATGCACCCATGTTTTCTAGAACCGCCTTCCCTGACTATATCTGGCATTTTAATCTGCATCTTTTTTTAAATGCAGATTGTGGAAACTGAACGCAATACAGTCAAAACTGTATTACTGTAACACTAACAGGGGACTAAGGGACTAAGTGAAATTGGCCGCCTTGGGCAAGTGGCCGGTTTTGACAGGGTGCAAGGTTCAGGTTCAGACAGAAAACGTGCGTAACCTTTCTGAGCTACAAGTACAACCCACATGTGATCGGACAGGTCTTGCCCGCTGAATGACCAAACAATAAAATACACACCCATACGTCTTTGTCGAAACATCGTTTTACTTCAGTCATTACTGAGCGGAAAGCACTGATTTTTCACGCCACGCCTCACTGCCCACCGGCAACAATCAAAAGAGGATTAGGCCAGCTGTAAGGTAGCAGTCACTGCATGTGGTCAGCCTCATACCCGTCTGGAGCGCTGACAATATAGCCCGGGGGGGGGGGGGGGGGGGGGCTACGAGTGTGAAAACAGCGGCCACTACAATCACTACAATCACAGTCACACTCAGCTGATCGCTTCCTATTGACAATGACATCGTTCTGATTGGAAAACAATCAAACAGACGCGCCTATCAGTATCCCCCCACCCCCCTCACACACCCCTTGGCTATTCACTTAGCGGGAAGGTAGGTGTGAGTGACCTCTGTCAAGCATGGATGGTAAGTTCAATTAGCGGATCGGACGCCGAAGCCGCTCCTTCAGTGAGAAAAGCATTGGGGGTGGGAAGGTGGCCCAAACACAACAAAGTGACCGTTTTGCACAGGGTGACAGGCTGAGTGCACCGCCGAGTTAGGTATGCGACCCTCTTTTAAAACTGTGTATATATATATATATATGCTGGGGGATCCTTTGGGGTGACCCGTTTGGCCAGTGGCACGGCGGTGGGGGTGTTGGGGTGTTTCACTGTTTGGGGGTTTAACGTCCTTTTCCACCACATAGGGTGATATCAAAGACGGGGCAATGATGAAAAAGCAAGCACAAATATTTGGCCCCAACCAGGATACGAACTCACGCCCCGAGCATTAGAAGCCCAACACTCTAACACCCCGGCTTGGCTTATAGACTAATAGAGGTATCCGTCCTGGCGTTTGACTCATCAGATAATCCTTTTGCCATTTGACATACAGTTCAATACTGTATTATAGCTAGTATGTCCGTCACTGTGTGCATGAGTGAAGAAGTGTGTGTGTGTGTGTAGGTTTCGAAATACATGTACCGAAATAGGTTTGCAAAACCTCTCATCTTTATCTCCAGTAGGTACTTCTGTGCTAAGCATGCCCAGCATGACCCCCCCCCCCCCCCATGTTTTTAACAAACACAAAACAGCAAAAATACTCACCATGTAAGTGTGTCAATAGTAAACTGTTTGAACATGAGTTTTGCTTGTGTGTGTGTGTGTGTGTGTGTGCATGTGATGCAACGCTCTCTTTACATGAAAAAGACTGAGGTATTTGAGTCTGGTACATAATGTGCTCCCTTTATTTCATTCGGGCACATAACTTTTCCAAGTAGAGTGCCCATATTGCTCCATTCTTTTTAAGTACAGTATTTCGGAGCTGGTGTGTGTGTGTGTGTGTGTGTGTGTGTGTGTGTGTGTCTGTGAAATGAAATGCGACTGTGATGAGTGAATGAACACCACCAAGACACACTCCTATGACACACACACACATACGATTTTATAGATGTGTACATTATATATGGCAAAAAAATATATCTGTATCTGTAATTTTATGGTATGTTGGGTACTGACCGAGCAGCCAGATTTGTTCCCCTCCCGTCAACGAACTGCACAATATTTAGTGAGATGGTTAAAGATTAGGTAGAGACTCAATGAAATAAACAAGCTCTGCCATTTCCGTGAAAATTCACTACATGTAGTTCTGTTCTACCTGTCCAGCTCGATCCATTCGTCAAGGCGACGATTGAAGCCTTCATAATGGACGTAGTACTCAAAAGCGCTGTTGCCCCCGCCTGGTTGTTCATTTGGTCGAATCTGGATTATTTCTGCCGAATGCCAAGAATTATCTGATCTCTGCACCAAAAAATGGTCGCCTATATCCGGCAGGTTTTCGTGTTTTTGCCCTTTGTTTCCGTCTCCGTGATCTGGGGCGCTCGCCATGATGAAAACGCGCGGTTATCTAGATTTGCGCCTTCGAGTAATAACTCGCATTTACCAAAAGCGCAAAAGAAAGAATAACACTCTTCCTCTTCTCTTGCGTACAGAAGTGCCTCTAATGTTTAATCGGAATAATAGGCATATAAAGGACACGACTAAATGGTTTCATAACTGAATTTTTGCAATGGTAACATTTATGCGCAATTTGTAAATTTATCAAATGTGCAGCTGTAGTCTCGTAAGTTCTCGGACGCCACCCTGAAACTAAGGGGAAGCACTCCTGCCACACACCTGCGGATGGGATAGGAAGGACGGCTCATCACTAGCGAAGCAAGCTCAAAGAATATTCGCTTTTTCACTGTTAATGTAGGAGACGCATAGACTGAACTGCAAACATGGGGTGGATATCTGCTGATATGTTCCCTACGAAACTAAGTTTCATTGTTTTTATAGCTTACATGGGTCTTTTCATCAATCAAGGTTAGTTTCATTATTTTCGTTTCAGTGCCGTGTTGGACCTCTCTCTCTCTCTCTCTCTCTCTCTCTCTGACGCTGTGTGTGTGTGTGTGTGTGTGTGTGTGTGTGTGTGAGAGAGAGAGAGAGGTCGTTTATCCATGGAGGAGTTCTACAATTTGGTAGACTGGTGGGACCCATTTCCATGGATACATGCGGTCCTACTAATTACCGAAAACAACGAAACGACCGAAAACAACTCTTAATAAGGATAGAACGCGGTTCAAACATAGAAATAACAACACACAAACATGATTAACGGGGAAAAAGTGGCCTTAAAAAAAGCTAAAAGGAAAAAAAGGTGATATTGCAGAAAATAACCTGTCCGGACAAGAGTCGCTTCCCTTGGGAGACAGGTTCATTTCCTCGTGTTCTCTTGGAGTGAATAAGTACTTTTTTCCTTTAAACTAGTTTAATGCCTCTTTTTCACCTTTAATCATGTTTGTGTGTTGTTATTTCTATGTTTTAACTACGTTCTACGCGTTTTAAGAGTTGTTTTCGGTTGTTTTCAGTCATTTTCGGTTGTTTTCGGTAATTAGTAGGACCCGATACATGTACATAGTCATACGGGCTGTTTGCTGCTGACGAATCTATGGTGGATTCGGGTTGGGAGAGTGCGGGGAGGGTGACCAGACTCAAAGAACAAACTCACTGTCAATAGTGTCATAGACCTTGGCGCCTGGTCTTTTTCATCCGAGTGACCAAAACTACCTTTGGACGACGAAGTGTAAATTATAATTTATATAGTATACACTAATGACTATGATACAGTCATTTATCCTTGGCCTTCATCACACCATCCATATATTCTTGAAGATTTTCTCTGCGGATTTACACAGTGAAGCATCAGCATGTCGCTTCATCTCCCCTTGGAGTTCCATCAGATACGGGACATCCAGTTTCATTTGTGTTTTTGCAAGCTGAGCCATCATCAGTTTCATGTGGGTTTGCCGCGGGCTGTGACAGCCTACGAATCCCTTTTTTGTGGAGATTCAAATCTACTGGGTCTTATGTCAGCTGGCAGGAAAACGCGCCCTGAGTTGTCCACTTCAGTTAACTTAGCGCATGCTGGTATAAAAATTCTGCCATAAAAAATGTGTCAAAGTACTCAGGCAGGCAGATAAATGTGTGCTTGAAAACAGTTTAGTGCGCAAATTGGCCTTTCTAGTTCTACACATTCACTGATAAGGCTGAGGGTCACAGCACTCCTTCACCTTGTGACCTGTCTGATGTGGATTTGTTTGTTTGCAGGTATTTTGGTAACTGCTTCCAAATCAAAAGACAACAGTTACAGTTACAACACAGTCACTGTGGTCCTGATGACGGAATGTCTCAAGCTGATTGCTGCCTCAATTGTCTATCTAAAGGAGTGAGTATCCCTGCTGGGTTTCATTATATTCGCATTGGATATCAGTCATAGGCCCATTCATTGTCAAAATGTCCATTTGTGACCCGTTCTTGCGAAAGGGGCCGTAAGTCGCGCTAGGCCGAACGCCCCTACAAGCGAAAAGAGTGCCGGGGGTCAGTATGGCCGCCTTGTGAGTAGCCCGCTTCAACTGCTGATATATTTCTGTCAATTTTAGTAGTACAGCTTTCATTCTTATATTGAATTAAACTGCATAACCAGTAGATTGCAGTGATGTACATATCTCAAAATTGATATTTTTCGACTTATATGATCCCTTTTGTGTGAACGGGTCTCATTTGTGACGCCCCCCCACGATTTGAGTCTGAAGTCACTTTTTGAAGTTTTTGAGGTTTTGATATGATCTTACAGGTTTTTTAATGCTGAATCCAATGGTGAAAACCAGATTAAAATCGGATAATTATTTTTGAAGTTATGATCTGTTGAAATGACGTACCCCATGAAACAAAATGGCCACCTCGGTCGGAAAATCGGGTGTTGCACTATTCAGCTGCATGTAACTTCCGACTCATTTCGTGGCGTAGCGTCACATTTCAGGAAGCCGTTCCTGGTACAGGTCTTGATGAACCTTGAAATGTATTGATGAAAAGTACATATATATATGTAATACACATAACACTATTAGCCCCCCATGTGCCCCCCCCCCCCCCCCCACACACACACACACACACATACAAACACACTCCTCATAGGCGGTTGAAACAAGGAAGTCAGTCTGCTGTGTTCCATGCATGTAATAACAAATAAATTAACAACAACAACAAAAATCTCATTAATTAATGTTTTTCATTTTCAGCCATACAGCTGCAGAGTTTAGTGCAGAGTTCATCAAAAACAGAAAAGGTATGCATTTAACCCGAATCTGAATCTGTGCTAAATATTAATGTACACGTAACTTTAGATGAGTTAATAATTGACCATATTGTGCATGTATTGTAACATTTAATCTTTCACTGTTGTTTTAGCATAGATCTGTGGGTTCTGTCAGGACTTAAAATCTTCCACCCTTTTGGCGGATTTCCATCCAAGGTTAAAAATTTTCTGCCTAGCAAAAGGTGTTTCCTCTTCTTAGGCACTTAGATCATGCCAGACTGCACAGGTTGTAGTCTACTTCAAAAACTTTTCCTCCCCTAAAAGTTTTTCCTCCTTGGAAACACTTAAAATTGTGTCAGAATGCACCAATCTTTTTTTTTTTTTTTTTTTGCTGCTCCAACTCTTTGCTAGCTCCAGTGGTGTTCCTCCCAGGTCATGGGTGGAACCCACGGAGGACTCGGAAGCTGGGACAATTTTTTATTATTATTATGCATGATGATGGAGATGAGGATGATAGTAAGATGATGCTATGGAGGTCCATGTGGTTTGGGACTGCGGGACAGGGCCGCATTCCACGCTTCCTGTCATAAATATCCCGGCATTAACCAGGCCCGGGAACTACGGCACCTGCGTATGCACCAATCTTGATTTCAGTGTTGTTATATAATAATAATAATCGCATTAATATAGGCGCTTTATCCCAAGTATTTGACTCAAAGCGCCGCGAGCTAAACCCAATACGCACGCTCACGTGAATCACACGCATTCTCTCACACACAGGACATAAACGTATTACAATCACGTGGTGCGAAGGGTCAGCTCAGCTATTTAAATTTCGGAATTTAGATATGCATTTATTTTTCAAACTTGGTGGGCTGAACATTTCCAAAGCAGAGGGGGAGGAAGCCGGAGTACCCGGAGAGAACCCCCGACGATCGGCCCGAATGAATATATTAAAAAAAAAAAATGTTGGGGAGCATACCCCTGAACACCCCTAGCATTACACGTCTGCTTTGCAGACGCGCGCTTCTGGCTTTCCCACTTCGTCGCTTAATGCTACACACTTTTTGTCCTTTTGCATCATGGATCATTTTAAGCCCTGCTCAGCTGCTGCATAATTTAAATTACAGGGAGAGTTGACAGTGTTACAATAATTCAGCAGTGAGGTGTCGAGTGGATGGGGGGTACGGGTGCAATCAAAGCTGAATATATGTTGATTGTTGGCTCAGCTGGTAAACCGTGGGTTCGCATAATGGCAGTTACGTGACTGCGCAAATGCAGAAAATGACAGTGTACCAAATCAATGATCATCATTGATGTCTTTCGCTTGGCATTGACTTCAACACCAGCCAGTAGTGATACATTTATGTATAAAAATCATGGCTTGTGATTCAAAATGATCTCCTTCATAAAGGAAAGAACATTTTAAATTAAGCAGCACACTGTACTGTACTAGATCCTACGCAAATCCCACACAGTCAGGCAGGAAATTGTATATATATACACATTGAAGCAATTCACGTCCACCAATTTTCTTTTGACTAAAACGATAATACGTGTGCAAAAGCGCCATTTTCGATAAATGGTAACTTCAGACATCACAGCCTTTAATCAGCATATTTCTGCAGTGATGTCTTTCTTTTGAAATGGCGTTAATTAACAAAAGACCTCAGTTTTGAAAACAAGGTTTATTGTGAAGTAGTGATCTGTGATCTGTGATATATATATATATATATATATATATATATATATATATATATATATATCTGTGTTCTAAAGATGGGAGCGGAGATTGGCCCTATCAGGAGAATTCAGTTTTGAAAACAGGGTTTATGCTGATGTGATCTATGACCTTCTGCAGTCTCTTCAGTTCCCATGAATATGGGGCCTTGATGCACCTGTAAATTTCAGGTCTCTTGATATGAATGGCTTTGTCTACATTATTCACGCGCACACAGACACACACACACAAAACACACAACCACACACACACACACACACACACACATCTCCCATATAATTATATAATAATAATAATAATAATAATGAATTGTACTTATATAGCGCAAAATTCTCACAATGACTCAATGCGCGTACTCCCGCACCGCTCACACCAACACACACACACACACACACACACACACACACACACACACACAGAGCCGCTGAAACAGGATGAGGTAGGTGGGCTTAGTCGAAAGCCAGCCGGAACAGATGCGTTTTCAAGTCAGACTTGAAACGATCTATGTCCGACTGGTCTCTCAGGCCGGCAGGTAATGCGTTCCAGAGCGACGGGGCAGCAAAGCTAAACGCGCGCTCGCCAACCGTTTTGAGGTTTCGACGGGGAACGTTCAGTAGTTTTTCAGATGAAGAACGAAGAGTGCGTGCTGTTTATATGATAAAATGAAAGCACACAGAAACTACACGCGTGAGGTTTGTTTGCATTCCTTTTCTTTCTCTTACAGTTTTGATGTTGTACCTCGTACCAGCAGCTCTGTACTGTCTCTACAACAATCTCCAGTTTGTGAACCTCGCCAACTATGACCCCACGACATACTTCCTTCTACTGCAGTTCAGGGTTGTCGTAACTGGTGTTGTGTTTCAGGTAATAGCACTGTTTTCATGTTTGATAGGCTTTAAATATATGGAGACGTCTACAGTAGCTTGTGAGTGTGTCTGTATGCATGAAATAGTGTCAGCATTAAGTAGAGCTGAATGTGGTATGTGTACTGGCTGTGTGAACAAGATTTCAAACAGTCCAAATTTTTGCTAGACCTACAGTCTACTCATCAAGTGACCATAACATTATTTATCATACAGGTAGCAGATACCTTGCTTTCGCTTTGCGTTTGCCCTTCACCTGGCTTACTGCCAGCCGATGAGAGGCTGTCTTAACCCTAGTCTTACTTAACTTTGTCTGGTGCTGAAAAAGCCTTAGAGGTAACCCGGAATATTCTGGGCTCAGCAGTACCAGGGAAACTCACGATGTACACTTTGTGGGTTGCTTGTCACCCTGACCACACACGTAGTGACAAGTTGGGGTTCCTAAGACGCTAGTCTGCTGTGCCGGCGGCCAGATACTGACCATGCATGCCTGTCTGCAGCCTGAAACTGGAGCCTGTGTACACACACACACACACACACACACACACACACACACACACACACACACACACATGTATATATCCCAGCTGAAGCATAGGACCATAGACTGCTGCTTACTACTGCCGTTCCATTTCATATTTTCAGTTGGACAGTGCCAGACTGGTTCCCGTAGTCAGCACTGGCCATTTTGAGTTTGATTTTTGAATCATTTTACTCCTAACTAAGTAATTAATGGTCGTTCGTCTCTTGGTCGTCCATGTGATACGCTCAACCACTTTCTCTGCAGATTCACAGAAAAGCAAAACAATGTCGCTGTGATCTTTTTCAGTCTTTTTCGCCAGGATCTAAAACGCATTAAATAGTGTTGGTATACACAGCTCCTATTCTAATCTGTGTTTTTATTTGTCATTTTTGCAGTTTTTGTTTAAAAAGAAGCTGAGCCGAAAACAGTGGGCGTCTGTATTCATTCTGTCAGTGGGATGCGTCATAAAGGAAATCAACCACACCAGCAAAATGGCAGCAGCTGCTGCAACTGCGGGGGAGGCAGCAAAGACGGCTGAAGCAGCCGGACTCGGGATCTGGGACTACCTGGATTTTCACGTCCTGCTGATCATGCTACAGGTGTTCTCCTCATGTTTCGCTGGCGTCTACAACGAATTTCTCCTCAAGGACACTGGATGCGACGTTCACATCATGATGGCCAACGTGTTTATGTACGTGCAGTCCATCTTGTGCAACACTGTGGCCCTCGGATTCAGGGGGGAGTTGATAACCGCGTTCACGCCCGAGAATCTCTCAGCGCTCGCTCAGCCGTCCGTCCTGGCGATCATCGCCAACAACGCTGCCATAGGCATCGTCACTTCACTGTTTCTTCGCACACTGAACTCTATACTGAAGACCTTTGCGTCCGCGTTAGAACTCATGTTTACAGCGGTCCTGTGTTGGATGATTTTCGGCATCCCGATTGACTTTTTCACCGTGCTGGCGTTAGCGATCGTCATTGGTGCCACGTTCCTGTACGCTCAGAACCCCGTGGTGAACAAAGCACGGAATGAAATTGAAGCAGAGGCCAAAGCTCATGACACCAAGGTATGATAGGTGAAGGGTGATCTCTGTTGGTGGTTATTCTTATTGCTTATTTTCTGTCTGCTTACCATCCTGATTTTCACTTTTTCATTCTTTATTGTGTTTATTTTTATTTTTTTTATTTTTTGGCTTCTTTTAAAAACCTCTCCCTTTGTGCCGTGAGTTCTCAGGATGAAGCTGTGCGCTATACCTAGTCATCATCATCATCATCATCCTTATTCACACATCTGTCATTCTATCTTTTCTTAGTGCTTGTTTGTGGTCACATGACATTTCCTAGAATGGATTGTACGAGGTTACAAATAATTTCTTTTCTCCTTCAGGACCCCTCCCTGGAAAAAGTTTAAACAAGGGACATCACCATGAACATTGGATGTGGACACGGCTGGTGATCCCCCTTCTGTAGTATTAAGTGCCTCCATTAACCAAACGTAGAAAGGTTTTCAATCAAAAGAAAGGAGAAACTAGACAAAGTGTTGCTGCGAAGTGTTAGACCATGTAACATAAGCAGTGTCCTTCATAAAATATGTGCAGGGAAAGAAGTACATTGTGTATACAGCATTGTTTTTTTTTTTCTTTGTAAACGCAGATCTGTCTAATGTTAAAAGTGTGTAACCGACATTACATTGAGAGTGGATTTTTGGAATCGCCCAAAAGTGAAAAGGGGAAAGTTAATTCATGGGAGCACAAAATAAAACGAGGATGGTGGGTACATGGATGGAACTGCGCCTTTTTTGTTGATTTTGTTTTGTTTTGCTCTCCAGATCCTGTGTTCTTCCGTCCACCAGCATTTTTATGTTGCTTGTGTGCATGTGTTTTTGACCCTGTGCATTTGGGCAGCGTTTCCCGAGCTGCTTCAGCCAGTCAGGGTAAAGCAGCTTCCGTGCTGGTTCACCTTTATGTTGTCAACAGTAAAGCGTGCTAACGCACACACTGTCATGGACTCTCTGTAAGATTCTGGTTTTATTGTGAATGTAGCCGTGGCCTATACACTGCGATTGGATGAACAATAACAAGAGCAACAGTCAACATACTGGTAGTAATACTAGTATGTAGAGCTCTCCATTTTATTTGCTACTTGCCTGTGTTTAGTTAGGGTGGGTGTTTGGGAGTTTAACGTCCTTTTCCACCACATACGGGTGATATCAAAGACAGGGCAACGATGAAAAAGCCAGCACAATATTTGGCTCCAGCCGGGGTTCGAACTCACGACCCGAGCATTGGAAGTCCAACGCTCTACCATTCGGCCACCCCGGCTCCCTGTGTTTAGTTAGACTACAGGCAACATATCTGTGATTACTAATACTACGCCATGTGGGGAGACAGTTGTACTTCAACTTGTGGCTGGGCCTGTTAGTCTATCTTACACTAAGTTATAGTCTATCTTAGAGATTGGTACATCTCTGATTGCAAAATGCTGATATTTGGTGGCCGTGCTACTAAGGAAAACTCAGTTTTTGAAAACTCAGTTGTCAGTAAAAGATGCCTGCGCTTTCTGTCATAAATATCTTACTAGCGTTAACTAGGCCTAGGAACCACTGCACCTGTGGTGCCAGCTGTGTAATCATCCGCATCAGGAGCTGCTGCAAGCTTGACTGACCATACTTTGTATACAGAGTTTGTAACACACGATTGGGAAAACATGGTTGGAAATCTGTCCGTGGCACATCCAAGTTTGTGCAGCAAGGAGCAACAAATCAAAATTGAAATGAGGAAGAACCTGAAAAGGAATGTATACATCATACTGTTGAAAAGTTGTTCATGCGTGGGTAGGTGAGTGCTTCCAAGCGTTGATATGATCTTGTGGTGAAAATTTGTACCAGCCGTCATTAGTAAGCAGTACAGTCACCTTTCGTTGTTTCGGATTTCCCGTACCTGTAATTTTCAGTCTTTGTGGGCCTGTCGTGCGACACATAAAAGCTGCAGGGACTTCGTTCGGGATTTCTAACAGTTGCAGTGTCACGGTAGGATCTTCTGGTTGCCACACCGTTGATTGCAACCCAAGTTGCCACCCAACCGACACACAGTTAACATCCCTGCCACCCCACAATGCTTCAGACAACCTTTGTGAATGAATCGGACTGGACTGACTAATGCTGCTGAGAAATTCTGTTACAGTGATTGACTGGACGGGGTACTGGTAGTGCATTCCATTTTGCTTTTGTCAAAACTTACCTTTTACCAGTAGACGTGCATTTCTTGTGGAGGATTTTTGCATTACACAGCAGATGCATAGATAATTTATAATTATATTGTTTGTACCTCTTTGATTTTTGTGTTTTACATGTTTGCATTGGTTGCCAACCTTGTTATAAGCTATCCGTAGTCTGCATAATCAAGTTTGAATTTGTGTTCTGTTTGTCTAGTTTTTTGGTGTTTTTTCTTTGGCTTTTGGTATTTTTATGACATGTAATGTATGAAATAACAGTTGTTCAATTTGAATGTACAGTATTGTACTGTATCAATTTTTGTCATTGCTTTTGATCGTGCGAGGTAAAAGTAAGAGTGTCTGTGTTAATTATTTTAGTCATGATTCAGATTTTTAAATTGCATATTGTTTTAGAGACCTGTTTGTGGCACCTCACTTGTCGGTGGTGGGTGGAGACTGTGTGTGTCTGTGTATTGTGGTCGGTGGTGTAGAGATAATGTCTCCTGCCAACGATGCAAGAGGTCAGGGGTTCAAGTCCCACTTTCCGGCTGAAGTATGTGGCACCGTTCATTGGGGCTGATCATCATGGGTTCTCTCCGGTTATCCCAACTCCCTTGCCCCGCTCTGCTTTGGAAATGTTCAGTCCGCAAAATGCCCAAAAAATGAATATTAATTCAGTTCAGTTGTAAATTCCGAAACCTAAATACCTGAGCTGACCACTGGCATAACATGATTGTGATGTGTACGTGTCCATTGTGTGAGAGACTGTGTGTAATGTGTACGTGTCCATTGTGTGAGAGACTGTGTGTAATGTGTACGTGTCCATTGTGTGAGAGACTGTGTGTAATGTGTACGTGTCCATTGTGTGAGAGACTGTGTGTAATGTGTACGTGTCCATTGTGTGAGAGACTGTGTGTAATGTGTACGTGTCCATTGTGTGAGAGACTGTGTGTAATGCACTTTGATGCGTGTTGTGTTCAGATCGCTGCGCGTTGGGTCAAGCAGTTGCGTAAAGTGTCTTCATAATGCACACATTATTATAATCATTTTTATAATTTATATGGATCGGCATTACCCCAGGCATTTTTACGGACGATGTAATGAAAGGAATGTTAAATATTCATCGAGTCATTATAACGTCTTTATTCCTTTGATGACTTAGTAGTTGTACGCAAATATATATATATCTGGTGTGCTGCTGATGTGCGTTTCAGTACATACAGCATATTTCCCCCTATTTACAGGGTCCATACACGTCATGGAATTCTGGAAAAGTCATGGAATTTGGAAATAGCTTTTCCAGGCCTGGAAAGTCATGAAATTATCTCAAGAGTCATGGAAAGTCATGGAATTTTGGAATTTTATTGAAGCCATTTTGAGCACAACACTAAACGGTCAGCTTGATTAAATTACTCTCTGGACAGACCACAAAAAATGCCAACAAACTGCCTTCCCATGAGGCTAATGACTAACTCTGAACATTGGTCTTGCTGACTGCGATAACTCGGATAAGCTCAGAATTTCTACCCTCGCGCGTGTCGGTGTGAAAGAGGGCGAGGAAAGTGTCATGGAAAACAGGAGAGTTGGCCTTGAAAAGTCATGGAAAAGTCATGAATTTTTGAGACTGTGAACCTGTATGGACCCTGTATTTAGGAATGCATTGTACTTAGTCGCTTTGTGTAGTCGGAGTATCCAATTTTTCACTGACATTTCGGTTTTGCACCTCAGCTGACAGGACGTGCATTGATTCGCCAGTGTGAGTGTGCAGGTCGTGAATTGTTGAATCACTTGATGCATCATAATTCTTCACTTGGAGGAGTTTTTCCTGGGTTGAAAGCGTATTCAGGAAACGCTATGAAATTGTTTGCTTATTTTGCATTTTTCTAAAGTGTGCATAAGGATCTTAATACATGTAAGATCCTGAGATTTTGAAGATGGGAAATGCAACGCCTGGCATGTCAGTATTTTGTAATAAGCTTTCATCAGGTGTTTACATAAAACAAAACAACGGTCATGTCCTGATCACATGATTTTATGGTAACAAGATTACAGACTAACCAACTGGGAAACATCAACTAACTTATTTCGTTATTCTTTCTTTCTGATTTCATGCTTGCAGGTGGGTTGTGCTTGTGAAACAGGGTAAAAACTCAGCATTATGTACTATCATTTCTTCATTGGAAATAGTTTTCATTCATGCGGAGAGTTAAGCAAGAGCAAGAGTAACCCATCTGCTGTAGGGAGGGGAAACCTGGTGGTGTGACAGCCCGAAGGGGATTTGTTGGGGCCCTGTTGATCACCAGAAACACTGAAAACACCATCGGAAACACCAGCAGCTGAATGAAGTTTAGGGTAGGTTTAGGGTTAGTAACGCTGTGATGGTATAGTTCACCCCCTTGTGCCATTTGCACCTGTTGTGAATGCACTACGACAACCTAGTGATTGCACCGTTATCACATGGTAACCACAATCCTAAGTCTAAACTTAGGGGTGGTCGGTGGGCTAGTGGTTAAGAGACTTGTCACCAGTGCGAGAGGTCAAGGGTTCGAGTCCCACTTGGGGCAAAGAATTTTTCCTTCTCGTATGTGGCACTATTTATTCGGGCCGATCGTCGGGGGTTCTCTCCGGGTACTCCGGCTTCCTCCCTCTCTGCTTTGGAAATGTTCAGCCCACCAAATTGGAAACATAAATTCAATTCTAAATTCAGAAATTTAAATAGCTGAGCTGACCCCTTGCACCACGTGATTGTAATGTGTTTATGTCCAACGTGTGAGAGAATGCGTGTGATTCACATGAGCGTGCATGGTGGGTTCAGTTCACGGCGCTTTGAGCTGATTCATGAAACTGGGTAAAGCGCCTATACAATACCCATTATTATTATTACTTATCACTAACCCTAAACTGATTTAAGTAGGTGAACTGTACTAAATGAGCGTGGTTGCATTAGTATGGTTCACCCAATAGGGCCCAAGGGTGCACACCGAACCTAGGTTTAAAGACGTTTATGGTCAGTAAATTAATGCATTTCAAAATTTTGACCTGAGGTGTGGAGTTAGTAACCTAAGCTGAACAAGTTTTAGGGTAAGAAGTCAGAAATAAGTGGTTAGTTTTGAGGGTGGGTTCAGTCCACATTTTCGTTGAGACCAGGCCTGACTCCTGTATCTCTTTGTTTTCACCATTATTCACGTGTGTGTGTGTGTTTGCCCTTATTCTTACTATACTTAGCGGTGTTTCTGGTAAAAAGTAGGACTCAGTTTGTACTGTGTAATGCATTGGAGCCTCTGGTCCCAGTCACTGTTGAGCTTTTTCCAGCCGTTCCGCGGAATTCAGCCACATCTACGCCAATGTCCACTGTTGTTTTTGTTTTTCGCCGTTCCGTAATCGAGGGGGGGAAATAGTGGGACAAGCAGGCCAGTTAATTCAGTCATGAGTTTGTTCGGCCCCTGTGCCACTAACCATCGTTTTCGATGTTGTTTTTCAAAAAGAAAAAAAAAAAAAGCTGGACAGGTAGCACTTGGTGGCTTTGAGGAGCACTCGACATCACGGACATTTCCTGTTTGTCTTTGTTTAAAATATACTGTTTTCCTCATTTTTGGGGTGAGCGGGAAAACTCATGCCTGTTGACTGTTACCCGGTCCCACGCTTCTCGGGACTTCCCTGGCTGTGATTACTGGGATGATACTTGCCAAACATGGGAAAGCTCGCTGCAGTGGACCTCCTTGTGGGTTACTCGTACATTTACATCACTTCATTATACGTATATATGTACAGCTTGGTGTGTTGTTCATCTGATAAACCAACTTTTGAACAGGAATGTACAGTGCTTCTGTGCAGTCCTGTGAGCACAATCAAGTATCTCGAGTACCCAACACCTCGTTTGACTGTGATACGACATGCCATAATACATGTGTTTACCAAACGGAAGGGGCAAGGTATCCTTTGAAATACTTTTTTTTTTAGCTGCAAGATCCATGTACAGTGTATGAAAGAACTTTTAACTTTCTTCGCACACCTGAGTGTGAGTACTCAGGAGTAATCAGGATGCTTTTCGTTTTATGTGACTGAAAACTTACGGCTTCAAAATAATTGTGGTGTGGCATGGTGTGATAGGCTTTTCCTCGATGTACATTATCCATCTCTTCTGAGATGCTCACGACACTGAAGGGCTTGAGGACGAAGCACCCAAAGCCTTCATTAGCATGGTGGATATTTTTAACACATTAATGATTGTGTAATTCTCAACAGTAATTATTTGGATAAACGTGTACAGCAACAAGAGGTCTGTAATAGCTTGAGTCTAAGGCTATCAAGTGCTCTCGGGTGCCACGAGAGGCCTAGAACTGGCTCTTAAATTTGGCAAAATTGTTTTTTTTTTTGTTTTTTTTTTCTGGGGGTCATTGCCCCTGCACCCTGCCGGGGCCTGGGCAGCTCCTGTACCCCGGCCTGGGAAAATAAGTTTCAGTACTGTATTTTCAAAATACCATGCTTCCTTGTTCTTCCCACCACCCGAGTACCTTTGGTTTGAGCAACAGTTCTTTTAACTGACGTTTTAAAAGGGAGAGCATTTTGCCTGCATGCACTGTCAGATAAAACTGGAAATTTTCACCATCTCTGTGGTGGAGAGAAGACCAGTTACTGACAAATGCTGGGCAGAGGAAATAGGTGCCCGCATAACTTACGTGGCACAGATTGTGTTAAATGCATCAAATGTGGGTAATACGGCAAAATTACAGTTTACATTGCCTGGCTAGCTCTTTGATGCCCGTCAAGTGGTAAACTGGTTGGAATCGTGTCAGTGGTGAATGGTCCCATTTTGTTTGCTTAAAATTTTTCTCTGAATTTCTGGCGTCTGGATTGCTTGTCTATCTCGCGCTCAGTGCTATAGTATACACTCACAAAACGTGGCACTTTGTCGGTGTTGTATGTTTGCATATTCTTACTAGAAGAGATCGTTACGCACTTCTGAATTAATAAAAATACATGTACTTTTCTCACACAGCCTTGTCATGTACTTATCCTGTTGCCTGTTTATTGTTTAATTATTACTGTGTGTCTTTTTGTCGGTATTTTGCATAAAAGGCAGGGGAGTGATGATGATAATATACTTCTGTTGTGTTGATTACAGTAACTGTGTTGTAACACAC
The DNA here is from genome assembly GCA_018292915.2 of Batillaria attramentaria. Taxonomy (NCBI): domain Eukaryota; kingdom Metazoa; phylum Mollusca; class Gastropoda; family Batillariidae; genus Batillaria; species Batillaria attramentaria. The sequence goes on from JACVVK020000170.1 coordinate 634,218, forward strand.
ACATGCATATACACACACGCACGCACACACACACACACACACACAAACAGTAAAGTCTCTCTCTGTCTTACTTTCTCGCACGCACACAAACAAGGCAGAGAGAAATCCTCTTTATGCGGCAGTAAACAAGCACCTTTTCTTTCCAACTTTGAATGTAGGATGTAATGTACAACACAGAGATTCAATTGTGTGTAAAGACACGCACAGACAGACACAACAATTCTCCACACTCTGCAACTAATAAGACAGTCCCGCATGGCCCACGGGCTTCACAATGTGGCGGTTGGATGGGTGTTTGGGGGTTTAACGTCCTTTTCCACCAAATACGGGTGATATCGAAGACGGGGCAACGATGAAAACGTCAGCACAAATATTTGGCCCCAGCCGGGATACCACAATGTGGCAAATCAAACACGACGACGATGATGATGATGTCTTGGTTTAAACATTTATTTTGCTGCACTGGAGAAAGCACAGAAAAACAGTTTGGGCATAAACAAGCCGTACTTATGACATGCTCAATAAAAAAAAATTCAATTAAAGCAACCTTTGCAACTGTGGTTCACGAATTATGAAAGAGAGATTGGGGGGGGGGGGGGGGTGTCTCAGTTTGTCAGTGAGCATTTTCATATCAATGGCGGTCAGCTGCTACAGTCGATCATACAGTGTAGTATGTATTTATGTATTTATTTATGTGGCTAAGAAAAACGTGCCGAAAGTGTGATAAACTCTAGAACTGTGTGAAAAATATGTACGTTAACTGACAATGGAAGGTCAGTGTTGCCGTGAAGAAGTAAATCTGTATGTTTATACTGACAGGAAAGTTTGTTGTTTGTTACGTTTCGAGCATCTGTGTACTTGAGACATTCTAGGAGGAAGTGTTGATGATGTCTTGTAACGCGTTAAAAAAAACAAACAAAAAACAACAACAACAAAACTCCATGTGCAAAATGCTCATAGCGCAGGGGAAGTGGAAGAAATAAGTTTTAACTAAACCAGGGAAGGGGGAGGGGTGGAGGCTGCAATGCAAAACATGATACCGTCATGTAGATCATCCTAACAACATCTACAGATCACAGAATGGACGGTGGTTTTGTGCAGAATGAACATGGAGAGCCACAGTGGAGGCGATTTTGCCATCGGGTCATGATTTCCGCTGGCGTCAAGTCTGGCATGGAAAACATGGTGTCCTCACACATCTTGAAACACTGCCATCGGCTGTCCTGAAAAACACACACACACGTGCTTGAAAGGTCAACAAGGGCGCCGGAACCGGGGGGGGGGCAAGCAGGGGGGGGGGGGGGAGGGGGCAAGAGTGTCTTTTAGCCCCCCCCCCCCCCTGGAAAATCAGGTGACTATGGCAAGAGGGGGGGCAAAGCCATGGTCTTGCCCCCCTTCCCCTACCTCTCCCCTACCCCTCTTAGTGCTCTCTCCCTCATCCCACCCAACAGAGAACTTCTGTTTTTGCGGACCGAAGGCTGTCCGCTCCTCTGATTGCCCCCCCCCCCCCCCCCCCGCCCCCGCTTTTCACTTATTTTGGGCAACGTCCTGGTTCGTAAAGGTTTTTTGTCTACGCAGCATTTGATCGCCCCCCCCCCCCCCCGCTTTTCACTTTCTTCGGGCAACGTTCCCGGCCCTCCAAGATTCTGCCCCCCCTCCCCCCAACATCTTCCGGCGCCCCTGGTCAACCTGAACTTAAAAAAAAAGAGGAGTAAATTATAAGGTCGGTGACAAGAACAAGAGCAACTCTCAAAATATCTGAAGAAACTTGCAACAAACCAACTAAGCCTTCCAACCGAAGTTTGAAACTAACAAATGCTGTACATAAATTTCAGTAAATTCCACACAGAGGGATATGAACAACAGTGTAACAGACATGTCAGCAGCATATTTAGGAACCACTGACTCCATCCCTCCTGATCTTATCTCTGCCTGGTCTCTGTGAAGCAAGGGGCACAATCTGAATTTCTGTCTTTGTTCTGGTGAGGAAACCTTCAGTCATCGCTTATCTCCCTCACATCGGACTACGTTGTACCGTTACGCTATTCAAGAAACTGCAGACTTTCAGTAAAGGTTTCCGTAACAACATAGTCTTGAGTTAACGGGCGCACAGCAAAACAGCAAAAAAAAAAAACAAACAACAACAACAAAAAACCAAAAACGAAACAAAACCAAATAAGCACACAGGCCCGCACCAACTGACACAGCAAACAAACAAGTCAACAACAAAACCAACAACCGACAAACAAACAAGGCAACAACAAACCAGAATCGCCCCAAAACAAAATCAAATCAAAACAACAATAACAACAACAACAAAAGGCCAACCAACCAACAACAAGAAAAGGCCACGCACGCCGGGTGGCAAAGCCCCAGCCTAGAGAATCCACCCGAGTGCCATCGGCAAATTAAGGTGGACAAATTTTTGGAGAAAGGTGTGAAAGGTGGACGCCAGATGCGCGTCACCCATCCAGGTACTAACCGAGGTCACCATTGCTTAACTTCGCAACAGAGCTGCGACCACCGAGACACAGTGGTAGGCCACCTGGACACTGCGGCAGGCTGGCAGCGCAGAGTACTGCTTCCCGCGTGGGCTCGCTTCGAAAGTTTCGACAGTGATAGCTATGTCGCAGGGTGGAATCGGTTAACCAAATCAAATAGGTTTATTCGTAGTGTGATAATGAACACACACAACAAAAATTGTGTGGACTGGTCGCCCCGTTCTTGAGATATTTTGTCTCGCTACACACACACACACACACACACACACACACACGACTGACGCAGTTCGCCAACTTCGTGGGCTGGGGCTCAATAACAGAACAACAGATACTGCTGAAAACGGTATTTTTCAAGACATCATAGGCAAAACGCCAGACGTTCATGCCACAGTTGTGTTCATGTGAAAGCAGAATAATAGCTGCGCGGTTTTCTTAATGACAGTCCGCGTAGGCCGAGGACTCGCCATTCTCAGTGATGGGCGCATACAATCCTTTATAAAATCAATGAGGTTATAAAAACCCTCCAAATCTGCAGCAGCTGCATGGAAACAAACGCATTTCCACCTTCTCATTGAAGGGAAACAAACTCAAAAGCGTCTGAATAAACACGACTGCACCAGAGCTCATTACCCGCATAGGCTCCGGTCAATAAGCTCGTTATGGCTGTGAAAAGATGGTGAGAAAATCCAATTACTTAAGTTCGGTGTGAGAGAAAACATTTGGCTAGAAGGAAAACAAGGACGCCGGCGCCTGTAAGTTCTTGGACTCTAAGAGAGTTTTGAACCGGCTGGCTTTTCATCTGCTAAGCTAGATGAGTAAATGCCAAAACGACCTGCGTTTGATTCAGCCCTTCGCTTTGAAGAAACATAGACATGGAACAGTGGGGAATGAAACAGACCGTATTAATAGGAAAATGAAAATGAATTGATTCGCAAAGAAAATGGAGGGGGGGGGGGGGAGGAAGAGGAGGAGCTGGAGGAGGCGGAGGAAAACCAAAACAACAACGAAAAAAAACAATTCTTTAAGGGCGCCATTTCTACGATGACTGGGTTTATCTAGGGAGACTCCTGTTTTGGAATAGATGCGCTTGTGACCGCGCCAGTACCCTCAAAATAATTAGAGATTAGTACAGCTCCGAATGCAACACACAGACGTTTGATGGCCGCGCGGACAAGGAAAACTCGGCTGTTTGGAAAGGACGTGCGCAGTTTTACTTCTGAATACAATGTGGTAGCAGGTCGAGTATAACCGCAACACTGTCAGCTGCCACTGCTAGAAGCAAGCCTGACTGTGGCTGTATTTGTGTATGTGTCTATACGTGGTGAGATGCTGGTCACTACCAATACAACTCAGAACCATCTGTGCGCCTAGAAATATATTACCAACAACAACAACGCAATAACAACAACACAACACCACCACCACAACAAAAACACAAGAACAACAATAACAACACCACCACAACAACAGCAACAATAACAACAACACAACAACAACAACAACGGCAACGATAACAACAACACAACGATAACAACACCAACACAACAATAACAACAAAACAACAACAACAACAGGGCATCTAACACACTAGGCATAGGGAACAAAAACCTACAAGTGAAAACGATTACGAAAACTCGCGATCAGTTTAAAGTTTGACGAACGACGTCGCATACGTTGCAGTTCAAACATTTTCTTCTGAGGTGTAGTGTGAACTGTGAAGTATGATTTTCTTGTTAGTTGACAGTGTGTGTGTGTGTGTGTGTGTGTGTGTGTGTGTGTGTGTGTGTGTGTGTGTGTGTGTGTGTGTGTGTGTGTGTGTGTGTGTGTGTGTGCGCGCGCGCGCGCTTGCGTACGTGCCTGCATGTGACTTCTATTCTCAAACCTCTGTCCAGTTTGTACTCACTTGTAAACGTTCCGGCGCCAGGGGAGACAACCAGATTCCCATGGACACGTCCTCTCCCTGTAGGATTAAGTAAACACACACACACACACACACACACACACACACACACACACACACACACACACACACACACACATTCCAGCAAGGTGCCTAAGCCGTTATAGAAAGATTTTTTTCTTCCTTTTTTATTTAATTTTGCTTTTGGGTTTCTTTTGTCCTAGTCTGGTTTAGGCCCGTATGTAAAAGTCAGGGGCAGATAAGTCAGATAACAAAAAAACCACTCTCTGGGGCACAGAGTCTTTCAGTGGAAAGTACCTCTGTGCACGATGGGGAAATGGCGCTCACTGCGCTACCGTGATGGGCCTAAATTGTCTCGGTGCTCTCAAACACAAGGTCGCGCACTATGTCATCCTTGACCAGCTTTGAACCCAGAGGGATCCTCAGTGGCGCAAGTGATGGCAGGCACTTTCAGAGTGAAAGTAGGCGTGTTTCGGAATCAGAGACATACATAACATGTCTCTGTCTGAATGGACAGATCTATTATTACATTCAGTCCTAGAGCACGGGTGTGTATGCTTTTGTAATCGTCTCTTATTCCACCACAAGGCAGGTACGTGATCGTCTGCACCGTGCAATAATACTTGCCTGTAGAGTGCAACACCTTGGACTGTCAGAGTGCAACCCCCTTGCCGTTTACTCACCACGTAAACAGTGCCATCAAAGCGCAACAATAATTGTCCGCTGGCAAAAATTTTGCCCAAACCAAAAGTGGTCGAATATTCAAGACTTCGTTTCAAATCGAATCATATGACACACAAGTCTTCGCTTTTCTGAAAAAAATCGCCATTTTTGAAAATGGCGCTGGCTGTAAGCAGTCACATTTTCACGCCCCGCCGAAAAGGGACTGCACTCTGGAGTCTACAAAAAAAAACAACTTATTAGCGAGTTACGTCAAAAGGGAAAGAACTCTTCAAGACACCGATACATCCCAACTGATCCCTTGAATCAGTCACCCGTAACGGTACAGTACCTGAAAGGGATGCAGCAGGTGGGAGTTGCTCGCTAGCCAGAGGTGCAGGGCCCGGGGTACGACATAGCCCGACCCACAGGCGAAGGGAGGATAGACGGAAGGGGAGTAGTCAGGTTCCCGCCATTTGCCAGCTCTCTCTACCATCCACTCCTGTCGGAAACTGCAACGACACGTTCATAAAACATTTAACAACACACTGGCCTGAACAAGAAAGTAGGCAAGCATTACTCCGGTGAGGTCTGAGCAGAAAGGAGACATTCAATTTTTATTTTAAAAAGAAAAAAGGTCAAGTTTATTTTGCGTGAGACTGTCTGTATGACTGCTTTGGAAATGTTCAGCCCACAAAATTCAAAAATAAATGCAATTCTAAAATTACGACACTTAAATTGCTGAGCGGGCCATTCGCACCACGTGATTGTAATGTGTTCGTGTCCAGTGTGTGAGAGAATGCGTGTGATTCAAGTGAGCGTGCGTGTTGGGTTTAGCTCGCGGCGCTTTGAGCCAAATATTTGGGATAAACCGCCTATATTAATGAGATTTTTTTATCATAATAAGAATAATTATTATTATTATTATTATAGGGCGCCTAACCCCGGGGAGCCAGCTCTAGGCGCCTTACATTCTAAAACCGAAGTTAAAAAAAGCAAAAAAACATTCACTCAGTGTACACCACGTTAAAACAACTAAAAAAGTAAAAGAGCACACACACACACACACACACACACACACACACACACACACACACACACACACACACACACACAACACGACTGAGTAGAAAGGATAAAGGATAGACAGAGACAAGAACCAAGAACAAGTACCAGTGATAAAACCCAAAATAAAAGGATAGATTGGAATGAGCCATATAAAACCTTGCCAGATAAAAAGTTGCTTATTATGTATCAGTAGCAGCAGCAGTAGTAGTAGGTCATCGCCAGACACCCCTCTCCCTCCCTACCACCCCGGCCCCTCTCAAGTCTTGGAACGAACATACACAGAGATCAGCAGTTACGGACATGTCTGTCAGAAGGTTGTTTACGTGAAGAAACTGGGACGCCCTAAAGCTAGGCCAGGCCTAGAAAGGATTTAGTTGGTTAGTTCGTTAGGGTTTAAAGCCGCGCAAGCAACAAAGACTGATCAAGGTCCTTCTTCGCCAGACTAAAATAAAAAGGAAGACAATAAAACAAGGTGTAAATATATATCCAAAATTTATCCGGTTTAAATAATAAACACGTTTCACTTTTTTGTACATCGAACATATAGAGGTCGAGGATAGTCCGTATTACTTGAGGTGTGTAAATTTTGTAGAACAGATTTGACTCTTTCAAGAAGCTGAAGAGGGGGTGGGGAGGGGGGAGGGGCATCCCGAAACATCACTTTCAAAGAATCTGCACAGTGATGTTTTACGCGAATCTCAGCAAGATCCACGCGACTGTAAACGGTTCACGGCAAGCGTCCAGGGGCGGGGGTTGGGGGGGGGGGGAGGATGGGGGATCTTCCAAGAAAGGAGAAGTGCGGCAAGCTTCCGGGGGAGGGGTGTGGGGGGGTGTGGGGGGGGGGGATCGTCCCCTTTCAAGAAAGGAGAAGTGCGGCAAGCGTCCAGGGGAGGGGTGTGTGTGTGGGGGGGGGGGGGGGGGGGGGGGGATCTTCCCCTTTCAAGAAAGGAAAGTGTCAACACAACCTTGACATGACCAGTATCTATCACATGGGCCCCAAAAGATTCGTTCGCGGTTCGTTCTTAGCTTCACAGGATGTTCGATGGAGCGTTCCGGATGCCGGGTTATCCTGGCAGCGAGGGCCCCTACTACAAGGCTGTAATTTTGCGCGTGTCCTGCTTCTGTCATCGCAATCATCCCAGGTCGATCTGTGAACTTGGAAAACTTAACTTGGGTCCCTTTTACTACTACGACTACTACTACGACTACTACTACGACTACTACTACTACTACTACTACGACGACGACTAACATTCACTTCTAGGGCGCTTGACATTATATGTACACCCTCAAGCACAAATGTTCAGCAACAACAAAAACAACAACAACAAAATGGAGAGAGAGAGAGAGAGAGAGAGAGAGAGAGAGAGAGAGAGAGATGATGATGATGATGATGGAACTTTTTTTTCTTCAGGATAGAGCATTTAGGCATTGCTGCCTATCTTACATGCTATCCTGCTATTCTACATTAAAGGGGAAGAGAGAGAGAGAGAGGGTGGGTGGGTGTTTGGGGGTTTAACGTCCTTTTCCACCTCATAGGGTGATATCAAAGACGGGGCAACGATGAAAAAGCCAGCACAAATATTTGGCCCCAGCCGGGATCGAACTCACGACCCGAGCATTAGAAGTCCAACGCTCTACCATTCGACCACCCCGGCTCCCCAGAGAGAGAGAGAGAGGTCTTCTGGAAGCCTCGAGATCTTGGAATCGCCACTTTTCGAGAAGCGGATAATTTGCACTGTCCGCGGATCTTCTAAAACAGACACACACGCCAACGGCCATTCCAAAAAAAACCAAAAAACAAACTCCTGACACTGATATGGCGGCTACGTGACCGTAATTTTGACAAGGGTGCAAGACAGGAGGCCTTGGCCTATTTCTGAGACAGGACCAAAAAAAACGGAAGGAAACTAAGCCTGGAAATATTTTTTTCCCCTCGGAGATATATATTCATGAAACTGAAGTAGGGATCAATATGCACGGCCAACGGATCAAAGGCTTAAAGGGCGCAGGCATTATGGGGACGATATGCGAGCTGCACGCGATTCACGCAATATGCGGTAGAGGCGAGATAGTAACCGACGGTTGGCAAATGGTCGGGAATGCCCGCGGCCTTTAAACGCTTATTTTCCAGGATTTCTACGCCACTTATGTTCTGGAACAACTGCACCTCTAAAAGCGTAGAGTAAGCGTAAAAGTCCAAAGTTCAGCCCCAAAGTCGACCTCAAACCTGAGGTATCCCCGCGCGTGCTGTCACTACCTCCGGCTCGGTAGCTACGGCAAAAATTGAAACATCGAGTGGTTTCTTTCGTGGTAAACAACTCGAACTAATCACGTAAGCTGTTCAGACTCTTACCTCTACTGCTCTAGTAGCATACACTTTCTGCGACATTTTAGTTTTCTGGTAAGGTGACTAGTGACTTGTTTAGTTTTTTTTTAGTTTAATCCTCTTTATTCCCTGGGGAACATAGGGCTGCAACCACACTCCGCCAGCGCACTCGGTTCTGGGACGCCCTCTTTAGTTCGGCCCACGTCGTTCCGGCGGCCTTGGCTTCAGCGTCCGTACTCCTCCGCCAGGTCTGCTTCGGTCGGCCCACTTTGCGCTTTCCCTGGGGGTTCCAATCAAGGGACTGCCTGGTGACATTTGATGTTGACTTTCGCAGAGTGTGTCCGATCCATCCCCATTTCCTTTTCTTGATCTCCTGCTCGATGTGGGACCTGTCTTGTTCCCTCCCAGAGGTCTTGGTTGGTGATCACCAGTGGGTATCTGATGTTGAGAATGTTGCGGAGGCATCTGTTGATGAAGGTTTGCAGCTTGTGGGAGCTTGTCTTGGTGGTGCGCCATGTCTCCGAGCCATAGAGTAGGACCGACTTCACATTTGAGTTGAAGATCCGGATCTTGTTTCGCAGGGATAAGGCTGTGGATCTCCAGATGGGCGCATAGTGCGAAAGGCATGTCTGGCTTTGTTGGTGCGGCTCTTGATGTCCTCGTCCGTTCCTCCATCCTTGCTGACAACGCTGCCGAGGTAGGTGAACTTGTCCACCTCTTTGATGTCTTCCTGGTGCAGCTGGATGGGGTCGTGCTGTTTGTGGTTGACTCTCATGACTTCGGTCTTGCTGATGTTGATCTTGAGGCCGGTCTTCTCAGCTTCTTCGGCGACTCTGTTCAGCTTCTCCTGCGCATCTTGTTGTTTGTGGGAGAGGAGGGCGATGTCATCCGCGAAATCCAGGTCCTCGAGCTGTTTGCTGAAGGTCCACTGGATCCCTGTCCTCTTGCCGTCGGTGGCTTGCCTCATGACCCAGTCGACCACCATCAGGAAGATTGTGGGTGAGAGGATGCAGCCTTGACGAACGCCGGTCCGTACTGTGAATGGTTCTGTCAGTTTCCCGTCGTGGATTACCTGGCAGGTGGCATCTTCGTACAGCTGTCGGATGATGTTGACAAACTTTGGTGGAAAACCGTAGTGAGACATCAGCTTCCAGATGACCTCCCTGTCAACACTGTCGAACGCCTTCTGGAAGTCAACGAAGGTGCTGTACAGGGGGGTCTGCCACTCCAGGGACTGCTCGATGATGATCCTCATCGTGGCTATGTGATCAGTGCAGGATCGGTCGTTGCGGAATCCTGCCTGTTCCTCCCGGAGTGTCTTGTCCAGCGCGGTCTTCAGCCTCTCCAGGATGATCCTGGTGAGAACCTTCCCTGGTATGGACAGGAGCATGATGCTCGCCAGTTGCTACAGGATGAGAGGTCCCCTTTCTTTGGCAGCTTTACCAGGTGTCCCTTCTTCCAGTCTTGTGGCACGCTCTCGCTCTCCCAGATCTTCCTCAGGAGCGGGTGCAGCATGTCGGTGGAGGTCTGGATGTCGGCCTTGAGGGCTTCTGGTGGTATGCCGTCGGGGCCTGCTGCTTTGCCAGACTTGAGGACTTGATGGCTTTGATGATCTCTGTCTTGGTAGGGGGGTTGGTACTGATGTCGAGTAGCTGGGCTGTCGGTGGTATGTCTGGTGGGACTGGTGGTGGAGGCCTGTTGAGCGTTTCCTTAAAGTGTTCAGCCCACCTTGTCCTTTGGTCTTCCTCTTTGGTGATGATTTGTCCGTTCTTGTCTTTGACCGGTCTGGTGGGGTTGTTATTTTTCCCAGAGAGTGTCCTTGTTATTTCGTAGAGCCGTTTCATGTTCCGTTGTCCTGCTGCTGTTTCTGCTTCTTCTGTGAGGTCGTTGATGAAGTTCCTCTTGTCGTTCCTTGCGCTCCTCTTGACCTGCCGGTTGACGTCCCAGTATTGAGCCTGCAGGTCGCGCTTGTGGTCTTGGTCGTCAGTGTGGTTGATTAGGTCTTTCAGACGTTTCCTCTCTGTGATGAGGTCCCAGGTGTCAGATGTAAGCCACTCTTGTGTTGTCTCGTCTTCTTTCCCAGCACTTCCCTGCATGTTGCTGTCCAGGTTTCTCGCAGGTCATGCCAGTGCTCCTCGATTGTCTCTTCAGGTAGTGTGTCGAGAGCGCTGAATCTGTTCCTCAGTTCACATCTGAAGGCGTTGGTCTTGACGCTCTCCTTCAGACTGTGCACGTTGTACTTGTGGGATGGTCTGTCTGCCTGGTCTCTGTAGGCCTTCAGCTTGATCTTGATCGCTGCAATGA